>JAUIRK010000005.1:267500-393638 GCA_030549495.1 Nectonema munidae | reverse complement strand
CCCTCAATAATTTCCATGAATGTTTAAAATTCAGGGTTGAATAATAAAAACATGACCCTACCCTTTTTAGATTGCGCTGTCACGTACCTATTCACACATAACGATACTTAGACTTCTTATCCAAACACCCCTTTGCACAAAAATGATCTGAAACGCCTTTTAACCGTTCATTTTATCTTTCATCTAATTCCGAGACACTAGAAATGGAAGTGAACAATGTCAAATCTATTTTAGAGTCAAATAACTATCCCAAATATGTAATTAAAAACTCACTACGTTCGTCCCAAAAAGTTTGGAAGATAAAGATAAAATTTTGATCGGAAAATATTTTAGAGAGTTTACAATTTTCGTATTCAACCCACAAAAAAACTTTCATAATCCACAACTTCGACACTTTTTATTTCAACAAACTTAAACCGCACTATGTACTCACAACGTCACTTTGATTCCCAAGCCTAACAATCCCTTACACCAACTTCAAACACTTTTCGTGAGAATTATGATCGTCTCAAAACCAGTAACTGTGTATACAAAATAAACTGCATTGGTTGCACTACTACATACATAGGCAAGACCGACAGACTGCTGCAAATTCGTATCAAAGAACAACAATACCTCGTCTCAAGGCATAAACAGAACGCTGAACTGAACCTCCATAACAATATGCTGCTTCAACCCCTAATAACCTATCCCACACATTCCTTCAACTTCGAAAATACAAAAATACTATGCACCTCATCCCCAAAATATCTCTTGTTCCTTGTGCGTTTGGATTAATCTTTCCACATTACCTTTATATTAGTACTTGATAAAGTACGTCATCATTCCGAAATATATCGTTTTTGATAATAAAAATTCTTTGTTCCTTTTTGAACTATTTCAACTTATTTAACAAACTTTATATTTGAAAATCTAGTCTTCATTCTTACAAAACTAAAATGAACTTTGATTGATGTTCTGGCATATCTACGATGTATTTTGTAAAAAATAAGTAAAGCCAATAAAATCAGTATGAAAATGCTAGTTTATATGCAAAGTTAATTCACAAAAGCATCTAATACATAAATAGCTTATTGGCAGTTACTGTTAATTTTGATCACAACTTTTTTTAATTTTACTTTTTTGCTTGATTCTTTTTCTTCAAATTTCATAAAATTTTTGGCTTATATTTTTTAAATTTATTTTACTTATTTTGATTTTAGGCCGTCTAAAATTTTATTTTATATTTGTACATTTTACTTAATTTCAAAAAAATTCAAACAAATTAATTGATTTTTTGAAATCTTTAAAAGAAACCGTTGATGTCATCGTCTTAAAAAATAATTAAATGAGCTAAAAAAATTTAATGTGATGTCTTTTAATATCTTAATTAAACATATCATTCTTGACGTATTCCCGCACAATATGAGAAATTTAAAGATAGCGCATAATTATTTGCTATATCACAAATTACAAAAATAGGACTTACAATATGCTAAAAAATTTTAATGGTATTTGGCTTTGGCAAAAAATGCTTCCAATACAAAAAGATCTCTTTTTTTATATCAAATTTAAGGAAGAATTAAAAATCTTTTCAAGAACTGTTTTAAAATGTCAAGGGATTGATAAAAACATGGTAAGGTGGAATAAAAAAGACTGTTTGAAAATGTATGGAAAGCATGTATGATTCACAACATGGGCAAACCGCGATTGGTTAACTTGTTTTTAAAATAATTGTTTTTTAAAATAACCACTTTTAACCTTTGGCAATGATTTGCCTTTTATAATAACTTTTAAGGAAAAAAAACCTACCAGAAAAAGTTATAGAGCTTCAACAAAAACAAAAAATTTTTACAGCATAACTTAAGTTTTTTGAAAACTAATTTGACGTATCCACTATATAGCATACCCTATGGGTGGCATGGCAGGTTGGTTGAGAAGATGGACTCGGCACGGAAGCCTCTGGGTTCGATTTCTCATCGATACCAATTTGTTCATAGTTTGACCGGTACATCAGTGCCTTGTCAATGAAAACACACTCACGGTACCTTTACCTTACCTTTTACTAAAAATTGAAAAATTTGCTACATAATTAACATAAGAGAGAAAGGAGACAAAATAAACTAATAAAGCAATTTTCACTATTTAAAATGAAACTGTCTGTTCTCAGAATAATTTCAAAATAATAGGAGGCATAAAAAATGAGATAGTTTATCGGCACTTTATTTGATATTTTCAAGTTTTTATAAGCAGCAAATGCCAACGTATCAAGTACATTTTTAACAACTGATTTTGTTTCGATAATATATTTTTATTATAATAATCAACAAATTTTCTAACAAAAATTATTTAATTAATGATGTACAGTGTAACTTACTAAATTTAACAATCGAACTTTATAAAAAATATCTCTGCTCAAATAATAAACAAATAGAATATTTTTGCTTTTAAACTGAATAGCTAGTCAAAATATTAATTCCCAAATAGCTATTGAAAAAAAATTTATTGACTTGAAAAAATTAAAGTTTTCAAATGTTACAAAATGTAACAAACGTACTGATAAAGATTAAAAGTCATCTTTGTTGAAAATTTTTTTAACGCGAGTCTGACAATATTCATTGATATAAAATTTTAACGTTTTTTTCTCTCATTTAAAAACATAAACAAATATTCATTTTTGCAAAATGTTTGGTGTATTGATGGAACTAAATTTTTTCAAAATCACTATAAATTTAAATTCACTATATCACATAAGTTTACTATGCATGGGATAATTGATCAAGAATTAGTGTGGCCTTGATAGAAGCGATGGCCTACGTTACGGTCGAGAAGAAATTTCATAATTTTTACTTCACATTTATGTACCGTAAAATCGTATCAGAAAATAAAACTCGATATTTATAAAACGTATCAAAATTTAAAAAAAAGTTTGAAGCAAAAAACGTAATGGAACATGAGGAAAAAGATTCTTTCGAGGTTATTTACCTTGAAAATAAACGTTTTAAATATTCTTTAGTTCAATAAATGCATATTTATATAAGTTTTTTATTTTCAATATTTTTATATTACTCGTTTAGATCACTTTATTTGATTTAACATAGTTTGTTAAGCAAAATTCAAAAAACATCAAATTTGATATTTAATGAAATAAAAATTTTATATAAAATGGAGAAATTTGGAGAATTTTATAAAAATATTTTATTTTTTAATAAAAAAAAAAAACCCCCCCCCCCCTTTTTTTTTTTTTTTTTTTAATTCCACCCCCCCCCCCCCCCCCCCCAACAAAAACCCCCCCCCCCCCCCCCCCCCCCCAAAAAAAAAAAAAAAAACAACACCAAAACCCTCCCGGGGAGGAAAAATAAAAAACCTCAATTAAATTTTTCTCAAAAAAAAACCCCCCCCCATACCCAAAAAAAAGGGCCCCCCAATTCCCCCCCCCCCCCCCCCCCTATTTTCCCAAAAAAAATCATTCCCCCAAAAAACTATATTTTTTTCTCCCCTCACCCCCCTAAAACTATCTCCTATCCAAAACGCCCTATGCAAAAAATAGAAATGATCATCAAGAAACATAATCACCCTATTACAAATATCCAAAAAAGCCGTTAAATCAAAACCTATTTGTCCAATAAACCTAAACCATATCCACTACCCATCAAATTGCAACAACAAATGCAACCACATCAACATCATTTATAAGATAAAATGCTTCCTGTGTAATAGTATCTATATTGGAGAAACCAAAAGACTTCCCTATCCCGCTTTAAGGAACACCTCAGGGATGCCAAACTTAAAAGTGCTGAGAAGGAAATAAGCTACCATACCTTATAATCCATAAGGATACACCAAGTGGACAAGCTTCACTCTCCATGGAAGTAATTTAATTACGCCTCAAGCTACCTCCAACAAGAACACAAAGAAGAATACTGAATCACGACACTAAAGCCCTATATCAACGCGCACCACACACAGCCAATAACCCACAATTAACACCTCTAACACAACCGAAACCAACCTCTTTCATTTTTAATAAAGACGTGTATAATTTTTGTTACGCCTATCTTATGATATTCTATATGGATTATGTATATTACATGATTGTACAATAAATTGATGTAAGTGGAACAAGAAAAAATATATCAAAGCTTCGATAAAAAACGAGATCGAAGTCGTACCAAACTTGGATATTTATAGAAAATAAGATTTTTTTCGTACGTAACTGGGAACCATAAATTTTACAAAAAAAACTATCGAGCGGTAATAAAATTTCGAAACGTAACGTACCGTAAACCACCACTTTTTGAGTGAATAGATACGGTAAGTGTCCTTTGAAGAAGAATTATCTGCAAAATATATTACATTTTTGTCTTGAATTTTGTTTAACAGTCACTTCATCAGTATCAGGTTTAGAAAATCTCTTCTTTCAGTTGCAGCTTCAATTATTCATTTGATAAAAAAGACGTATACAAATAAATTATAACAAACAGATAGGCCAAAAAATATGTTAAAAATGAGAAAGATGTAGCCCTAAAAAGGGCTTCGGTATTTTAAGTTATGGCTGAAAAAAATCAATTTAAAAAGTATTACCTTTGCATGGAAATGCTTTAACATTTCCTATATTATCACACGTTAATTTGCCCCATGTATATGAATATACACCCAATTATATTTGTGTAATATTTTATTTTCCTGAAATTTCTGAGAAACATGGAGATTATAGGAAAAATTCCAAGTTCAATCAATTTATACTTTTAAAGCTTATCAAAACATGTTGATTACGAAAATGTAAAACGATGTCAATTTCTAAATGATAAAATACTTTAATAACCACTTTTAATATTTTTAAAAAGTTAAATTTAAAAGCGAAAAAAAAAATCAATTCGAACAATTTAAAATTAATTGCATATTTGTAATAATCGCATTTAAAATTCACGCTTTAGGTGTTTTGGGATTAAAAGACACCCACTCATTAAGTAGTAAATAGAAAAAGTAACATTAATATAATTTCATTTAAAAAAAGAACTAAAAATTCAACTATTTCCCCCTACGGATTCACTCATCTCCGTGCTTTTCATATTTTGTTGTCTTAGTGAATTTCTTGGTATTTTTAGCGTTGTGTACCAGACTCTTGATAGGTTGCCATTTGCCGTGCTTCTAGATATTGATCTTTGAAGCAACAAGCCCACATTAAAACCCTTTCGTGACCAGTGTATAATATATGATACATAAACAATTTTACCTTCGTCTGCTTTTTCAAATAGTTTTGTATATGAATCTTCTGCTTTTTAATAAATATCGTCTTGTTTTTCTGGTAATGAAAGGGTTAAAGTGTTTCTTGTTACTCACTCTACTATCGGTATAAATACTTGTTATATGATCTGTTAAGATTTTATCTTAAATTAGTCCCGAAGTTTTTAAGACCTTGAAAATCACATTTAATCTCTCTCAAAGAATGCATTACTAAGTGGTAAAGTAAAATATGTTTAAGCAGTCCCGCCAATATACAAAATACAACTTCAGTCTCGGCTTTTAAATATATAGACATTATGAAAGCTTAAGTATCCTGTGCCGAATTGTCCCTTAACTATAAAAAGGACTCTAGTCCTGTGACTATTGGTCATCTATGTGCTTACATGAATTTTAACTTTGTTATATAAATAATATTTTTAAAAATCCGTTAGCTAGATATTTAATGCGGAGAGAAGGTGAAAAATCGGAAGTCTCTGGGTCAAAACAAGAGTAGTCACATGTATTTAAAAACTCTGGCTAAACTAGTTGTCGTAATTTTAGTATACAAACTAAAATATCAAATAAGGAAATTTAGCGTACAATTTATTAGAGATAAATAAATTTATTTTATACAATTAAAAAAATATTGAAAACAATAAGAAAAATTCAGCCTGGTAGGCTTTTAAAATTAAAGCTTTAAAAAGTTCTTACTGAAAATAATAGATCAATAAAACCTTTCTTGTGATTTTTGTAGTCTTGACTAGAACCTGGCTTGTATCATGAAGGTTTCTGAGTCGAATACAAGAATTTCAAACATCATTGCACATATTAAGATATAAGCGGTGCAGGTTGTATCTTTTAGGTAAATAAACTCCACACTTTGTAACTTTCTTCTGGTAGTGAGTTGAAGACAGTGTGTATTTAAAGTTGAATTTAGTCTTGCGAACAAATCGTCCAATTTAAGATTGCCAACACCATATCTTTTATATCTTTTGAATATTACACATCGGATCTTTGTTATGAAGTACAAACACCATATATTTTATATCTTTTGGATATTAAACGTCGGATCTTTGGTATGAAGCGCCAAAAGTGTTAGTCTTAGATAAAGTCTTGTACGTAGTTAGATATTGTAAAATATAAAACAGACGAAAATTTTTAGAAAAAATTTAAATTGAATGAGAATAATAATAAATAAAATTATAAAAATAGAAATTTATTTTTTAAAATATAAAATAATAGTTATATATTTACAATGCTTCATTTGATTTTTAAAAATTTTGAATGGCGTAGTAATCTGTAATGGAGTTGAAATAAGTTATACACTCGTGGCGTAGTAATATTTAATGGAGTGTAACCCGGTTACAATAATAATAATACGCTACAATAAATAAAGAAACAATACTTAAAACTGTGTATATATATATTGATTATTTATTAAAACAACTTTTTAAATTAAAAAATATATTTTAAAATTAAAAAGAAGGTTTTTAATTATTAAATTTAATATAATTTGAATTTTTTTGTAATTTGATTTTCGTTTAATGCAATTTTCAGTAATGGCGGATTTAAATTTTTTTCTCCTATAGCCAGATTTGTTTAACTTATTTTAAAGAAAAATAATAGGCTCTAATATTGAAATAATTTAAAAGATATGCTGTTTATTTTACGCGAAGGATATGGGAATCTTTTTACTTTCGACAAATTTGCAATGCCATGGAGTTTTTATATCACTCTACGAATTTAAATCTTTATATAAAAAGTGTAGATCTAGCGAAAACCACTTTTGATATCCCCAGCAAATCAAAGGAAGCAAAAAAGTTATTAAAAACAAAGTTAAATTCAAATGTCCGAGAATTCTATGAATACCTTAAAGAGTATATTTTTATCAAATATTGAATAATTGTTTGTTTAAAATTTATAAAAAATTTTTTGTACTTTATTAATTATTCGCTACGACTTATTTTTGTGAATAAATACTTAATTATTAATAAAGAATTTTTAAATCTGTTTTTTCTTTTTCATACCTTAATATTTTACTTCCTTTAATTTGTTCTTATAGCGCCCCTCTTATCTGCAATCCTATGATGATTACCATAAGGTAATTCCACACAGGTTTAGCCACAATTCAATTTTTTAACACTAAACTATTGATAACAGTTTTTTATATCTATCAACTATATTAGCAAATCATAGTTGCCAACATCTGGAGGGTAAAAATGGTAATTATACACTGAAAATAAAAGATGACAGATTTATTATAAATTCAACAGTCAATGCATTCAAAATATGATGAATAGATAACTAATTTACCAGGGTAACATTCAATTTTCACAATCCTTTTCCGTCATAAAAAGGTGCTTGGTATGTGGAGATATTTGCTTCAGGGAGCAGTTTTGCTGTGGGTACTCACTAGGGTAATTACAAAAATTATTTTTTGATGAAACCACTTGCAAACGAGGAACTTTTATGTGTAATTTAAAAATACTATTATTATTTTTGCATTTTATTGCACGCGAATTCCATCTTGATTGATGTATGTTCGGTAGTTTCTTCCAGTATATTTCCTTGTTTTGGAATCCTTTGAAGACTCTCTAGTCTCCAACTACTTCTTAAAATTTTATGCCCGCTATGTAGATGACATTTTTTGCATTATGAACAAAAACCATATTAACCTGTTCCACTCAACCCTCAATAATTTCCATGAATGTTTAAAATTCAGGGTTGAATAATAAAAACATGACCCTACCCTTTTTAGATTGCGCTGTCACGAACCTATTCACACATAACGATACTTAGACTTCTTATCCAAACACCCCTTTGCACAAAAATGATCTGAAACGCCTTTTAACCGTTCATTTTATCTTTCATCTAATTCCGAGACACTAGAAATGGAAGTGAACAATGTCAAATCTATTTTAGAGTCAAATAACTATCCCAAATATGTAATTAAAAACTCACTACGTTCGTCCCAAAAAGTTTGGAAGATAAAGATAAATTTTTGATCGGAAAATATTTTAGAGAGTTTACAATTTTCGTATTCAACCCACAAAAAAACTTTCATAATCCACAACTTCGACACTTTTTATTTCAACAAACTTAAACCGCACTATGTACTCACAACGTCACTTTGATTCCCAAGCCTAACAATCCCTTACACCAACTTCAAACACTTTTCGTGAGAATTATGATCGTCTCAAAACCAGTAACTGTGTATACAAAATAAACTGCATTGGTTGCACTACTACATACATAGGCAAGACCGACAGACTGCTGCAAATTCGTATCAAAGAACAACAATACCTCGTCTCAAGGCATAAACAGAACGCTGAACTGAACCTCCATAACAATATGCTGCTTCAACCCCTAATAACCTATCCCACACATTCCTTCAACTTCGAAAATACAAAAATACTATGCACCTCATCCCCAAAATATCTCTTGTTCCTTGTGCGTTTGGATTAATCTTTCCACATTACCTTTATATTAGTACTTGATAAAGTACGTCATCATTCCGAAATATATCGTTTTTGATAATAAAAAATCTTTGTTCCTTTTTGAACTATTTCAACTTATTTAACAAACTTTATATTTGAAAATCTAGTCTTCATTCTTACAAAACTAAAATGAACTTTGATTGATGTTCTGGCATATCTACGATGTATTTTGTAAAAAATAAGTAAAGCCAATAAAATCAGTATGAAAATGCTAGTTTATATGCAAAGTTAATTCACAAAAGCATCTAATACATAAATAGCTTATTGGCAGTTACTGTTAATTTTGATCACAACTTTTTTTTATTTTACTTTTTTGCTTGATTCTTTTTCTTCAAATTTCATAAAATTTTTGGCTTATATTTTTTAAATTTATTTTACTTATTTTGATTTTAGGCAGTCTAAAATTTTATTTTATATTTGTACATTTTACTTAATTTCAAAAAATTCAAACAAATTAATTGATTTTTTGAAATCTTTAAAAGAAACCGTTGATGTCATCGTCTTAAAAAATAATTAAATGAGCTAAAAAAATTTAATGTGATGTCTTTTAATATCTTAATTAAACATATCATTCTTGACGTATTCCCGCACAATATGAGAAATTTAAAGATAGCGCATAATTATTTGCTATATCACAAATTACAAAAATAGGACTTACAACATGCTAAAAAATTTTAATGGTATTTGGCTTTGGCAAAAAAAGCTTCCAATACAAAAAGATCTCTTTTTTATATCAAATTTAAGGAAGAATTAAAAATATTTTCAAGAACTGTTTTAGAATGTCAAGGGATTGATAAAAACATGGTAAGGTGGAATAAAAAAGACTGTTTGAAAATGTATGGAAAGCATGTATGATTCACAACAGGGGCAAACCGCGATTGGTTAACTTGTTTTTAAAATAATTGTTTTTTAAAATAACCACTTTTAACCTTTTGCAATGATTTGCCTTTTATAATAACTTTTAAGGAAAAAAAACCTACCAGAAAAAGTTATAGAGCTTCAACAAAAACAAAAAATTTTTACAGCATAACTTAAGTTTTTTGAAAACTAATTTGACGTATCCACTATATAGCATACCCTATGGGTGGCATGGCAGGTTGGTTGAGAAGATGGACTCGGCACGGAAGCCTCTGGGTTCGATTTCTCATCGATACCAATTTGTTCATAGTTTGACATAAGCGGTACATCAGTGCCTTGTCAATGAAAACACACTCACGGTACCTTTACCTTACCTTTTACTAAAAATTGAAAAATTTGCTACATAATTAACATAAGAGAGAAAGGAGACAAAATAAACTAATAAAGCAATTTTCACTATTTAAAATGAAACTGTCTGTTCTCAGAATAATTTCAAAATAATAGGAGGCATAAAAAATGAGATAGTTTATCGGCACTTTATTTGATATTTTCAAGTTTTTATAAGCAGCAAATGCCAACGTATCAAGTACATTTTTAACAACTGATTTTGTTTCGATAATATATTTTTATTATAATAATCAACAAATTTTCTAACAAAAATTATTTAATTTACAGTGTTTTTACTTATTTAATGTACAGTGTAACTTACTAAATTTAACAATCGAACTTTATAAAAAATATCTCTGCTCAAATAATAAACAAATAGAATATTTTTGCGAAAAAAAATTTATTGACTTGAAAAAATTAAAGTTTTCAAATGTTACAAAATGTAACAAACGTACTGATAAAGATTAAAAGTCATCTTTGTTGAAAATTTTTTTAACGCGAGTCTGACAATATTCATTGATATAAAATTTTAACGTTTTTTTCTCTCATTTAAAAACATAAACAAATATTCATTTTTGCAAAATGTTTGGTGTATTGATGGAACTAAATTTTTTCAAAATCACTATAAATTTAAATTCACTATATCACATAAGTTTACTATGCATGGGATAATTGATCAAGAATTAGTGTGGCCTTGATAGAAGCGATGGCCTACGTTACGGTCGAGAAGAAATTTCATAATTTTTACTTCACATTTATGTACCGTAAAATCGTATCAGAAAATAAAACTCGATATTTATAAAACGTATCAAAATTAAAAAAAAAGTTTGAAGCAAAAAACGTAATGGAACATGAGGAAAAAGATTCTTTCGAGGTTATTTACCTTGAAAATAAACGTTTTAAATATTCTTTAGTTCAATAAATGCATATTTATATAAGTTTTTTATTTTCAATATTTTTATATTACTCGTTTAGATCACTTTATTTGATTTAACATAGTTTGTTAAGCAAAATTCAAAAAAAAAAAAAAAATAATATATATTAAAATATATTTTATATTAAAAAAAAAAGGGGGAGTTTTTTATTATTTAATTAATTTTTTTTTATTAAAAAAAAAAAAGGCACCCCCCCTTTTTTTTTTTTTTTTTTTTAATTAAAAACAACCCCCCCCCTCACCAAAAAAAAAACCACCCCCCCCCCCCCCACCCCAAAAAAAAAAAAAAAAAACAAAACAAAAAACTTACGGGGGGGGGGGATAAAAAAAACCCAAATTATTTTTTTTAAAAAAACGAACCCCCCCACATCCTGAAAAAAAAGCCCCCCCAATTCTCAACCCCCCCCACCCTATATGTTCCAAAAAATATCTATTCCTCGATGAACTATATTTTTCTTCTACTCGTACTCCTCTAATACTATCTCCTATCCAAAACGCCCTATGCAAAAAATAGAAATGATCATCAAGAAACATAATCACCCTATTACAAATATCCAAAAAAGCCGTTAAATCAAAACCTATTTGTCCAATAAACCTAAACCATATCCACTACCCATCAAATTGCAACAACAAATGCAACCACATCAACATCATTTATAAGATAAAATGCTTCCTGTGTAATAGTATCTATATTGGAGAAACCAAAAGACTTCCCTATCCCGCTTTAAGGAACACCTCAGGGATGCCAAACTTAAAAGTGCTGAGAAGGAAATAAGCTACCATACCTTATAATCCATAAGGATACACCAAGTGGACAAGCTTCACTCTCCATGGAAGTAATTTAATTACGCCTCAAGCTACCTCCAACAAGAACACAAAGAAGAATACTGAATCACGACACTAAAGCCCTATATCAACGCGCACCACACACAGCCAATAACCCACAATTAACACCTCTAACACAACCGAAACCCACCTCTTTCATTTTTAATAAAGACGTGTATAATTTTTGTTACGCCTATCTTATGATATTCTATATGGATTATGTATATTACATGATTGTACAATAAATTGATGTAAGTGGAACAAGAAAAAATATATCAAAGCTTCGATAAAAAACGAGATCGAAGTCGTACCAAACTTGGATATTTATAGGAAATAAGATTTTTTTCGTACGTAACTGGGAACCATAAATTTTACAAAAAAAACTATCGAGCGGTAATAAAATTTCGAAACGTAACGTACCGTAAACCACCACTTTTTGAGTGAATAGATACGCTAAGTGTCCTTTGAAGAAGAATTATCTGCAAAATATATTACATTTTTGTCTTGAATTTTGTTTAACAGTCACTTCATCAGTATCAGGTTTAGAAAATCTCTTCTTTCATTTGCAGCTTCAATTATTCATTTGATAAAAAAGACGTATACAAATAAATTATAACAAACAGATAGGCCAAAAAATATGTTAAAAATGAGAAAGATGTAGCCCTAAAAAGGGCTTCGGTATTTTAAGTTATGGCTGAAAAAATCAATTTAAAAAGTATTACCTTTGCATGGAAATGCTTTAACATTTCCTATATTATCACACGTTAATTTGCCCCATGTATATGAATATACACCCAATTATATTTGTGTAATATTTTATTTTCCTGAAATTTCTGAGAAACATGGAGATTATAGGAAAAATTCCAAGTTCAATCAATTTATACTTTTAAAGCTTATCAAAACATGTTGATTACGAAAATGTAAAACGATGTCAATTTCTAAATGATAAAATACTTTAATAACCACTTTTAATATTTTTAAAAAAGTTAAATTTAAAAGCGAAAAAAAAAATCGATTCGAACAATTTAAAATTAATTGCATATTTGTAATAATCGCATTTAAAATTCACGCTTTAGGTGTTTTGGGATTAAAAGACACCCACTCATTAAGTAGTAAAGAGAAAAAGTAACATTAATATAATTTCATTTAAAAAAAGAACTAAAAATTCAACTATTTCCCCCCTACGGATTCACTCATCTCCGTGCTTTTCATATTTTGTTGTCTTAGTGAATTTCTTGGTATTTTTAGCGTTGTGTACCAGACTCTTGATAGGTTGCCATTTGCCGTGCTTCTAGATATTGATCTTTGAAGCAACAAGCCCACATTAAAACCCTTTCGTGACCAGTGTATAATATATGATACATAAACAATTTTACCTTCGTCTGCTTTTTCAAATAGTTTTGTATATGAATCTTCTGCTTTTTAATAAATATCGTCTTGTTTTTCTGGTAATGAAAGGGTTAAAGTGTTTCTTGTTACTCACTCTACTATCGGTATAAATACTTGTTATATGATCTGTTAAGATTTTATCTTAAATTAGTCCCGAAGTTTTTAAGACCTTGAAAATCACATTTAATCTCTCTCAAAGAATGCATTACTAAGTGGTAAAGTAAAATATGTTTAAGCAGTCCCGCCAATATACAAAATACAACTTCAGTCTCGGCTTTTAAATATATAGACATTATGAAAGCTTAAGTATCCTGTGCCGAATTGTCCCTTAACTATAAAAAGGACTCTAGTCCTGTGACTATTGGTCATCTATGTGCTTACATGAATTTTAACTTTGTTATATAAATAATATTTTTAAAAATCCGTTAGCTAAATATTTAATGCAGAGAGAAGGTGAAAAATCGGAAGTCTCTGGGTCAAAACAAGAGTAGTCACATGTATTTAAAAACTCTGGCTAAACTAGTTGTCGTAATTTTAGTATACAAACTAAAATATCAAATAAGGAAATTTAGCGTACAATTTATTAGAGATAAATAAATTTATTTTATACAATTAAAAAAATATTGAAAACAATAAGAAAAATTCAGCCTGGTAGGCTTTTAAAATTAAAGCTTTAAAAAGTTCTTACTGAAAATAAAAGATCAATAAAACCTTTCTTGTGATTTTTGTAGTCTTGACTAGAACCTGGCTTGTATCATGAAGGTTTCTGAGTCGAATACAAGAATTTCAAACATCATTGCACATATTTAGATATAAGCGGTGCAGGTTGTATCTTTTAGGTAAATAAACTCCACACTTTGTAACTTTCTTCTGGTAGTGAGTTGAAGACAGTGTGTATTTAAAGTTGAATTTAGTCTTGCGAACAAATCGTCCAATTTAAGATTGCCAACACCATATCTTTTATATCTTTTGAATATTACACATCGGATCTTTGTTATGAAGTACAAACACCATATATTTTATATCTTTTGGATATTAAACGTCGGATCTTTGGTATGAAGCGCCAAAAGTGTTAGTCTTAGATAAAGTCTTGTACGTAGTTAGATATTGTAAAATATAAAACAGACGAAAATTTTTAGAAAAAATTTAAATTGAATGAGAATAATAATAAATAAAATTATAAAAATAGAAATTTATTTTTTAAAATATAAAATAATAGTTATATATTTACAATGCTTCATTTGATTTTTAAAAATTTTGAATGGCGTAGTAATCTGTAATGGAGTTGAAATAAGTTATACACTCGTGGCGTAGTAATATTTAATGGAGTGTAACCCGGTTACAATAATAATAATACGCTACAATAAATAAAGAAACAATACTTAAAACTGTGTATATATATATTGATTATTTATTAAAACAACTTTTTAAATTAAAAAATATATTTTGAAATTAAAAAGAAGGTTTTTAATTATTAAATTTAATATAATTTGAATTTTTTTGTAATTTGATTTTCGTTTAATGCAATTTTCAGTAATGGCGGATTTAAATTTTTTTCTCCTATAGCCAGATTTGTTTAACTTATTTTAAAGAAAAAGAATAGGCTCTAATATTGAAATAATTTAAAAGATATGCTGTTTATTTTACGCGAAGGATATGGGAATCTTTTTACTTTCGACAAATTTGCAATGCCATGGAGTTTTTATATCACTCTACGAATTTAAATCTTTATATAAAAAGTGTAGATCTAGCGAAAACCACTTTTAATATCCCCAGCAAATCAAAGGAAGCAAAAAAGTTATTAAAAACAAAGTTAAATTCAAATATCCGAGAATTCTATGAATACCTTAAAGAGTATATTTTTTTATCAAATATTGAATAAATTGTTTGTTTAAAATTTATAAAAAAATTTTTGTACTTTATTAATTATTCGCTACGACTTATTTTTGTGAATAAATACTTAATTATTAATAAAGAATTTTTAAATCTGTTTTTTCTTTTTCATACCTTAATATTTTACTTCCTTTAATTTGTTCTTATAGCGCCCCTCTTATCTGCAATCCTATGATGATTACCATAAGGTAATTCCACACAGGTTTAGCCACAATTCAATTTTTTAACACTAAACTATTGATAACAGTTTTTTATATCTATCAACTATATTAGCAAATCATAGTTGCCAACATCTGGAGGGTAAAAATGGTAATTATACACTGAAAATAAAAGATGACAGATTTATTATAAATTCAACAGTCAATGCATTCAAAATATGATGAATAGATAACTAATTTACCAGGGTAACATTCAATTTTCACAATCCTTTTCCGTCATAAAAAGGTGCTTGGTATGTGGAGATATTTGCTTCAGGGAGCAGTTTTGCTGTGGGTACTCACTAGGGTAATTACAAAAATTATTTTTTGATGAAACCACTTGCAAACGAGGAACTTTTATGTGTAATTTAAAAATACTATTATTATTTTTGCATTTTATTGCACGCGAATTCCATCTTGATTGATGTATGTTCGGTAGTTTCTTCCAGTATATTTCCTTGTTTTGGAATCCTTTGAAGACTCTCTAGTCTCCAACTACTTCTTAAAATTTTATGCCCGCTATGTAGATGACATTTTTTGCATTATGAACAAAAACCATATTAACCTGTTCCACTCAACCCTCAATAATTTCCATGAATGTTTAAAATTCAGGGTTGAATAATAAAAACATGACCCTACCCTTTTTAGATTGCGCTGTCACGAACCTATTCACACATAACGATACTTAGACTTCTTATCCAAACAACCCTTTGCACAAAAATGATCTGAAACGCCTTTTAACCGCTCATTTTATCTTTCATCTAATTCCGAGACACTAGAAATAGAAGTGAACAATGTCAAATCTATTTTAGAGTCAAATAACTATCCCAAATATGTAATTAAAAACTCACTACGTTCGTCCCAAAAAGTTTGGAAGATAAAGATAAATTTTTGATCGGAAAATATTTTAGAGAGTTTACAATTTTCGTATTCAACCCACAAAAAAACTTTCATAATCCACAACTTCGACACTTTTTATTTCAACAAACTTAAACCGCACTATGTACTCACAACGTCACTTTGATTCCCAAGCCTAACAATCCCTTACACCAACTTCAAACACTTTTCGTGAGAATTATGATCGTCTCAAAACCAGTAACTGTGTATACAAAATAAACTGCATTGGTTGCACTACTACATACATAGGCAAGACCGACAGACTGCTGCAAATTCGTATCAAAGAACAACAATACCTCGTCTCAAGGCATAAACAGAACGCTGAACTGAACCTCCATAACAATATGCTGCTTCAACCCCTAATAACCTATCCCACACATTCCTTCAACTTCGAAAATACAAAAATACTATGCACCTCATCCCCAAAATATCTCTTGTTCCTTGTGCGTTTGGATTAATCTTTCCACATTACCTTTATATTAGTACTTGATAAAGTACGTCATCATTCCGAAATATATCGTTTTTGATAATAAAAAATCTTTGTTCCTTTTTGAACTATTTCAACTTATTTAACAAACTTTATATTTGAAAATCTAGTCTTCATTCTTACAAAACTAAAATGAACTTTGATTGATGTTCTGGCATATCTACGATGTATTTTGTAAAAAATAAGTAAAGCCAATAAAATCAGTATGAAAATGCTAGTTTATATGCAAAGTTAATTCACAAAAGCAACTAATACATAAATAGCTTATTGGCAGTTACTGTTAATTTTGATCACAACTTTTTTTAATTTTACTTTTTTGCTTGATTCTTTTTCTTCAAATTTCATAAAATTTTTGGCTTATATTTTTTAAATTTATTTTACTTATTTTGATTTTAGGCCGTCTAAAATTTTATTTTATATTTGTACATTTTACTTAATTTCAAAAAAATTCAAACAAATTAATTGATTTTTTGAAATCTTTAAAAGAAACCGTTGATGTCATCGTCTTAAAAAATAATTAAATGAGCTAAAAAAATTTAATGTGATGTCTTTTAATATCTTAATTAAACATATCATTCTTGACGTATTCCCGCACAATATGAGAAATTTAAAGATAGCGCATAATTATTTGCTATATCACAAATTACAAAAATAGGACTTACAACATGCTAAAAAATTTTAATGGTATTTGGCTTTGGCAAAAAAAGCTTCCAATACAAAAAGATCTCTTTTTTATATCAAATTTAAGGAAGAATTAAAAATATTTTCAAGAACTGTTTTAGAATGTCAAGGGATTGATAAAAACATGGTAAGGTGGAATAAAAAAGACTGTTTGAAAATGTATGGAAAGCATGTATGATTCACAACAGGGGCAAACCGCGATTGGTTAACTTGTTTTTAAAATAATTGTTTTTTAAAATAACCACGTTTAACCTTTTGCAATGATTTGCCTTTTATAATAACTTTTAAGGAAAAAAAACCTACCAGAAAAAGTTATAGAGCTTCAACAAAAACAAAAAATTTTTACAGCATAACTTAAGTTTTTTGAAAACTAATTTGACGTATCCACTATATAGCATACCCTATGGGTGGCATGGCAGGTTGGTTGAGAAGATGGACTCGGCACGGAAGCCTCTGGGTTCGATTTCTCATCGATACCAATTTGTTCATAGTTTGACATAAGCGGTACATCAGTGCCTTGTCAATGAAAACACACTCACGGTACCTTTACCTTACCTTTTACTAAAAATTGAAAAATTTGCTACATAATTAACATAAGAGAGAAAGGAGACAAAATAAACTAATAAAGCAATTTTCACTATTTAAAATGAAACTGTCTGTTCTCAGAATAATTTCAAAATAATAGGAGGCATAAAAAATGAGATAGTTTATCGGCACTTTATTTGATATTTTCAAGTTTTTATAAGCAGCAAATGCCAACGTATCAAGTACATTTTTAACAACTGATTTTGTTTCGATAATATATTTTTATTATAATAATCAACAAATTTTCTAACAAAAATTATTTAATTTACAGTGTTTTTACTTATTTAATGTACAGTGTAACTTACTAAATTTAACAATCGAACTTTATAAAAAATATCTCTGCTCAAATAATAAACAAATAGAATATTTTTGCTTTTAAACTGAATAGCTAGTCAAAATATTAATTCCCAAATAGCTATTGAAAAAAAATTTATTGACTTGAAAAAATTAAAGTTTTCAAATGTTACAAAATGTAACAAACGTACTGATAAAGATTAAAAGTCATCTTTGTTGAAAATTTTTTTAACGCGAGTCTGACAATATTCATTGATATAAAATTTTAACGTTTTTTTCTCTCATTTAAAAACATAAACAAATATTCATTTTTGCAAAATGTTTGGTGTATTGATGGAACTAAATTTTTTCAAAATCACTATAAATTTAAATTCACTATATCACATAAGTTTACTATGCATGGGATAATTGATCAAGAATTAGTGTGGCCTTGATAGAAGCGATGGCCTACGTTACGGTCGAGAAGAAATTTCATAATTTTTACTTCACATTTATGTACCGTAAAATCGTATCAGAAAATAAAACTCGATATTTATAAAACGTATCAAAATTAAAAAAAAAGTTTGAAGCAAAAAACGTAATGGAACATGAGGAAAAAGATTCTTTCGAGGTTATTTACCTTGAAAATAAACGTTTTAAATATTCTTTAGTTCAATAAATGCATATTTATATAAGTTTTTTATTTTCAATATTTTTATATTACTCGTTTAGATCACTTTATTTGATTTAACATAGTTTGTTAAGCAAAATTCAAAAAACATCAAATTTGATATTTAATGAAATAAAAATTTTATATAAAATGGAGAAATTTGGAGAATTTTATTAAAAATTTAATTATTACATCGTAATAAAAAGAGCGCTCTCAACTATTTTGTCCTTTAGTTCTTAATTACAACTATGCCCACTCTATGCACATCAAAAAAACCACCTACCTCGGCCATATCCCAAGAATATAGAAAATCAACAATACCAAAGTCTTACTGGGCAGTGATATTGAAAACCTTAATTCAATTTTTCTTCAAAACGGATACTCCCCCCATATCCTGAATAAATGGCACTCCGAATTCTCAGCCTTCCGTACCCTATATGTTCCATAAAATATCTATTCCTCGATGAACTATATTTTTCTTCTACTCGTACTCCTCTAATACTATCTCCTATCCAAAACGCCCTATGCAAAAAATAGAAATGATCATCAAGAAACATAATCACCCTATTACAAATATACAAAAAAGCCGTTAAATCAAAACCTATTTGTCCAATAAACCTAAACCATATCCACTACCCATCAAATTGCAACAACAAATGCAACCACATCAACATCATTTATAAGATAAAATGCTTCCTGTGTAATAGTATCTATATTGGAGAAACCAAAAGACTTCCCTATCCCGCTTTAAGGAACACCTCAGGGAAGCCAAACTTAAAAGTGCTGAGAAGGAAATAAGCTACCATACCTTATAATCCATAAGGATACACCAAGTGGACAAGCTTCACTCTCCATGGAAGTAATTTAATTACGCCTCAAGCTACCTCCAACAAGAACACAAAGAAGAATACTGAATCACGACACTAAAGCCCTATATCAACGCGCACCACACACAGCCAATAACCCACAATTAACACCTCTAACACAACCGAAACCAACCTCTTTCATTTTTAATAAAGACGTGTATAATTTTTGTTACGCCTATCTTATGATATTCTATATGGATTATGTATATTACATGATTGTACAATAAATTGATGTAAGTGGAACAAGAAAAAATATATCAAAGCTTCGATAAAAAACGAGATCGAAGTCGTACCAAACTTGGATATTTATAGAAAATAAGATTTTTTTCGTACGTAACTGGGAACCATAAATTTTACAAAAAAAACTATCGAGCGGTAATAAAATTTCGAAACGTAACGTACCGTAAACCACCACTTTTTGAGTGAATAGATACGGTAAGTGTCCTTTGAAGAAGAATTATCTGCAAAATATATTACATTTTTGTCTTGAATTTTGTTTAACAGTCACTTCATCAATATCAGGTTTAGAAAAGCTCTTCTTTCATTTGCAGCTTCAATTATTCATTTGATAAAAAAGACGTATACAAATAAATTATAACAAACAGATAGGCCAAAAAATAAGTTAAAAATGAGAAAGATGTAGCCCTAAAAAGGGCTTCGGTATTTTAAGTTATGGCTGAAAAAATCAATTTAAAAAGTATTACCTTTGCATGGAAATGCTTTAACATTTCCTATATTATCACACGTTAATTTGCCCCATGTATATGAATATACACCCAATTATATTTGTGTAATATTTTATTTTCCTGAAATTTCTGAGAAACATGGAGATTATAGGAAAAATTCCAAGTTCAATCAATTTATACTTTTAAAGCTTATCAAAACATATTGATTACGAAAATGTAAAACGATGTCAATTTCTAAATGATAAAATACTTTAATAACCACTTTTAATATTTTTAAAAAAGTTAAATTTAAAAGCGAAAAAAAAAATCGATTCGAACAATTTAAAATTAATTGCATATTTGTAATAATCGCATTTAAAATTCACGCTTTAGGTGTTTTGGGATTAAAAGACACCCACTCATTAAGTAGTAAATAGAAAAAGTAACATTAATATAATTTCATTTAAAAATAGAACTAAAAATTCAACTATTTCCCCCTACGGATTCACTCATCTCCGTGCTTTTCATATTTTGTTGTCTTAGTGAATTTCTTGGTATTTTTAGCGTTGTGTACCAGACTCTTGATAGGTTCCCATTTGCCGTGCTTCTAGATATTGATCTTTGATGCAACAAGCCCACATTAAAACCCTTTCGTAACCAGTGTATAATATATGATACATAAACAATTTTACCTTCGTCTGCTTTTTCAAATAGTTTTGTATATGAATCTTCTGCTTTTTAATAAATATCGTCTTGTTTTTCTGGTAATGAAAGGGTTAAAGTGTTTCTTGTTACTCACTCTACTATCGGTATTGTTATATGACTCTGTTAAGATTTTATCTTAAATTAGTCCCGAAGTTTTTAACACCTTGAAAATCACATTTAATCTCTCTCAAAGAATGCATTACTAAGTGGTAAAGTAAAATATGTTTAAGCAGTCCCGCCAATATACAAAATACAACTTCAGTCTCGGCTTTTAAATATATAGACATTATGAAAGCTTAAGTATCCTGTGCCGAATTGTCCCTTAACTATAAAAAGGACTCTAGTCCTGTGACTATTGGTCATCTATGTGCTTACCTGAATTTTAACTTTGTTATATAAATAATATTTTTAAAAATCCGTTAGCTAAATATTTAATGCGGAGAGAAGGTGAAAAATCGGAAGTCTCTGGGTCAAAACAAGAGTAGTCGCATGTATTTAAAAACTCTGGCTAAACTAGTTGTCGTAATTTTAGTATACAAACTAAAATATCAAATAAGGAAATTTAGCGTACAATTTATTAGAGATAAATAAATTTATTTTATACAATTAAAAAAATATTGAAAACAATAAGAAAAATTCAGCCTGGTAGGCTTTTAAAATTAAAGCTTTAAAAAGTTCTTACTGAAAATAAAAGATCAATAAAACCTTTCTTGTGATTTTTGTAGTCTTGACTAGAACCTGGCTTGTATCATGAAGGTTTCTGAGTCGAATACAAGAATTTCAAACATCATTGCACATATTTAGATATAAGCGGTGCAGGTTGTATCTTTTAGGTAAATAAACTCCAGACTTTGTAACTTTCTTCTGGTAGTGAGTTGAAGACAGTGTGTATTTAAAGTTGAATTTAGTCTTGCGAACAAATCGTCCAATTTAAGATTGCCAACACCATATCTTTTATATCTTTTGAATATTACACATCGGATCTTTGTTATGAAGTACCAACACCATATCTTTTATATCTTTTGGATATTAAACGTCGGATCTTTGGTATGAAGCGCCAAAAGTGTTAGTCTTAGATAAAGTCTTGTACGTAGTTAGATATTGTAAAATATAAAACAGACGAAAATTTTTAGAAAAAATTTAAATTGAATGAGAATAATAATAAATAAAATTATAAAAATAGAAATTTATTTTTTAAAATATAAAATAATAGTTATATATTTACAATGCTTCATTTGATTTTAAAAAATTTTGAATGGCGTAGTAATCTGTAATTGAGTTGAAATAAGTTATACGCTCGCGGCGTAGTAATATTTAATAGAGTGTTACCCGGTTACAATAATAATAATGCGCTACAATAAATAAAGAAACAATACTTAAAACTGTGTATATATATATTGATTATTTATTAAAACAACTTTTTAAATTAAAAAATATATTTTTGAAATTAAAAAGAAGATTTTTAATTATTAAATTTAATATAATTTGAATTTTTTTGTAATTTGATTTTCTTTTAATGCAATTTTCAGTAATGGCGAATTTAAATTTTTTTCTCCTATAGCCAGATTTGTTATTTTAAAGAAAAAGAATAGGCTCTAATATTGAAATGATTTAAAAGATATGCTGTTTATTTTACGCGAAAGATATGGGAATCTTTTTACTTTCGACAAATTTGCAATGCCATGGAGTTTTTATATCACTCTACGAATTTAAATCTTTATATAAAAAGTGTAGATCTAGCGAAAACCACTTTTGATATCCCCAGCAAATCAAAGGAAGCAAAAAAGTTATTAAAAACAAAGTTAAATTCAAATATCCGAGAATTCTATGAATACCTTAAAGAGTATATTTTTTTATCAAATATTGAATATTAATTTTTTGTTTAAAATTTATAAAAAAATTGTTGTACTTTATTAATTATTCGCTACGACTTATTTTTGTGAATAAATACTTAATTATTAATAAAGAATTTTTAAATCTGTTTTTTCTTTTTCATTCCTTAATATTTTACTTCCTTTAATTTGTTCTTATAGCTAATACTGGAAGCCCCTCTTATCTGCAATCCTATGATGATTACCATAAGGCAATTCCACACAGGTTTAACCACCATTCAATTTTTTAACACTAAACTATTGATAACAGTTTTTTATATCTATCAACTATATTAGCAAATCATAGTTGCCAACATCTGGAGGGTAAAAATAGTAGAAATTATACACTGAAAATAAAATATGACAGATTTATTATAAATTCAACAGTCAATGCATTCAAAATATGATGAAGAATAGATAACTAATTTACCAGGGTAACATTCAATTTTCACAATCCTTTTCCGTCATAAAAAGGTGCTTGGTATGTGGAGATTTTTGCTTCAGGGAGCAGTTTTGCTGTGGGTACTCACAAGGGTAATTACAAAAATTATTTTTTAATGAAACCACTTGCAAACGAGGAACTTTTATGTGTAATTTAAAAATACTATTATTATTTTTGCATTTTTCAAAAAAACATCCCTCTGCACGTTGACAAAAATTTTTTAAAAATCTAAGAACTTAGTTATTTTATTTAAGAAGGTAATCATTAAAATTAAAGAAAATTTATTTGCACAAAAGATAATAATAGAGATAAGTAAAGAGATAATAAAAAAAATTAAAAAATTATTTTCCTAACTTTAGGTTTAAAAATCCAAAATTTTTTGAGCACCTATGTAATTCCTCCATAAGTTTTACCGCACATTCATATTTTGGTTGGATCTTGGAATATCAATTATTGATTTTTTAACTTTTCAGTGTCTCCTCAATCAATTTATTGCCTTCTTGCACTTTGTCTTGTTGTTAAAGATGCTTTCGTTGTAGCCCCTGCGTATGAAACCAAGCGTCAGCCCACTCATAAGAGATGAACTAGCATGCTGTTCCGAGGATGCTACGCCAATCGGGCAAAAGAAAAATGCTATAAAAACGTATATTGCATGCGAATTCCATATTGATTGATGTATGTTCGGTAGTTTCTTCCAGTATATTTCCTTGTTTTGGAATCCTTTGAAGACTCTCTAGTCTCCAACTACTTCTTAAAATTTTATGCCCGCTATGTAGATGACATTTTTTGCATTATGAACAAAAACCATATTAACCTGTTCCACTCAACCCTCAATAATTTCCATGAATGTTTAAAATTCAGGGTTGAATAAAAAAAACATGACCCAACCTTTTTTAGATTGCGCTGTCACGAACCTATTCACACATAACGATACTTAGACTTCTTATCCAAACACCCCTTTGCACAAAAATGATCTGAAACGCCTTTTAACCGCTCATTTTATCTTTCATCTAATTCCGAGACACTAGAAATGGAAGTGAACAATGTCAAATCTATTTTAGAGTCAAATAACTATCCCAAATATGTAATTAAAAACTCACTACGTTCGTCCCAAAAAGTTTGGAAGATAAAGTTAAAATTTTGATCGGAAAATATTTTAGAGAGTTTACAATTTTCGTATTCAACCCACAAAAAAACTTTCATAATCCACAACTTCGACACTTTTTATTTCAACAAACTTAAACCGCACTATGTACTCACAACGTCACTTTGATTCCCAAGCCTAACAATCCCTTACACCAACTTCAAACACTTTTCGTGAGAATTATGATCGTCTCAAAACCAGTAACTGTGTATACAAAATAAACTGCATTGGTTGCACTACTACATACATAGGCAAGACCGACAGACTGCTGCAAATTCGTATCAAAGAACAACAATACCTCGTCTCAAGGCATAAACAGAACGCTGAACTGAACCTCCATAACAATATGCTGCTTCAACCCCTAATAACCTATCCCACACATTCTTTCGACTTCGAAAATACAAAAATACTATGCACCTCATCCCCAAAATATCTCTTGTTCCTTGTGCGTTTGGATTAATCTTTCCACATTACCTTTATATTAGTACTTGATAAAGTACGTCATCATTCCGAAATATATCGTTTTTGATAATAAAAATTCTTTGTTCCTTTTTGAACTATTTCAACTTATTTAACAAACTTTATATTTGAAAATCTAGTCTTCATTCTTACAAAACTAAAATGAACTTTGATTGATGTTCTGGCATATCTACGATGTATTTTGTAAAAAATAAGTAAAGCCAATAAAATCAGTATGAAAATGCTAGTTTATATGCAAAGTTAATTCACAAAAGCATCTAATACATAAATAGCTTATTGGCAGCTACTGTTAATTTTGATCACAACTTTTTTTAATTTTACTTTTTTGCTTGATTCTTTTTCTTCAAATTTCATAAAATTTTTGGCTTATATTTTTTAAATTTATTTTACTTATTTTGTTTTAGGCCATCTAAAATTTTATTTTATATTTGTACATTTTACTTAATTTCAAAAAATTCAAACAAATTAATTAAATTAATTGATTTTTTGACATCTTTAAAAGAAACCGTTGATGTCATCGTCTTAAAAAATAATTAAATGAGCTAAAAAAAATTAATGTGATGTCTTTTAATATCTTAATTAAACATATCATTCTTGACGTATTCCCGCACAATATGAGAAATTTAAAGATAGCTCATAATTATTTGCTATATCACAAATTACAAAAATAAGACTTACAATATGCTAAAAAATTTTAATGGTATTTGGCTTTGGCAAAAAAAGCTTCCAATACAAAAAGATCTCTTTTTTTATATCAAATTTAAGGAAGAATTAAAAATCTTATCAAGAACTGTTTTAAAATGTCAAGGGATTGATAAAAAGATGGTAAGGTGGAATAAAAAAGACTGCTTGAAAATGTATGGAAAGCATGTATGATTCACAACAGGGGCAAACCGCGATTGGTTAACTTGTTTTTAAAATAATTGTTTTTTAAAATAACCACTTTTAACCTTTTGCAATGATTTGCCTTTTATAATAACTTTTAAGGAAAAAAAACCTACCAGAAAAAGTTATAGAGCTTCAACAAAAACAAAAAATTTTTACAGCATAACTTAAGTTTTTTGAAAACTAATTTGACGTATCCACTATAGCATACCCTATGGGTGGCATGGCAGGTTGGTTGAGAAGATGGACTCGGCATGAAAGCCTCTGGGTTCAATTTCTCATCGATACCAATTTGTTCATAGTTTGACATAAGCGGTACATCAGTGCCTTGTCAATGAAAACACATTCACGGTACCTTTACCTTACCTTTTACTAAAAATTGAAAAATTTGCTACATAATTAACATAAGAGAGAAAGGAGACAAAATAAACTAATAAAGCAATTTTCACTATTTAAAATGAAACTGTCTGTTCTCAGAATAATTTCAAAATAATAGGAGGCATAAAAAATGAGATAGTTTATCGGCACTTTATTTGATATTTTCAAGTTTTTATAAGCAGCAAATGCCAACGTATCAAGTACATTTTTAACAACTGATTTTGTTTCGATAATATATTTTTATTATAATAATCAACAAATTTTCTTAACAAAAATTATTTAATTTACAGTGTTTTTACTTATTTAATGTACAGTGTAACTTACTAAATTTAACAATTGAACGTTATAAAAAATATCTCTGCTCAAATATTAAACAAATAGAATATTTTTGCTTTTAAACTGAATAGCTAGTCAAAATATTAATTCCCAAATAGCTATTGAAAAAAAATTTCTTGACTTGAAAAAATTAAAGTTTTCAAATGTTACAAAATGTAACAAACGTACTGATAAAGATTAATAGTCATCTTTGTTAAAAAAATTTTTAACGCGAGTATGACAATATTCATTGATATAAAATTTTAACGATTTTTTTTCTCATTTAAAAACATAAACAAATTTTCATTTTTGCAAAATGTTTGGTGTATTGATGGAACTAAATTTTTTCAAAATCACTATAAATTTAAATTCACTATATCACATAAGTTTACTATGCATGGGATAATTGATCAAGAATTAGTGTGGCCTTGATAGAAGCGATGGCCTACGTTACGGTCGAGAAGAAATTTCATAATTTTTACTTCACATTTATGTACCGTAAAATCGTATCAGAAAATAAAACTCCATATTTATAAAACGTATCAAAATTAAAAAAAAAAGTTTTAAGCAAAAAACGTAATGGAACATGAGGAAAAAGATTCTTTCGAGGTTATTTACCTTGAAAATAAACGTTTTAAATATTCTTTAGTTCAATAAATGCATATTTATATAAGTTTTTTATTTTCAATATTTTTATATTACTCGTTTAGATCACTTTATTTGATTTAACATAGTTTGTTAAGCAAAATTCAAAAAAAAAAAATTAAATTAAAAAAAAAAAAAAATTAAATAAAAAAAAAAAAAATTTTGAATTTTTTTAAAAAAATTTTTTTTTTAAAAAAAAAAAAAAAGCCCCCCCCCACCTTTTTTTTTTTTTTTTTTTAAAAAAAACCCCCCCCCCCCCCCCCACAAAAAAACCCCCCCCCCCCCCCCCCCCCCCCCAAAAAAAAAAAAAAACCACAACCCCAAAATCCTTGGGGGGAGAGAAAAAAAAAACCTATATTATTTTTTTTTAAAAAAAAAACCCCCCCCCATACCCAAAAAAAGGGGCCCCCAAATTCTCACCCCTCCCTACCCTATATGTTCCATAAAATATCTATTCCTCGATGAACTATATTTTTCTTCTACTCGTACTCCTCTAATACTACCTCCTATCCAAAACGCCCTATGCAAAAAATAGAAATGATCATCAAGAAACATAATCACCCTATTACAAATATCCAAAAAAGCCGTTAAATCAAAACCTATTTGTCCAATAAACCTAAACCATATCCACTACCCATCAAATTGCAACAACAAATGCAACCACATCAACATCATTTATAAGATAAAATGCTTCCGTGTAATAGTATCTATATTGGAGAAACCAAAAGACTTCCCTATCCCGCTTTAAGGAACACCTCAGGGAAGCCAAACTTAAAAGTGCTGAGAAGGAAATAAGCTACCATACCTTATAATCCATAAGGATACACCAAGTGGACAAGCTTCACTCTCCATGGAAGTAATTTAATTACGCCTCAAGCTACCTCCAACAAGAACACAAAGAAGAATACTGAATCACGACACTAAAGCCCTATATCAACGCGCATCACACACAGCCAATAACCCACAATTAACACCTCTAATACAACCGAAACCCACCTCCTTCATTTTTAATAAAGACGTGTATAATTTTTGTTACGCCTATCTTATGATATTCTATATGGATTATGTATATTACATGATTGTACAATAAATTGATCTAAGTGGAACAAGAAAAAATATATCAAAGCTTCGATAAAAAAAACGAGATCAAGTCGTACCAAACTTGGATATTTATAGGAAATAAGATTTTTTTCGTACGTAACTGGGAACCATAAATTTTACAAAAAAAAACTATCGAGCGGTAATAAAATTTCGAAACGTAACGTACCGTAAACCACCACTTTTTGAGTGAATAGATACGCTAAGTGTCCTTTGAAGAAGAATTATCTGCAAAATATATTACATTTTTGTCTTGAATTTTGTTTAACAGTCACTTTATCAATATCAAGTTTAGAAAAGCTCTTCTTTCATTTGCAGCTTCAATTATTCATTTGATAAAAAAGACGTATACAAATAAATTATAACAAACAGATAGGCCAAAAAATATGTTAAAAATGAGAAAGATGTAGCCCTAAAAAGGGCTTCGGTATTTTAAGTTATGGCTGAAAAAAATCAATCTAAAAAGTATTACCTTTGCATGGAAATGCTTTAACATTTCCTATATTATCACACGTTAATTTGCCCCATGTATATGAATATACACCCAATTATATTTGTGTAATATTTTATTTTCCTGAAATTTCTGAGAAACATGGAGATTATAGGAAAAATTCCAAGTTCAATAAATTTATACTTTTAAAGCTTATCAAAACATGTTGATTACGAAAATGTAAAACGATGTCAATTTCTAAATGATAAAATACTTTAATAACCACTTTTAATATTTTTAAAAAAGTTAAATTTTAAAGCGAAAAAAAAATCGATTCGAACAATTTAAAATTAATTGCATATTTGTAATAATCGCATTTGAAATTCACCCTTTAGGTGTTTTGGGATTAAAAGACACCCACTCATTAAGTAGTAAAGAGAAAAAGTAACAATAATATAATTTCATTTAAAAAAAGAACTAAAAATTCAACTATTTCCCCCCTACTGATTCACTCATCTTCGTGCTTTTCAGATTTTGTTGTCTTAGTGAAATTCTTGATATTTTTAGCATTGTGTACCAGACTCTTGATAGGTTCCCATTTGCCGTGCTTCTAGATATTGATCTTTGAAGCAACAAGCCCACATTAAAACCCTTTCGTGACCAGTGTATAATATATGATACATAAACAATTTTACCTTCGTCTGCTTTTTCAAATAGTTTTGTATATGAATCTTCTGCTTTTTAATAAATATCGTCTTGTTTTTCTGGTAATGAAAGGGTTAAAGTGTTTCTTGTTACTCACTCTACTATCGGTATAAATACTTGTTATATGACTCTGTTAAGATTTTATCTTAAATTAGTCCCGAAGTTTTTAAGACCTTGAAAATCACATTTAATCTCTCTCAAAGAATGCATTACTAAGTGGTAAAGTAAAATATGTTTAAGCAGTCCCGCCAATATACAAAATACAACTTCAGTCTCGGCTTTTAAATATATAGACATTATGAAAGCTTAAGTATCCTGTGCCGAATTGTCCCTTAACTATAAAAAGGACTCTAGTCCTGTGACTATTGGTCATCTATGTGCTTACCTGAATTTTAACTTTGTTATATAAATAATATTTTTAAAAATCCGTTAGCTAAATATTTAATGCGGAGAGAAGGTGAAAAATCGGAAGTCTCTGGGTCAAAACAAGAGTAGTCGCATGTATTTAAAAACTCTGGCTAAACTAGTTGTCGTAATTTTAGTATACAAACTAAAATATCAAATAAGGAAATTTAGCGTACAATTTATTAGAGATAAATAAATTTATTTTATACAATTAAAAAAATATTGAAAACAATAAGAAAAATTCAGCCTGGTAGGCTTTTAAAATTAAAGCTTTAAAAAGTTCTTACTGAAAATAAAAGATCAATAAAACCTTTCTTGTGATTTTTGTAGTCTTGACTAGAACCTGGCTTGTATCATGAAGGTTTCTGAGTCGAATACAAGAATTTCAAACATCATTGCACATATTTAGATATAAGCGGTGCAGGTTGTATCTTTTAGGTAAATAAACTCCACACTTTGTAACTTTCTTCTGGTAGTGAGTTGAAGACAGTGTGTATTTAAAGTTGAATTTAGTCTTGCGAACAAATCGTCCAATTTAAGATTGCCAACACCATATCTTTTATATCTTTTGAATATTACACGTCGGATCTTTGTTATGAAGTACCAACACCATATATTTTATATCTTTTGGATATTAAACGTCGGATCTTTGGTATAAAGCGCCAAAAGTGTTAGTCTTAGATAAAGTCTTGTACGTAGTTAGATATTGTAAAATATAAAACAGACGAAAATTTTTAGAAAAAATTTAAATTGAATGAGAATAATAATAAATAAAATTATAAAAATAGAAATTTATTTTTTAAAATATAAAATAATAGTTATATATATACAATGCTTCATTTGATTTTAAAAAATTTTGAATGGCGTAGTAATCTGTAATGGAGTTGAAATAAGTTATACGCTCGTGGCGTAGTAATATTTAATGGAGTGTTACCCGGTTACAATAATAATAATGCGCTACAATAAATAAAGAAACAATACTTAAAACTGTGTATATATATATTGATTATTTATTAAAACAACTTTTTAAATTAAAAAATATATTTTTGAAATTAAAAAGAAGATTTTTATTTATTAAATTTAATATAATTTGAATTTTTTTGTAATTTGATTTTCGTTTAATGCAATTTTCAGTAATGGCGGATTTAAATTTTTTTCTCCTATAGCCAGATTTGTTTAACTTATTTTAAGGAAAAAGAATAGGCTCTAATATTGAAATGATCTAAAAGATATGCTGTTTATTTTACGCGAAGGATTGGGAATATTTTTACTTTCGACAAATTTGCAATGCCATGGAGTTTTTATATCACTCTACGAATTTAAATCTTTATATAAAAAGTGTAGATCTAGCGAAAACCACTTTTGATATCCCCAGCAAATCAAAGGAAGCAAAAAAGTTATTAAAAACAAAGTTAAATTCAAATGTTCGAGAATTCTATGAATACCTTAAAGAGTATATTTTTTTATCAAATATTGAATATTAATTTTTTGTTTAAAATTTATAAAAAAATTTTTGTACTTTATTAATTATTCGCTACGACTTATTTTTGTGAATAAATACTTAATTATTAATAAAGAATTTTTAAATCTGTTTTTTCTTTTTCATTCCTTAATATTTTACTTCCTTTAATTTGTTCTTATAGCTATTGGCCCCTCTTATCTGCAATCCTATGATGATTACCATAAGGCAATTCCACACAGGTTTAACCACCATTCAATTTTTTAACACTAAACTATTGATAACAGTTTTTTATATCTATCAACTATATTAGCAAATCATAGTTGCCAACATCTGGAGGGTAAAAATGGTAGAAATTATACACTGAAAATAAAATATGACAGATTTATTATAAATTCAACAGTCAATGCATTCAAAATATGATGAAGAATAGATAACTAATTTACCAGGGTAACATTCAATTTTCACAATCCTTTTCCGTCATAAAAAGGTGCTTGGTATGTGGAGATTTTTGCTTCAGGGAGCAGTTTTGCTGTGGGTACTCACAAGGGTAATTACAAAAATTATTTTTTGATGAAACCTCTTGCAAACGAGGAACTTTTATATGTAATTTAAAAATACTATTATTATTTTTGCATTTTACAAAAAAACATCCCTCTGCACGTTGACAAAATTTTTTTAAAAATCTAAGAACTTAGTTATTTTATTTAAGAAGGTAATCATTAAAATTAAAGAAAATTTATTTGCACAAAAGATAATAATAGAGATAAGTAAAGAGATAATAAAAAAAATTAAAAAATTTTTTTTTCTAACTTTAGGTTTAAAAATCCAAAATTTTTTGAGCACCTATGTAATTCCTCCATAAGTTTTACCGCACATTCATATTTTGGTTGGATCTTTGAATATCAATTATTGATTTTTTAACTTTTCAGTGTCTCCTCAATCAATTTATTGCCTTCTTGCACTTTGTCTTGTTGTTAAAGATGCTTTCGTTGTAGTGCTGCGTATGAAACCAAGCGTCAGCCCACTCATAAGAGATGAACTAGCATGCTGTTCCGAGGATGCTACGCCAATCGGGCAAAAGGAAAAATGCTATAAAAACGTATATTGCATGCGAATTCCATATTGATTGATGTATGTTCGGTAGTTTCTTTCAGTATATTTCCTTGTTTTGGAATCCTTTGAAGACTCTCTAGTCTCCAACTACTTCTTAAAATTTTATGCCCGCTATGTAGATGACATTTTTTGCATTATGAACAAAAACCATATTAACCTGTTCCACTCAACCCTCAATAATTTCCATGAATGTTTAAAATTCAGGGTTGAATAAAAAAAACATGACCCAACCTTTTTTAGATTGCGCTGTCACGAACCTATTCACACATAACGATACTTAGACTTCTTATCCAAACACCCCTTTGCTTAGCTTGTCATTTTGTATATATATATTCTTCATACCCCCCCCCCCCCACACTGAAAATTCCTTCAACCGCCACTGAATATATATACACATTAAGAACTAAATCATCTTTTTCAAAATTATAATTATAGGAAAAATCAATAGCCAAATATGGCCGTGAATTAGATTTTTCGAGTTGGATACATAAAAAAATTTTTTTTTGCAAACCAAAAATTACAACTTAAAAGTTCAGATGGAAAACAAAAGGTAAAGTCTAGATTATATTTTATGTACTCAGAAGATAATTTTTTATTATTTTTTTTAAATGAAAGTAATGACATGGATACATTTTCAAAGAGATGCACATTATCATTATAAAATTCATTAACTTTTTTTATTAACATTAAAAAAATCATTAACTTTTTTCCACTCAAACTACAAAATGGAGATTTTCTCTATAAATGATTAGCGTTTCCTTTTTTTATTTAGCCTGTTTTACAAGTATAATTTTGTTTTTGTTTTAACTTTTTGTTCATGAATTCCTGTGAACTCGTCGACATTATTTGTAATTTGAAGGATTCGGTTGAATCTCTTACTAAAAAAGAAATTAAGCTGAAACTTGAGTATATTATTGAAAAGTTTGGTGTTTCTATAAATTTAGAAGAGAAGTTGAATATAATAGAAAAATTGGTGGAAAAATCCTGTATAAAAACTTATTCTGAAGTTGTTCAAGAAAATGTTTTTAATAAGACATCTAACTCAAAATTTAATCCTATTTCTAAGAAAGCTTCAGAACCAAGGAATACTCTGGTTATTGATGTTAAAGATTTAGGTAATGAAAGCTTTGATAAAGTATCTTTTTTGCATAAAAATCTTGCGAAATCTAAAATATTGCAAATTAATATTTCTAACAATAAGGTATTTGTTGACTTTCATGATAGAGCTGAACTTGAAAAGGCCGAATCTGTTTTGAATGCCAAAAATATACAAAATCAAGTTTTTATTAATAAAATCGTATACCTAGAATAATTCTAAAAAACATCCCTAAATTTCTTGATTTCAATAATATAGATGAAATAAAAGAACACCTATCTTCTAAAAATGATTTACCAATTGACACATTTGAAAAAATTGTTAAATTCGAATCTAAAAGAACTAGTAAATCCTTCAATTTATTGATATCTTTGAAAAAGAATTTTTTTTAAAGCTCTTTGCTTGAAAAACAGAATATTTTTTGGCCCTCTTTCCTATGAAGTTTTCATTTTCTTCCCCAAAGTCAAGTATTGTCTTAACGGCACTCAGTATAATCACTCTACTCATGAATGTAAAAAGGCGATCAAATGTCAGACTTGTTTTTCTAGTGAACATACTTTTGACAAATGCCATATTGATAAACAAACCAAATGTTTCAAGTGTAAAGATAACAATTGCACCAAACAATTTTATAATCTGGATTGTCCGTCTTTTATTAACATCGTAAATGTAATTAAAAATATAGAGTATAATAATTATTATACTGTAATGAATGATTGATTTGAAGAATCTTAGTAAAGATTCAACTTTTTTGCCTCTTGATTTACATGATACAAACTTTTTTGATAATTTTGAAGCGGAATCTAGGGCATCCACACAAAATATTCATCAAAAAGATTTTCTTTCCTGTAACTTTGAAATCTCCTTTAAAAACCTGAAACTGATGTATTTTAATATTCGTAGTCTAAAGTCCAACTTTGATTCCTTTTTCAATGTTATTAGTTCTTCCGAGTTTAAATTTCACTTTATTGTTCTAAGTGAAATATGGCAATTGGGCTCTCAATCTTTTGAACTTCCTGGTTATAAATTTTATTTTCATGAGAGGAAGAAACGTGGAGGTGGTGTAGGTGTCTTTTTCTTAGCCACTTTTAACTTAGTCTCCATCAAAAACCTGTCTTGCTCAAATAATTTTTTTGATTCCTTATTACTTAGTTTTCAAATGGAAGATAAACTTCTCAACTTGTTGTCTGTATACAGACCTCCTAACACCGATATTTTTATATTCAACAACTATTTATCAAGTATTTTTAATAAACACTCTTTCTCTAAATTTTCAATCATTTGCGGGGATTTCAACATCAATTTGTTTGATTTTGATAAAAATTCAGATAACTTGGATTTTATCAATATTTTTCATCAGTTTGGCTTTTTCCCTACCATAACTAAAGGTACTCGTCTTACCTCCTCTTCCTGTTCATTAATTGACAACATTTTTATAAATTTTAACTTACCATATTACTCTTATAATGTTATCAGTAATATCTCTGACCATTTCCCCAATTGTATTTTCATTGATGATTTCTTTAAGAATCCAACTAAGTCTTTTTACTCGTTCAAAAAAAGTTTTGGCCTTAAACAGCGCTTATCTTTTATTTCCAGTGTAGCACAAATCAATTTTGAGCCAGTTTTTGAAGCTAAAAATCCGAATAATGCATACAATATTTTCATCGATCTCTTGAAGAAATCATTCACTCTTAGTTTCCCATTTGTAAAGTTCAAAGTGAAAAATGACAGTAAACCATGGTATTCCCCATTTCTAAATTCTCTTAGGAAATTGAAAGTCAAATATTATAGGGTAAAGCTTCTCAATCCTAGTCCTTTGAACTGTGCTAAATATAAAAATGTTTTGAAGCAGTATAAGATTGAAATTTAAGGGCTAAATCGGCATATTACTATAACTATTTTTCTTCTTGTAAAAAAAATACTATATGGAACACATTAAATAAGATTTTAAAACCCTATAATAAAAATTCGTGTAATGCTCTTTTCAGTAGTGATGAATTTGCTAATCATTTTGCCATTACTTCTGAGATTAATATCAACACTTCTTCTTATAACTTCATCGATAAGACTATCATACTTAATTCATCTACTTTATATTTGCACGAAATTAACTATAACGATATAGTGACTGCAATAGCTTCTTTATCAAATAAAAGGTCATGTGGTGATGATGAGTTGACTATTTGCCATATAATAGATATTCTTCCTAGTATTCATTTTGCTCTTTCTCACATATTTAACTTATCGATTGCAATGGGAGAATTTCCTCAAGATTTTAAATTAGCGAGCATTATTCCTGTTTTGAAGAATAGAAAGCCTGCTAATTCATTGGATAGTTATCGACCGATTTCAATTTTGTCGAACTTCTCCAAGATATTCGAGAAAATCATTTTAAGTAGAATTATATCTTTTTTAGACAAGCATAGAGTTATCAATCCGAATCAATTCGGTTTTCAAAAATATAAATCAACTGAAGATGCTGTTTTATCTCTACTTAGCTCCATTTCTAGTCATTTTTATGCTAAAAAGTTTAGTTTGGTTGTATTTCTTGATTTAGCTAAAACTTTCGATAACGTTAATCATCAACTGCTCAGCTATAAATTGTTTAAATTAGGTATACGCGGCCCTCTTTTAATATGGCTTAATAGTTTTTTATATAAACGAACGTTTTTTGTTTCTCTCAATGGAAAATCAGAGGTCAAGTTTGTGGAAAAAGGTGTCCCTCAAGGGTCAATCCTCGGACCCCTACTTTTCCTTCTGTTTATTAATGATATCTTCTTTGTTCTAGATAATCGCGCTTCCTTAATTATGTATGCTGATGATGCGGTCATGTCTTTAAATTTTAATGATATTTCAACAGTTTCTATTATTAGTAACTCTTGTTTAAAATCAATTTGTAATTGGTGTCATCATAACATGCTTTCCCTCAATTTGAGAAAATATGTCTATATGATTTTCTCTAAAAGATCACTTGACATAAATTTCAATATAACACTCGAAGGATTGAAATTAAGTAAGGTAGATTGTTTTACTTTTTTAGGAGTAACTTTAACTAGCAATCTTTCATGGTATAAGCATATTTCTTTGTTACATTTAAAAGTGTCTCGACTTCTTGGGATTTTCGTAAAATAGATAATTGTCTCACTTTCCTATGTAAAAAACTACTTTACTATGCGTTCATATATCCACACTTCCTGTATTGCAATCTTATATGGGGCTCTTCTTGTTTAACGATGTTAAGAAAATTACATTTATACCAAGGTAAATTCTTGCAGTTTATTAACAGTTCTAATAATACGAATGACTATCTTTCCAGTATTAGTATTTTTGATATCAATGTTTTATCTCATTTAAATTTTTTTTATAAATCGTGTTACCAAAATGGATTTCTAAATTCTCTGTTCATACAAAACAATTCCACACATGGCTACTTCACTCGCTCCAACCTTCTCTTCCATATTCCTGAAGTCAGTGAAAAATCTCTCTTTCGTTCAATACTTCTTAGAACGTTTTTCCTTGTGAATTTCTTTCTTCCCAAGCTTGATCTGCAAAATCGTAAGGGATTCAAAACTTCTTCGCAAGCTTTGTTTTTTACTTGAAGGTGTTCCTAATACAATCACATTTCACAAATTTATGTTTTATATTCAAATAAATATAAACAAATAAATATATATATACATAATACACTATTGTTTACATATATTTTTTTTTATTGTATCTTTTTATTCTTCACCGTATTGATATGTCCATCTCACATGAGTTATTGAAATCACGATGAAGTGCCTTTCCTTCCTTTTTCTTCTCTTGTGGTGATGGGCCATATGTTGTGATTTTTTATTTTTTTATTGTCAATAGTTTTTCATATTTTGTTTTCTAATAATAAAAATTTCTTCTTCTTCTCTCTTCTTCTTCTATTAAAAAAATACTTGATTCTTTTAATCTATAGGGAAGAAAATTCTAATCAAACATAAAACAAAAGAGAAAAATTTTTAAATCCATAAAGCATTTTAAAGTTATTGGTGACCTTTAAATTTAAATTTCAAATTTAAACCCCCTTTTTGATTAAGACGAAAAGAGTAGTTAAGAAAAAAAAGAGTTTAAAATATTTTTTATCTACCAAAATTTTTAATTCTATGAAAAATTTAAACTAAGACAACTGTAATATGTATTTTATTGAATAAGGAAGTATATAAACTAAAAATTATATAAATTTTTAGTTTATTTTGCTTGTGCCCATGTGTGCCCACTGTTTAGAGATACCCCTATTATTTATGTTTAGACGTCATCATCCTAAAATCTGTTATTCAGAGAATACTTGTAAAAGTTGGTTTGTTCTGATCATCCGATTTTCTATCCACTCACCGAATTATCGAAAATTATTGAAGAATATGAGTAAATTGTTTTTTTCTCACAATTATCTAACAGATTTGGATAGAGCTTTTATTCTTGCAAATTTTGACTACTTACTAAAAATTTTAAAAATCAAGATAGTGAAGAAGAATTTAAGCTTTATTTCAAAGAAAAAAGTTAGAATAACATATCGCATTTAAAGGAAATTTACTCTAAAGATATTTTTGAATTTGAAGTTCACTGTTCAAATCTTCCTGATGAAGTGCCTTTCCTTCCTTTTTCTTCTCTTGTGGTGATGGGCCATATGTTGTGATTTTTTTTTTTTTTTTATTGTCAATAGTTTTTCATATTTTGTTTTCTAATAATAAAAATTTCTTCTTCTTCTTCTTCTTCTTCTAATATACTTGAAACTTCAAAAAACATACCCATTTGTAAAAAATCTTGGAAAGGATTTGTTAAGGTGCCTTCCTTTTGAAACCATTTTCATAATCTGTAATTTATTGAAAGAAAGAAAGATGAGGAAATTATTATTTGTCATTATTGTTATATTTCCTTAACTTATTATAAATTTCCAGCACGTTGTATAGCAAACAACATGAATCATGCACTGTTATTGTATGTCGAATGATAATATATTACAAACTATATTGCAATCATCATACATATTTTTGAATACAAGCTTAGCATTCTTACTTTTAGGAAATTATTAGAGGTGGGAGAAAGGCAAAGTTTAAATTACTAGGGCAAAATAGAACCTGGGAGTTTATCCCAGCTACATTACTCTTCTTGAAGTTTCCTCAGTTGTCTTTGTGGAAACCTTGGAAAGGGAATTTTTTTACATCTCCAAGTCCCACCCTCTAAATTTGTTGATTAGGCAATGAAATGGCGCCCCTAGGCGCTAGATTCAAAAAATGAAGTTTTATGTTGACCTACCTAAATTATTTCTAATGTAAAAAATTATAAAGCACAAAAAACCATAATAATCCATCAAGTTTTCCTATAAATATTCAAAAGAAATATTAACTTTAGCTGACCTTTAAAATATGAAAGTAGTCAATTTTTCAATAAATTTACTTTTTTTACCACTTAATGTTTAAAAATACCTTTTTCTTTAATTAAGGTTTTGTATCTATTTTTAAATCATTGATAGAGTTACTAAAGGAGATTTTGACACCCACTGATAAAAATAAAAGCATCGTTTTATATTATAAATACTGTCTTTTTTGATAAGTTAAAGTATATATGAAAATTTTTTATACCATTAATGTTTATAGGAATAAAAACAACAATAAAAATGGTCGAGTTTGATTTTGGGTTATCCTTTGAAACAAAGAAATCGGTTAACTTCACAAAAAAGCGAATATCGAAAGATTGAGTGGTTTTTTTGAATATAATTATACCTATGTTCACACACAAAAATTGCTTTCTAATGATACCATAAATAATTCTTAAAAAATTTACATCTGTGTATAGACTGTGTACTAAGAAAATGCTTTTTCCAGCACTTTAGATGTTGCACTGTAGTGTTCAATCAGGTACAGAAGGGATGATTTCTTCATCGATCAATGAACTTGAAACTGAAATTTATTTATCGATTCCCATTCACACATAAAGTGTAGATATTTGTTAAAAAATAACGTTGAAATGGTGAAAATAATTCATAAATTTGATAAATAGAAAAGAAAATAATGTAAGTAATATACATTTACTTTTTTTACTTATTTTTATGGAAATAAATTAAATTTTGTATTTTTTTATAATTTATAATTAAACATTTCTTCTTGTGCAAAAATGGAAAATAGCGTATTTTTTTTGTATTAAATATTATATTTATTATAATTAATTTATATTAATTAATAATTTGATAATGTAATTTAAAATTTCGATCTATTGATTTTATTACTTAATTGTGGGTTTGGAAATGATGTGATTATTTCATAATCCATTTGGTGTTAAACAATTTTAAATAAGCCTTCGTCGACATTCATCTCGAAAAGTCATTAAAAAATGATTAAAGAAATAATAACTATTAAAATTTGCAATTAAATTTTCATAACCTCTATTTTGGAGTTATCAAATAAGTCAGTAGAAAATCTTGATAATTAACTTTCTGCTATAATCCCTATATACAAAACCTTTCTTATTGCACATATAGTTTTTCATAAGACTTTCTATTAAGTGGTATAGGCCTATTTATGACTAAAAAATATTCATTAATTATCTCAAAATGAGGTCCCAAAAACATTAAAAAATTTATATTTTTTTTACAAGAAACTTCATATATGTACATAACTCAAATTTTTAGGGGTGGACGAACTTTTTTTACAATTTTAAAAATGTATTATAAAATAATTTTTGGCTAATGAACACTTTACCATTATTACCGACATTACAATTACACTATAAACTCCGAATCTCACCATAACTACAGATAATTACACGGACTTTATTAAATCAATTTACCTTGTTTGTAATTCTCATTGCATCACTACTTTCTGGGTCAGTTGTTCTAGTCTAGAAGATCGTAAAACAGTTTTACGGGGACTGAGAACGGGTCACTCAGTGGATTGTTTTGCTCAGCAAATTGCATCTATATTGGGACATTTGCAATTTTTGACAATTTCTTAATGGCTTAAAAAATGAAATGTGACGAATCATGCTTAAAATTTGGTTTTCTGTTATAACGTATAGTGGGGAAGAAGACTCTAAGTTTCTTTTGTGTTCAGAAGTGTTAGCATCCAGTTTTCTAAAGCCCGTCAAGTTAAAACAACAATTGAAAAGGAAGCACAGGAGTTCAGTAAACAAATCTATTGGCAATTTAAACATTAAGCTGAGATTGCATAAATTCAGGTTTAATAACAGAAATGTTTTTGCTAAATATTAAGTATAGATTGAATGCCTTCTATAAAGTTTCAAAAAATAACTGTTGTTAAAAAGTCTCAGAACCTAGGAGAACAGTTGATATTACCTTGCTGCAAAAATATATTAAATGTGTTAAAAAGTTCATAACTTGTAAAGTTAAAGCATGTCTTCCTGTCAAACGATACCGTTAGAAGACTACTATGAGATATGTCTGATGACATAATGTCTCAGGGGTTTTATTGATTCGGAATTCGATTTTCAACTTTTTTGAACTATGTTTAAACGTCATATGCGGCAAAGTCCAGCCTTACACTTGCGTAGAACATGTATATGATAAATACCTGGTTGACAAATTTTTATTTTGCGAAACTCTTAGCAGTAAGATAATAGCAAGAGGAATATTTGACAATGTGGACAATTTTTTATAGCACTCACTTGGTATTAAGCCCTCCCTTCTGGCAATTCCTTGTTGTCATTTTTGTTTTCAGTAGACAAAATTCATCGGTTGTAATTGGTACCAATTGCGTTATTCTTCGCTAAGCCTTAATAATGAAAACCATACCTGATAAGTTTAAAATATGAATTACCACAGTTACAGTAATCAATAGAGATAAAGCTTTTAGCTTAAAATTATAAAGAATATATGTACTATAAAGAATATTTGCCCCGCTGAAAAATGTATTGGCTCTTGTTCAAATTACTGGCTACATTACTGCCTCTGATCGAATATATCTCAAATTCGCATTACTAATTCAACGAAGTGCATTTTATAAAAAACTTTCGATGAACGAAAACCATATGAAGTAAACGTAAATTTCCAAAAGCAACCAGTGGATCGATTAAACTAACACGAAAATTATAGATGGCGTTAATCTAATACTGTATACGAGCACTTTAAAATATGAACCTTTGAAAAAATTTTTTATTAGAAACTAAGTAAAAAAATAGAATTAAATTTTATTTATTTTTAATAAAAGAGTAATAAAAAAAACTTTTCATATACAGCTTGAGCAGGCAGTTTTTGAATGGTTCTTGCAGATGAAGCGAGAACACTTAGAACAAGTTCTTGTTGTTTTATTTCTTTTACTCAAACATATATAGCAAGCCCCTCTTTTTAAACTTGATTCTTCATTTGTATCATCTTTATATCCATAAAAAGATAATAAAAACTTAATTTGTATATGAAAATATGTATAAGTGTAAACATATTTCTGCCTATGCACGCTCTTAAAAAGGGATTTCCATGAGAAGAAAAAAGATCTGATATTTTAACCTTCTGGTCACCGTTTTGCCCAACATAGAGTAATGAAGAAAATTATGAAAGCAAATGAAAGATCTGAAAATTTTGATTAAACGTCTTTAAATTCAAGTGTTTAGGCTTATGAGACCTAAAATATTTAGTCTTACTACATAAAATAATTAAAAAGAAAAAACTTACGAGTTCAAAGTCATCTCATAAATATATGTGATCAAATTGACGTCAAAGAACAATTAAAAAAAAATTCCTTATGGCCAAGTGGATCTCTTAAAGTGTTTCTTATATTTGTCCTAGGAGTTCTGCCAAAGATTGAAGAACTTGATTCCCATGAAAAGATAGTCTTGTCAGGCGCTTGTCAATAACTTCTGTAGTCTCTGAACATTAGGATTCAGAACTTGAAGAAGAACTTACATCAGAGTCAGAGTCGGAGAAACTCGCATCAACAGATGAGGAGGAAGCAGAAGAACTCATACACAATTTTGAAAAGAGGAAAAACAATGAGGGAAAACGAAAGAAAGAAAAACAGGAGAAAGAAACCGCAATGGGAAAGCGAACGAGATCAAACGAGAAAAAAACCATACGAGTGAAGAAAGCAGAATTGTATGCAATGAAACTATAAATTAATGGAATCAATAACTATGATTGAATATTGGCTTGAGTTGAAAATAAAATAAGAAAGCAAACGCAGATAGAAATGAAAAATGTAAACTGAGATGGATTGTTTTGAAATAAGCCATGGATAAACAACTGGTAGATAAATATTGAATTATATACATCATAGATAAAGGAGCTATGAGCTGCTTGGCAGAGTTGACGATATAAATAAAACTTTTGGTTGAGAGAGAGGAATACCTCATTTTCTCTCATTGTCTGACATAAAAATCAGTTTTTCTCAAAATATGAAGCAAAAAAACTCAATTTTTATGATATAGTTAACTTAAAAATATAGGAAAGCTGAATTTGAATCAAGTTTTATAAATGATTTTGAGTATCTTTTACCAAATACGTACATTTCGATTTATGGAATCATTTAAAATATAGATGGCGTTAAATAAAAATTTTTAAAAGTAGAGAAGATTCTCTATATCAGCATGAAAATTAATATAAAGTCAAATAACAAAACAATCTAGTTCATTGTTTACAATTTTTCGAATTCGCTTTACTCAATTTTTATTTCCTAAGTATATATTTAAAATTTGCGGATAAATTGAGTACGTATTTGGAGTAAGTGCAGAAAGACATTTAATGCGAGCGTTGAAAAAATTAGATTTAAAAAATTCGTTCTAAGACTTCTTAACCCGTTAACGACCACAATAATCAGACGATATCAAATGTAAAGCAGAAGATTTGTATTAAAGAGCTTTGATAAACGCAGACGATTTTATTTTTGTAAAGTCGACATGTGCGTTAACGGGTTAAAACAAGAAAGGATCAAGAAAGATTTTTCATTCTACTCACAAACCAGACAAGACTTTTAAATACTATAAAATAGGATATAGAATTGAGAAAATTCAAAATGATTGAGGGTCGAAACGCCCAACGGATGTGCACCACTGTTTCATATTTTCTTCAATTTATTTGTCGTTTTTCATTTATTAAGTTTAAATTAAAGCGTCGCTAAATGTTACATTATTTTTTTCTTAGCATAAAAAGCGTGCACATCACAATGCCTTAGAAAGAAAGAGAAGAGATTCAATTAAAAAGTTTTTCATCAAGCTTAGAGACAAAGTTCCTTCGATACGAAAATCACGAGTAATATCTTATTTTCACTTATTAAAAAAAAGTTTCTGTTTTTTCTTCTGGTCCAGGCGTTTTGAATTTATTATTTTTTTTAATTTTTTTTTTATTTCTTTCATTTATTTTGAAATTTCGAGGGAGAAGAAGTTAAATGCAACAATGAAGTAATAAACTGCCAAAATTGATTGCAACAGTGACGTATTAGATCGAGAAGCGTGTTAACCATAAATTTCTGATTGGCGCCGTCAGATCGGGATTGGGAAATGAAACTTAATCAGATTAGGATTTTTTTTAATTTTAAGACGGTTTTTTTACATAACCGAATTTTTATAGCAACAACAACGAACTATTTTATTTAATTAAGTAAAAAAATAGTTTTTCTCGCATTCAAAAATCTTTTGAAAACTTCAGTGTGAAAATGCATTGCTGGCCTCAGGGAAGAGGCCCTCTGATGGCTAGTATAAGGTATAGTTAACACCTTGATATATATATATATGGATGCGGGTTATCTCTACTCCATGTTATTTCATTGTATTGTTTGTTTTATTACAATTAGATCTTTTTATTATCAAAAAATCTGTTTAAGAAAATATCAAAGCACATCAATTAGGGTTCAAAACAATGTAGCCTAGCTTTTTTTCGTTTAGACCTGTGTTAATTCTTCCAATTAATCATTATTGTATTTATTCGATCTTTTTAATCTGCCATCTTTTCACATAGAACGAATTTGAAAAATAAAATCAACTTTGGCTAGCGGTTTAAATGACTTAACGATATAAAATCATTTGTTTCAAATTTAATATAAAAATCGGATATCCCTATAAAATGTAGCACTTGATAGATATTCGCAAGTTTGTTTGATTTTTGAAAACAAAATAATTTTTTTAAATCAAGAAGTTTCGTGTTTGGAATCGGCTATTCTTCTAAAATTGGAATCGTATACAATTTAGCGCTGTCGTTTCCTCACTACGTGCGATAATGTACTGATCCGGAACTTGGCCCGTTAAAACGAAATCTCACCAAAATATATCTAATCCAGTGAAAGGTTGAGATGAGCTTTTGGAGTAGCAAACTTACGAATGAGATAAGAAAGACAAAATTCATTGGTATTTCTGAAAGAATGATAAATTTCTTCGCGAATGAACGCGTTTAAGTTTTTATTTGTCTGGGTTTAGATGAAAAGCAATGAGTGTATCTTTTACTGATTAATATATTCAGCATGTATAATGATTGTGTAAAACTTTCAAAGTAAGTTTCTACATATAACAGGTGTCAAAGTACTATAATTTGCAATATTCGACTAGAATCTTAATTTATTTATAAGTAAGAGTTGCTACTAACAATGGTTAGATAATATATATGCTTCTAACGTTTCGGTTCTAACATTTAAGTTCTAAAATTGGTTGACATAATTGATCGCAATTATAATACCGTCAAGTGTTTACTTCTTTTATTTCGACGTGAGCCATTTTTTCCATGTAGAAGATGGTAGGCTTCCGTGTGCAATAAAGCTGAATCAAAAAAGCCTTGTGGCCTTGAGTGATAATATATTTTCATGGCTAAGCTGACTTTTAAACTCTTAGCTCATTCTTCTCATTCAATGGACCCTGTTAATGTGAGTATTCTTAGGATCGCTGAACATGATTAAATAAAAAAACTGATTCTTAAAAATGTAAAAATTATAATATATGTTGCACTACTCCGTTTGTGAAATTTCGTATTTCGCGAAGTGGGCAACATCTTTTTTGTCGATTTCATGAAATGCTCATCTTAAAACTTATATACCTTGAATTAGTTGAACATGCAGTACAATTAAAACAATTCTTTCAAACTAAATAATTTAACTGTCTGACTACCTAACTGGCCCACTAACCACGTGCTTAATTTACTATGTCTAATATGAACTAACTAACCAATTAAGCATTTAGGTTAGAAGTTCAATTAACTAGATAACCAGTTTGTTAGTTAAGCACATATTAGTTAACCCATTTTAGTTCTCGCAAAGCAAAGTTCGTCTTCGTTCGCAACCTTTAGTTCTTCGCAAATGCAATCTCGTAAATTATAGCACTATCATATCTTTTTTTCTTTTATGCTTGCTCTGCTCTTTGAGTGTGAGGCTTACATTAACTGTGCATTTTCTTCTATACTGATTTCGTCATTGAATAGGCTAATTGTGCGTCAGATGAAATGTTGAGTCTGCTACGTTTTTGGTCTTCATACTCACATTTGGACCCAAACATTAGTTTCCATGCATTATTTGTCTTGAGTGATAGATTCTTCTTTTGCTGGGCATTTCTCATCATGAATGATATCTTCACTCACAACAAACGGATTTCTTATTCATTCACTGTTGGGATCATCGAAATCTTGAAGATACTTCAGCATTCTTTACAAGAGGCCGGTCAGGTCATCCATCTCTAATGTCTGTCTTCACGTGATAATAACTTCAGAATTCAGCGTATCAAGAATGCTATCCAAAGTAATGAATTATGCAACACTCCCCTTCCAACACATCTCATCCATATTGCATTTTCACACAAAACGAAGTCATGTTTACCCGAAGTTCTAGTGACTTGTTCTGTCTTCCTTGAAGTTTTAACTTCCCTGTATTCTCTTGCAGAAATATATGAAGTAATTCACGGGATTCAGCTACCAGGAATCGGCAACCTTTTTTACCCGTCGACCCCTTCGTAGAACATTTGTCTTAACATCGACCCCCAACCCACATAGAAATGTTTCATAAAAACATTAATCAATGTCCAACAATTTAAGAGAAAAAATACAAACCAAAAATGTTTCATATATCCTACACCATGCATGGGCAACCTACGACCCGCGGGCCAAATCCGGCCCACGAAGGCTTTTCACCCGGCTCTCCTAGACCTTTGAAAAACTTTAAGTCCGTACCGGTATAATTAAAGAGAATTTAAATTAATAAAAATATTTTTATAAAAAATTAAAAGTGAGTTTTCTCTTCACCATTTGATATGAATTTTGAGGAAGCTCCAGCTGGAATTGGTTGAACTTAAAGGAAATGAAGATTTGAGACGAAAAATAAGAGATTATTCGTTACTGGAGTTTTATAAAATTCTACCTAAAGAAGCTTTCCACAGGATCACAGATTTTGTAAGAAAAAAATGTCACCATTCCGGAGTACTTATAAATATGAGCAGTAGTTTACGAAAATGAAATATGCAAAATAAAAACAAGATCAAGGGTGATGGACAATCACCTTGAAAATTACCTAAGAGTAGCCGCCTCCAGGATTTCACCAAATATTGACACACTGGTAACTAAACACCAAGTCCAAATTTGCATTAAAATGAGGTTCGTTACCATTTTTCTTACATGTAGTTACAAGATTAATAAACAATGTGTTTCAGTAATTATTTTTCGCATATGTAATAATAATTCTACTAAACTATGTGTTTGAAAAAAAATTAAATAAGTATTTTCAGCGTTTACTATTTTTCTTCCTGAACCTTTCTATTATAAGTAAACGATCAATATCTATAATATGTTATAAAATAGCTATGTTATAAAAGAAAAAGGAGATTTATTGCTACTATAAAGTTAAAAAAGCATAGCACAATTTGGTAAGTTTTTCTATCTTATCGACCCCTAAAGATCTGTTATCGGGCACTTTGCCGACCTTTGAGCTACACGAACAAGGATTTTCCTATGTGGCGGCCAGTGAACTTCTATATGGTATAGTAAGTTTTCATAATCAGCTTCCATTTCTTCACACCGATTTTGAATATGCCACTGTTCAAACTATTTGATTCGACAAAGTTAACCATCTTGATCATGTGACACAAAGCAACCTTGATCGACTCGGAGTTGCTGCGTGAAGCCACGGTATAACGATGAAAATCACAGTGCACAACCTCAACCTCTTCGTTTTTTTCTTTGAACAAGCCATGGAATCATGCTTGTGGCGACAGCAACTAATACCTGGGAAAATGTGCTCCAATCGAAACCTTCCTTTCTCAAGAACCCATCTAATGTATTTAGGATAATCCATATTTTTTGTAGTTGTTACTGATAGCAATTCATCACATAGTCACATTTCCTCCTTGAAATTTGTTTCGTGGACTTATCTAATGAACCCAATCAAAGTGCCACAGGACTTAACATTCGTGCTTTCATCAAACTTCAAGTAAATACAATATGAATGAAAAGACTACAATGATAGTAATAATTGTATATATCCACATATCAAAACAAACCGTTTGCCATTCTCCCCAGTTTCTTCAGTTAAAATCTCACTGACTGCACTAGATACCATAGAAATCAGACGATATCTAAAAAAACGCAGACGATTTATATTCAAAGTCATTGAATAAAACAGACGAAGATGAAATTACTTATGTTCCATAGTTTCTCTAAGTTACTATGAAGCAATTGTAATAAAATTAATAAATAGAACAAACAACTCATTTAAATATTTCATTATAATTGCCGACAGTTAGACTGCTTTGAAAAAATTTTTTGATAGTGTTCCTCTTCCTATATATAGCCCCTCTTCTCACACAGAAAATCTACTACTCTAAAAATATGGAACGATTACCCCACTGGGGAAAACGAAACAATAACCCAAAATGGGTTATTTGGCCAGGTAATTAAGAAAATAATTAGGTGATTTTTCAATTAGTAAGTTTTAAAAGATGTAGTTTTTTTAAAAATAAAAAAAAATTACAAACTTTTTTATGTCATTTGTTAAAATAGTTTTTAAAGGGGAGACGACCAACTCGTATCACAACTCAATGAAATTGTCAAACATATGTTCAATATAATAATTTTGTTTGCGTTTCATAAAAATATTTTCATTCTTCTATGAAGTTGTGCATTTCATGAAGTAGGCAAACATTTTGTCCATTTCACGAAGTGCACAAATCCCTTGCTGACTTCCTGAAATTGGCAATTTCACAAACGCGGTGTAACATATGTATATATATATATATCAATCAACTAACAAGCATAAATACAGTTAGTCTTCTTCCTGCGGACACCTCCTTATTCCCAACATGTTCAAAATAAGGACGCTTTATTATGGTTAACATTTTAATTTGAAGTATCAAATTTTTTTATACTTTCATTTCTTCATTAAAGATTGCTCGAATAAGGCCATTAATCTGCGCCCCAAGCCTGTACCCATTATACAAGTTTTACTGTTATAAAAAGGGTCATGGTGGTGACTAAAAATTGTCATTGGTTGTCTCCTGTGTAACCTTTTTAGGTTTTGAAAGATATATCCAATCAAACGTGTATAAACCTGTTTTTTATTCTGAAGAATTGATAAGAAAAATTTATACACCAGATCCTTTCTATACCGGATTTTGGATATTACGTAGACCAGATTTTTAGCGATTTGGCACAATTTCAGTTTTCTACTCCTTTGCTTCGATTGTTTTTTTTTTAAATACTTTTTTTGTTTTTTTTTCTATATTTTCATTCATTCAAACTTTTGCTTATGATTCTCTACCCAATTTTTCATATTATATACACTAGCATTCGTGTTTTCTCTTTATTGCATTTTTTCCTATTATTAGTTCTATTTTTCGTTATCCAGGCAACTTGTGATCAAGTTAAACGGCCAAAGAAGCCAATAAGAAAAAAGTCGGTTGGATACAAATTCAAATTTTAATAAATAATAAATTTTAATTCCTTCAACTCATTTTAATTGAAATAAAGCGGGCATTTTTCGTTTTAAAATACTTATTTAAATTTTCTGCTTAGTTTTCATTTGCCTAACATCTTCTAAATTTGATGCAATCTCTAAGAGCCTCAGAGCTCAGCTTCCACTCCGATCTTCCCTGTTCCCTGCGGAGAAGGTTTTAACTCCTTTGTCTTTGAATTGCTCGAAAATCTGATCCTTCATATTCTGTAAATATATACATTATTTACTCTTCAACATGACCTCAATAATATGAAATAATACTGAAAAAAAGTTTTGGGTTTTGGGTGCACCAAATCACCTATGAAATTGAAATTTATTTCGTATCATATGGTCTCACTAATCGATGCGTCCCTATACTTTTCTATGGAAATCGCTATTTTTTCACTATTCAGTGCGTCTTCGAAAAAAATGGCGCCTCGTTTCAGCTTCTTTTTCTTTTCCTGATTCTTCTCTCTTCAAAATGGCTCTATCCTTTTCCTCTGATCTAATTTTTCTAATTATTATTCTTATATTAGTCTTATAAGGCTTTCCAAATAGGTTTTTTAAAAATGACAAAATACTATCGAAATATATAATTTCAGAATTATATCCTAATAAAATAATACCGACAAGCAACTCTCAATCAGAAAGATTGTTCGGTTCCGCTTCAAATATTGTAAACAGTGAACGAAGTAGCTTGAATCCAGAAAAAGTGGAAGAGTTCATTTTTGTTGGGCAAAATAATGAATCATTTAAAAATTTGCTCAAATAAAAAAGTTTATTTCATCTTTTTGTTTCATGAAATACTTTTATATTTCATCATTGAGAAATTTGTTGCTCGCGGGGAGAGCATCTCCCTGAAGCGATCCCCGATCCGAGTTAAAAATTCATTCTCCGCTGGGCTCTGCTAACAGCATTCATGTATTTCAACATTTAACCGTTTCAATCCGGTTACTTTTTGAGTCGTGAAGCCATCCTGTTTGGGGTTGTTAGACCTGTATAAGTTGTTCAAACAGTATAAGAAGTTGCGAGAAAATGGAATTCTTAGGTGGAAATAATGGGGCTGAGAGAGCCACTTCAAAGAGAAGAAGATTCAACACACAATACATGAGAGTGTACAAGTATTCAGCTTGTCTTTGATAGCTCTACTTTGATATCATGGAAATGATGCCATAAAATGTGTGACAACTTTTTTAAATCCTTCATGTGAGGAACGAGAAAATGATGAAACAAGAATATAAGTGCGCTCGTATTAATACATACTCTATGTGTTTAACAAGCGACTTTGATGAGTATTGCATGGATTAATAAATCTATTATTGTTGATAACTAAATGCAATGTCTTCCTTGATTTATATATAAAGAGTCAGATTCTTCTAAGTCATTTCGGTGTATTCTTGTCAGTATTCAAAAAAAAATTAAAGTAGGTAGGTTGTCATCAATCTCTTGAAAAAACTTATCTTGAACTTTTTTCAGGTGGGCGTATCGAAAAGTAAAACTTCAACTTCCACTCCAAACAGATGGTTGTGAAATATGAACATTTTTTGGCATCAACACCAACAAGGCTTGGTTCATGATTTTTTTAGTACTAAATTTCAAAAATGCTTGATGAGTCTCAAATCTTAAATTTTTTTTCAGTTCCTATTAAGTCTGTAATCCGAATCAGTATAGAATTTAGTTTGTGAAAAAAATCTTTCTGATTTAATTTCAATATTATTTTAAATAATGTAAATGTGAAGATTGAAAATTATTAAAAAAAAAATTAAGATCAAAAAATAAAGAAGAGACTTGAGGCATTGAAAAGTAATGAAACGTCCTCCTTGAAATTTATTAATTTATGTCACCAATTTCTGAACCAACAGTGTACTAGAGAGGACCGCGCCAAAAACTAAAAATATAATAAAGAAATTTTGCAAATTTAGGAAGCCTTTTTAAAATAGAAGATATAATGAATGCAATTATTATCAGAATTAGTAAATCCATAATAACGGACACCTCTTTAAAATACCGTCAGTTTTATACAGTCTAAAGAAATTTAACTCTACGATATAGGATTTTCACTTCCCAATTACGGTCATCTCTTTCACACGACGCTCACATTTCCATAGTCTAAAATAGAAAAATAGCTCTTAAATATCTGCCGCAATATTTTAATTGTGATTCCATTCAATAAAAAATGTCATCATTTTAAATTTGGAATAAAATTTGTTTTTTTATTTTTAGTTTATTTTTGATAATTCTTTGTTCTTATATTTGATATTTTATCTACATTAGATGAACTGTTTTAAACTCATTTATTCTCTGTAATTTCGTTTAACTAAACTTGAAAAGTTTGATGATGAGATATTTATGCTGTTTTTCAAATAAAGATTATTTATTATAAATAAAATGTCGCTGAGAACACATTGAATAAAAAATAGGAAATTTTTAAAAGCAAATCCCATAACTTTTATTCAAAAATTGAAAAAAGACAAATATAAACTTTTGGCACTTTGATCTTCCTCAGATATAACACTGTTGAAGGATCATCAGATTGAAGGCAATCAATCAGTTTTTTGTGGTTTTGTAGATTTAGAAAAAGCTTATGATACTGTTCCCAGAAAAGTAGTTTTTTGGTGTTTGCGTAGAAAGGGAGTATCAGAAAAATTAGTCAAGAATTACTCAAAGACAGGCATCAAAACGACCGAAGGATTGTCAAGGAAATTTGAAGTAAAAGCAGGTTTACATCAAGGTTCAGCATTAAGTCCATTATTGTTTGCGCTGGTTATCGACGAGCTTTCAAAGCATTTAAGGAAAGAAGAACTATGGCAAATTTTATTCGCAGATGACTTGGCAATATTAGCGGATAGCGAAGCGGAGCTACAGAAGAGACTGATAAAATGGCAAGAAAGTTTAGAAAAGTTTGGATTAAAGATGAATGCTAGAAAAACAGAAAGAATGATGTGTAGCAAGAATGAGGATATCAAAGTGAATGTGGAAGATAGACATGGAAACAAACTGAAGCAGGTGAATTATTTTAAATATTTGGGAGCGCAAGTTATGTGTAATGGAAGCTATGAAAGGGATATACAATCAAGAATAAATGCGAGCTGGTTGAAATGGAAAGAAGTGAAAACCGTACTATGTGATAAAGCAATGCCGATGAAGTTAAAAGCAAAAATTTATACCACAATGGTTAGACCTGTAATGTCCTATGGGTGTGAATGCTGGAGTCTCAAAAAGAAAGAAGAGAAGAGATTGTTGACCACAGAAATGAAGATGCTGAGAATGATGCTGGGAAAAACTCTGAAAGACAAAATAAGAAATGAAGTAATTAGAAGAAGGACAGGAGTTGAGGTAAGCGTGTTGGCGGTAACAGAGCGAAGTAAGTTGCGATGGTACGGACATATTTTAAGGAAAAAAGAAGAGGATCCAGTACGTCAAGTGATGGAAAAAGGAGTGGATGGCAAAAGAAGCAGAGGAAGACAGCGAAAAAGATGGAAAGATGGGCTAAAAGAAAAACTCCAGGAGCTTGGGCTAGATGAAAAAGATGCACTCCAGAAAATTGTGGAGAAAGGATCAAAGCCACCGACCCCCAACTAGGGGATAAGGTGTAGATGAAGAAGAAGAAGAAGAAGATATAACACTGTTATGTGTAGATTATATTTTTCTGTTTTTTTTTCTATTTTTGAATAAAAGTTCTACTTTTTGACCTTAAAGATTATCAAACACTTGTTTTTCAGAATTTTTTTACAATATTGTTAATTGATTACAAAAATTTTAGGCAATTTTAAAATATCTTTATGTAATATGTAAAATCAATTCTCATCACATTTTGCTTTACAATTATTGAAAATTTTAACATACGCTTTTTTGAATGAATCCTTTATTAAAATTTTTTTAAAGTTCTATTATATTTTGTTATGCTGTAAACACTTTTTATATAATTTCGATAAAAAAAAATTTTTAATAATTTTTTTTCTTATTTAGAATACTAATAACATACATCTTGAAGTTTGTTTTCATGTCAACAAGCAATAAAATCACGTGTTGACCTAACACTTAACAAAAAAATAGATCTTATAAAAAACAGTTCAGGTAAAAGCCATCGCCATTTAGCAGAAATTTACAAAATAGGCAGAACGCAAGTTGGATCTATTCTCAAAAGAAAAATTTTCCATATGATGATGTTGATAGAGTGACTTTGAATGGTTCAAACAAGCGCGCAAACTCAATCTTCCAATTTCAGGACGAATTTTACAAGAAAAGGCTGAACAATTTGTTATGGAACTCAATCGTGATGAATTTAAACGTTCTAATGGATGGTTAATGCCATTCAGAACGCGACATAACATTGAATTTAAAAAGATTTGCGGTGAGAAAGCGTGTATTGATGAAACTACTATTAATAATTGGAAAAAAAGTTAGTTGAATTGTGTGATGGATATGAAGCAAAAAATATGTGGAACATCGATGAAACAGGTCTTTTTTATCGTGTTCTGCCAGATCGAACTTGATTAACCGTTCTTTTAGCTTGCAACATGATTGGTGACTTTGAGAAAGCACTTGTAATAGGAAAAGCTTCTAAACCTCATGCATTTTGTAATATCAATTTGGACACGCAACTACCTGTTACTTGGCGTTATCATAAAAAAACATGGATGACAAGAGATATTTTTCAAGAATGGCTTTTCAATTTTGACTTCAAAACTTCTTTTCTTGGATATTGTGGCATGTCATATTCATGTTCTTAGTCTAAAAAATATTAAAATAATCTATCTTCCGCCTAACAATACTTCCTCTTTACCACTCCTTGATCAAGGGATTATTCAAAATTTCAAAGTTCATTGCAGAAAATGGGTTTTAAAAAATTACTATCGCAAATAAATGATATAACGAATATATCACAACTTGTTTCAAGCATCAATGTACTTCACGCTGTTAAAATGGATAAGTGAAGCTATTAAATGCGTCAAAGCAGAAATGGTTTTCACGTGTTTCAAAGCTGCTTACTTTCCCGAAAAGTAATTTAACAGAATGTGAGCACTTTGAAGAAGGGAAAAGTGTAAAAGTGTCTTGACTCTTTATTAAACATTGTTGCTGATAAATTTCAAGCACCAGATGGATATGTCAATAGTTCCCACTATGCCACATATTAACCCATTTACGGCCAATGTTCCTATTTTGGAACATAAGTAATTTCATCTTCGTCTGCTTTTTTCAATGACTTTGAATATAAATCGTCTGCGTTTTTTTAGATATCGTCTGCTTTGCTTGGCCTTAAATGGGTTAATGAAGATTGAGAAAATAATTTCAAATACAAAGACAAAGAAAGTATTGAAAATTGGGAAGAAATCGAAGATAATTTTGCATAGAAAAAGGTCTTCTTGATATGTGGTCTATATTTGCTAAAGCCGAAGATGAGTTTATTAATGAAGATGTTAAAAAAATTAGTTAGTAAAAATTCTTAAACTTTTAATTAAAAATACAAATTATTAAATTTCACTTATTACACCTCTTTAATACGGTCAAAATTTGACAGTCTCTTTGATGAGCGTCTTAAAGAGGTTTGACTGTATATATCATTTAGAATAGACTGGCATCTTAATTTGCCTAAAACTAGATCACATTGAGAGGAGTTGTTCCTGGATCACATTACCCCAATGGAAAGGTCAGAATGAAAAAGGCTTTCTTGTGATCCTTAAGATCGGTGTTTATCTAATCCAATTATTTTCATCATCTTTCCAAAATAACTAGAAAAATAAAATCGAAGATGATTTTAGAAGTAGATGATGTGTACCATCCTAGGCTATGCTAGTTTGTCATTTGTTTTCCAAAAAATGCAATGTGATTTAGTTTGAGCCTTGTACTAAAAACAAAAGACACACAACACAATCTTCAAGGTCAATAAAACATTAGCATTAACCACAATCACATCATTATTGTTTTCATTCAACTCATCACCTCATCATCATCCATCCATCCATCAATCTTTTGAATACTATGCCTTGATTTATTTGTTAAGTTTATTTGCGTCCTTCTATCTCTCTCTCATTTTTCAAATGTAATATTGATTTAAGATGTCTGAACTTCGCTTACATTCAGGCTTGGGGAGTTGGGAGTCCAACTAAAAAAAGTCACACTCACAATTCCTAGATCATAAAATAAATTTATAGACGATCTCTTTAGTGTGTGCTTTTACGTTGCAAAAACACAAGATAAAAAATGTTTATCATTTTAGTGTAGCGTTGTGTTTATGCAACTCATAGGAAAAGGCTCAAAAATTCAATGAAATTAAAGAATGACAGCTTAATTTATAGAAAGTCTTTTGAAAAAATAATTTAAGATAAATTTAGTTTTTGAGTGCTATTGTTTTGGCTTAGATAAAAAGGTTATAAAGGCAAAGGTACTGTGGGGTGTTTTCATCGAGAAGGCACAATAGCGCCGCTTGTATCAAACTTTGAGAAAGTAGGCTTGATGTGGGATCGAACCCAAGACCTTGATTATCAAAAGCGAGTACCCAACCTACCTTACTCACGCCCCCAATAAGTAAACATTTGACAATCTTTTTGAAGACAATACAATAAAGACACTAAACTACAAATCGAAATCATTAAAAAATTCAACAACTTAAAGCAGAAGCGTGTAAGATTCCGGGCATCTTTCAATGAATATCTAAAATCGACATTCACAAACAACCTTGAAATATGGTACATGTCATCACACTTTTTTCAAATCTAGACCAGAAGGAGGTATAAATGTTACTTATTATCATCATCTTCTAAGGCAGAGTCATTCTCAACCATGTGGAATTCCGCCTTGGAGAATTTCAGAGTTTTTGTGTGGGATTTGAGGCCACAAACTGGTAAACTCAGAAGTAAAACAAAGATCATTATCTTAAGAATCTAAATATATTGAGTGCTACCTCTTATTTTAATTGGATATTCAAAGATGTGTATATGCAGTTCGTCGTCAGACTCCAAGTACGAGGAGGATGGGCGCTAATGTGAAAAATGATGAGAAAAGTGAATGTCTAAAAATCAAATCTTAAAACCCATTTAGGGCCAAATGAAGCAGAGGACTCTATCAATTCCCACCTGATTCCGACAAAAGTAAGAGTTTGTTTGCGTTCCCTTTTGGAACATTGGAACACAAACTACTAGTTTTTTTTGAAATGGGTCCAAGTAAAATCACATCTTATGTGCGATTAATCTAGGCGATGCTAGTTTAGAGAACTTAGCCAGGTTTGCATTGCAAAGTTTTTTTTCCAGCCTATATTTATCTTCTATATAACAATAGGCAAGTGTGGTTCCTATGAGTTGCAAGTGTGGCATTTATTACTGAAAGAGCGATTTATAGTGAAATCTTATTTTGGTAGTTATATACGTAAACTCTAGAATTTCAATCCTAGAAAAAATACGAAACATACAAAAGTATTTATTACTTTTTAAGTGAATAAAATTTTTAGTCTTTTAACCAGAATTAATGAGTTGAAGGGAAATTCTAATACATTATTGATAGATTTTAAATTTTAAATATTTAATAGATTCCAAGTCCCTCTATCTGTAAGACTATAAGACTCCTACGCCAAATACTTAAAAGATGAAAGAATTTTCTACAATTTCCTTTCGAACAGTGTAGTATTATTATCTTAACATTTCTTACTAACATTAACTAAAAGGCAAAATAATGATATGATGAACCATGTGTAAGCTAAGATGGAAAAAAGATCAAAATATAAAGAAATTTTCCATCCTTATTTTTTACATTTGGGAAACATTAGGACTAAATCTAGAGTCCGTATTTTGTATATGATCCACTCAAAGTAATTTAGTGAGAAAAAACTCAAGTAAAACCATATTAGCTTATCTCTCATCTAAAAGTTTACCCTTAAACTGCTTAAATTAGCGTTAGAACAAAAAATTTTTTAATGAAAATTACTTTGGAAGTGACGAAGCAATTTTTATACTAAAAAATATATGATAATAATAATCAATCAATCATATTTGAAGCTGAATTTTTCTGAAATATAGGTGAATGAAAAATATGGATTCTTTACCTTTTAATAGTTATAACTTTTATACTTTGTAACTTACGAAACTTTTTTTTTATTATTATTTAACTTGCTTTTATTTCCAGTTTTTATAATTACAGTCAAAAGGAAGCCATAAAAAATCAAAGTTGTCTAATCAAGGAAATTAAAACTGGTCGCTAGAACAGGTTTGATTTTACATAAAAATTTTGTGGATGATGTATTTTATCAGCCAAATTTTTTTTCTATTAGATAAAGTCTAAACAGCATAAACTAACAAATATTCAAATCCTAAAAAATATATACCTCTATCAATTCACAGTTAAACCGATATCATCTATGTTTTGCTTGTTGCTTTTCTTTAAGCAATAGTCAACTGATTAAGACGAGACCATTTTTGATATTTAAATAATTGGCATTTGTTAAAAAATACTTTTAGAAAATTTCTAACTTAAATTTGTGTCATATAGAGGTACTTAGAAGGTCCTTCTCTCTGCCCAATTAAAATGATTTTACCTTTAACCCGTTAACGCCCATATCGACTATAGTCGACTTTACAAAAATAAAATCGTCTGCGTTTATCAAAGCTCTTTAATACAAATCTTCTGCTTTACATTAGATATCGTCTGATTATTCTGGTCGTTAACGGGAAGGCCATGCAAAGCAGACGATATCTAAAAAAACGCAGACGAAGATGAAATTACTTATGTTCCAAAATAGGAACATTGGCCGTAAATGGGTTAATTGCAGTAGCCATTCTAGTAAAAAATACGAAAACAAATTTCCTAAAATTCTTATCGACATCAGTAATGAGAAAACGTTTGTCACATTTTTGAGAAAAAAGCAATGTATCTCATCCAATTTTTTGCTTATTAGATAAAATGCCATTCAACAGGACTTCTTGTTGTTTGCAACTTTCATAATCTCTCCTTGACCTCAAGCCTTAAAGGAATCCTTGCTTGTGATGCGCGTACGGTATCACGGTGATGACGCTGATGTTCATTTAGCTGTGTGGCTCTATTTTTCGCTTGAACTAACTCTCACAAAACAACCATTATGGCGCATTCTTAGTGCGTTGCGCGTGCATTGTGCTGTTACTCGCTCTACTCCCTTTTTACAACTTCTCGCGACTCTAGTTCCTTTGTTTTCTCGTCTTAGTTGATAACTTTTTTCAGGTCATGTGATGCTATTTCAGTTTTCAACATCCTTTTCATTTCATGAAGAATGATCTGTACTATACACTCCATTAAAGAGATTGAAGAGAGTCATAGTCGGTATCTTATAAAATTGAAGAGTTTGAATCGGATTTTCTGATGGCATTACCAATGTAATAATTTGAAGGGTTATTTTAATGTTCACTCGTGTATTTTTTTCATCTTAACCCTTTGAGGACCAACATTTTGAAGAGGATTCGTCTGCTTTCTTTTTCAATGGAATTTTATATATTCAACGCAGACGATTTTCATTTCTTGGGTCACTGGTCACCCACTGGTCCTCAAAGGGCTAACCCTTTCATTACCAGAAAAATCAGACGATATTTATTAAAAAGCAGAAGATTCATATACAAAACTATTTCAAAAAGCAGACGAAGGTAAAATTGTTTATGTATCATTCCAAGTAATGAAACATAGAGGGGGGGGGGGTGGTTCCCCCCTCCCTCCTCCTCCATACCCTCTTCCCTGTCAACTCCCGTAGGACCACCATAAGGTAGGGTACACTAGTACCTAGTGATACACTATTGATATACCTATATATATACCTATGATAATTATAACTAAGTAACTATTGATACACTGTCCACGAAAGGGTTATTAAGAAGGCAGTCTCTTGCCGCAACTGGTTAGGATATTGTTATTTCAATAAATTTTATTTGTTTATAGAAAAATTAGTTAAATTTTATAAGCATATGGAAAATGAGTATAAAAATCTTTAGACGAAGTCGGAAATAATCCCTTGGTTTTAGTATTTCAAATTTTTTGATATTTGGAGCCGGTTTCAGATTTTTTTAAGTACTTGAAATCGCGGTTTGGATCATTTTCTTCCGACTCGCAACCCTGATTAAAGTGCCTATGTACTAGAAATTCAGATGGGCTTCAACTTATTGTGCGACACAATCTTTCTTGTCAGTAGAATCAGTTGCAGCGCTTGGCAGTTGAAGAGAAATACTAAATTTAACGCCAACTCTCTGACTTTGACTAAAAGGGTTGTACGCATAAAATTTGTAACTGTTCAAAACTAATTTCGTTATAACTTAACGTTTTTGAAAATTTGTGATGCTGACGGAAATCATATTCGAAGATCTCACTCAAACGCACTGCAATGTCCTAAATAAGGCGTCTTCAAATCGATTTGATCCAAGTTTTTACTTCCTATTAATATTTATCATTGGTCTGGAATTTTTTAAGGAAATATGATTAAAATACTCATCAGAATTGGCAAATGTTAAGTATTAAATGATAAAATCGGTGACGTTATTCTTAATAGATATAAAGTAATCAATATATTAACCGTAGGTATAAAGTAATCAATATATTAATGAATATGACTTTCTTAAAAGCTGAGTTGTATACTCTGCACTAAGCTTTAAATAAATTCACCAGATTATTATATGCACCCTCTAAAAATATTGAGGCCCACATGGGCCACGTTGAGAAACAGTGCTTTAAAGCATTCATATATTTTAGTTATAAATTACATAAAAATTAAGGTTTGATACTTGGCTTCAATATCACGAGGTATTGTTGTTCGATTCAGCATCAACGCCAAATAGATTAAATCATTTATTTCATATTTCTAAGAAAAAAAGTCACAACTTATTATTCTTAGAATATCAGTTTTCTAAGCACCAATTGTTTTCGTATATGTTGTCCTGCACGCTGTAATCTCCGCTTTATGCGTAGAAGCAAAAAATGTTTTCGTGGTTCCAGTCGTGATTTCTTTGCTGGTGCGAGCAAACACTTGAAAATTTTGCTAGTACTGGAGGAAAATCTTTACCCCTACCTAGAGTACATACTTTGGATCGTTTGAACATTAGAAACTTTAAATATTCCTACGCTTTTTTTACTTTTTATTCAAGGGGGCGTGAGTATGGTTGGTTAGATTCTGGATTCGATAACTCAAGGTCTTGGGTTCGATCCCCCATCAAGCCTGCTTACCTCATAGTTCGATACAAGCGGCGCAATTGTGCCTTCTTGATGAAAACTTTTTCTACTTGATTATATTTTTCATCTATCTATTTTTCATTTATTTAAAGTAGAAAATCTCTCTACTCAAAGAGTTTTTTACAGTTCATAGTTTAAGCAATTAACTTTTTTCAAATTGTTTTATTAAAATTTTTCACACCCATGAAAACATAAAATAGAATGTCAAGAGTTGAAATCCTTAAGAATGTATTCATTGAATACAAGTGTGATCACTAGCATTAATTTTTATTTTCGTTATTTTTATCAAATCAAATTTGCAATACTACAAAAGGCAACGAAAAAGTAAGCACAATTAGCCCATTGGTTATTTTCTCTCAATTTTAAATTATATAAACAATATATATGTGAACCTCGAAAATTTTTCTTAGTTGTATATTCAGAAAAAGTAAATCGAATATGTCAATACTTCAATATTCGATTTTGGCGGTAAAAATTGTTTTTCTCTTTTCCTCAAAAATGTTTTGAAAAAAGTTTGAGAAAATTTTCACTGTCTTTTTCCTAAATATTAAATTTAACCACATAAAAAAATTTATGTTGGAAATGCATGCTAACCCGCACAATGATTTCTTTTTAACCCGATTTTTTTTAAATGAAGAACCTGAAAGTGTTTTTTATTTTAAAGAGTTATTTTTAATTTTTTTTACTGTTGTCATCATGTAACTTGATTTAGATATCCAGAGCGTATGTACTGATAAAGTCCTCTGAATATATCGCCAAATTATGCAAAATCAATCAGCAATATAATCTCGAGATTGATGAAGTTGTGAAGCAAAATGACCTTTTAATACGACAAAGTAACCAATTGTTTTCTTTATCTTCATAGCATTCCTTCCAAAAACCTTCACTCTCAAGTGACTCATTATTATTATTATTATTATTATCAAATCCTACTTAAATTGGCATTTTCATTCCTTCTAGTCGGATGGTATAAGGTCCGACTCCTAGAATTCTTAGAAGGCCAACTCCGACTCTTTTGATTCCTCCGACTCCTTGACCCTTATGTAGAAATCTATTATTACGTTAATAACAAGGTTAAAGCTCAAATCTATACAATTTTCTTATCTGTAAACATTTAAAAAATAGGCTTTATTCATAATTAAAGAACTTATAGACTACTCAATTGAAATTTGCAAATAAATATTTAATAATTTGCTTTCAAAAACAAGATGGCTTCAATGAGTTTCTCTTTAAGTGGAGCTTTTTAGTGTGTTCTAATTAACCTTAGCCTTGAAAACAGACGTTCAACGCTCACTTGTGTTGGAGGAAGTGCTGCTGTCAACAGAGCAGACTCTTTAACTATCTCAGGGTATTGCTTTATCGCTTCATGAACATTCAACTTTGTCTTTCTATATATTTGTTTTACTTGCTGTAATGCAGCATGGAATTCTTGCTTGAAACCTAGAATATCTACCCATAAGAAAGAGATTTGGACAAAATTCGGTTAAATTCAAATATTAAAAAGACATTGAAAATCAAAAACTACACAATTAAATATAGGTATCTTGGCAAAGCGCAGAGAGCCATTTTAAATGCCTTCTGAGCTTTGCCAAGCTCCTAATATATATAGTTTCACTCTCCTTACAGGAAACAACTACAAACACATGACCACACACACTTTTACACAGACTTATAACGATAGCTTCTCAGTATTGTATATTTTTCTTCTTTTATTATTATTGTTTTTTGTTGCCATATGGAGAGACCACATAGTGTGAATATACACTGCACACACTCACTATTGCCTCCAAAAATAAAAACAAAAACTGCTAAATTGTGCAACTGGTAAAACCAAACAGGGAAATCATGTTAAAAAATAATTTTATTGCACTTAAGGAGTCGGAGTCAGATAAAAAAAATTCCGACTCTTAGTACTCTTAGAAATCCGACTCCCAGTTGAAACCTACGACCCCGCAACCCTGAACACGTACAATATCTTCTATTGCTACTACTATATTTTTTGGGCACTCATTATTTTTTACTTCCAAATATACTTTCCAAACGAAATGAAACATTCAAACACTTATTCCATTAGATGAAATTCATGATTTTTGTTATGTTTTTGAATTTATTTGTGTAAGCAACTCAATTATCATTGAAACCCAATTCATTCTTTTCAAATTGAAACTGATTTATAAGTTCTACTTACATCTAGTTGAAAATTTTTTTGGAGTGTTTGATTTCTATAGCGTGAGTAGGGTGGTTAGATGATGGATTCGATAACTCAAGGTCTTGGGTTCGATCCCGCATCAAGCCTGCTTTCCTCATAATTCGATACCAGCGGCGCAATTGTATGGCCCATACTTATTAAAGGCCTTCTCGATGAAAACACCCTATGATACCTTTACCTTTCAGACTTTCAGTTTTAAATGTTTATAACATTTAAAAATTATTTTTTATGTTATATTTTAATGTTCTAACACACCCATAGATACATACACACTCATAATATAAAATACATTTATTTTTAAATAAGTTTGGTTTTTAGAATCTATTACTAGACTTTCCACATAGTAGTTGACAAATCACCTTCAGAGATTTTGTTTTTATATTGCTCGAAAAATATTTTGACCATATGAAAAGCCCCCGTCCTTTCTATCCCCTCTATTTTTACTTAGCCGTCACATTTCTTTTGTAATAATATTTTTTGTGATTTCTAAGTCCTAAATATATTTATTAGATTCTGCAAAAAAAATTTCCTGTTTTAAAATGTAACTCGACATTTTACAGTACTTAAAAAATCCACTCCGGCTTCGAATCCCATTCTTTTAAAATACTTCGACTCTTGAACCAAAATTTTGGAACTCAAGAACAACAAAATTTTGGTGCATGCGTAATAATGTGCCCTGCTATGTTCGGTATAATGCCAAAGACAATTAGCACCAAAAAATATTTAAAAAATAGGTAGTGGAAAAATTTTTGAAATTTTTTTCTCAAGAAAACGTATTTTATAATAATGTTAAAAAAATTACATTTTTATAAAATAATATGCGTAGAAACATATGGATCAAAACCTGCAAAGGATTAAACCATAAGTACTTGATATACTGCTTATATGTTTGCCTTGTAACTTAACAACCAACATTTGATAATAAACTCCTGTCTCAGCCTCCACTGCACTGTTTGCTGTTGGAAGCCCATCACATGTTCTGTTGTACAGAGTCCCTTCGATAACGGAAGAGGATAATGAGAGAGGAGTTGATGCATCTAACCGGTCTTCGAAATTCTTTTCCCTCCTTAGTCCCATTCGAAGTTCTCTCCCCTTTCTCTCTGATGGAATCAACTTCGCCCTCTTTTCTTGAGAGACTGGCGAGAGACTTTGAAATTAGTTTCACAAAAAACGAAATCTCTTTTAGAAAAAGTGCTATTTCTTCATTAAAGTTTTATCCTTTTTAAAAACTGGAATTTATAACCAGCTAAATAGCAGACACAACACACGACTTTATTAATTTTTTATTGGTTTGAGTTAACAACAGGGCTTCGCTTGTCAATTTATGGATCATTTGTATTAAAGAGGTTGCTGTTCAAATTACCATAAACCTTTAAAATGTATTATAATTTTATTCTTTTTCCACCCCTTAGTTCAGAACTTGGAAAGGAGTGCTCTGATAAAAGCAAACATGGAGGCTCTAAAATATGCAGAGTCCGTGAAGAACGGCACCACGAAATCAATGCTCTCTCAAAATGCAAACATGGAAAAGATGATTTCCACCGAACACTCTTACTCCGGAAGTCCTTACTGATAAACCCGTTACCATTTTACCCCCCCCCCTTCCTCGCTACCAACACAACAGCAATACGAGAGCATAACAAACAACCTGCATTTTCTTCCATGCATTTCATATCTCATATCATCGTTACCTGTACCACCGCCATGCGAAACAATATGCCCTCTCTCCCCCTCCCTCATTTATCCATTTTATTTTACTTTTTCTCCCTAATATATGCCTAAGTTATAACATTAATTAATCTTGTGTGCTTGCGTGTCTGTATCGAGTGGATGCTTTTATATCTCAAAATAGATAAATATATCGGTCCACTATTATTTTATCCTTGCTCTTTTATTTATATAAAATATAAAGAGATGTTTAATTTATTATTTATTTTAATGACTGTATTTTATTTAGTCAATAAATATTTTCTTTATTTAGCTTTGTACCTTCCTCATTCCATTCTTCTCATGAAAAATGGAGATCAACAGTAATTTAGATGAATAAATTATATTTTAGTTTTTAAGATTTTAAATGCTTCTGAAACTTGGAAGTCTGCCGGAACTTGAATAAAACGAAAACTTAAGAATACCGTAAATTTCACATACCACCGAATTCCTTCAATGAAAATAAATATATAACGTATTTTGAAAACCAAAACCTGTGTATTCTGAATACCGAAACAGTTTGAAAAACAGTACACGCCGTTTACATGTATAAAAATCATGCGAAAACCGAAACATTCATAAGCACTTTGCTATCTTTTAGGCCATAATAGTTTTCTAATGCACTGTGCTTTTGTTTTTCGTTTCCCTCTCGAACAAGATATGATGAAAATGACAGTAGACTTGCTTTGATATGAATTGACTATTTTCATTGAAAATTGATCCGCAATCAATGCGTGACAGACAACATATGATGTTAAAATATAGTGATTTCACAAAATTGAAACAATGCAAGCAAAAATAATGTGTATGATAAAGGCATAGAGATTGCACAGAAAATTGAACACAGGTGTGCGTAATTTTAAAGCTCACTACTACGTCATTTAATAGTGAGTAAAAAATATACTTTCATTCTACATTACATAAATTTGACAATTTGATACAACAAATTTTATTAACAATTTGATAATTTGTTGGGAGCCTTGGGGATCGAACCCCTGACCTTAAACTGTTAAGCTGAGAGGTACACCCTAACAACCATTGAGGCTCAGGAGATATGGTAGTGGAGTGTAACAATAAATATTTGTGCAGCAACGTGAAGTGATGAAGGAAAATAAATTCTCTAAGAAGATCTTTGGCAAAGATTTATGATCTTTATGAAAATGGGCAGTTTTTCTCCGTGTTCAGTGTTTCTCCCACACCCAAATTTGACGTAAATACTTTATTTTATTTGATACAATTTCTTTCTTTCTGTTCTCAAGTTTTTTACCTGTATGTCTCCACCTATAAAAAACGTTCTCGTGTAGAGTTAAATTTGAAAAAGAAATTAAGTCGGATTAAAGATGCCACTACAAAACCCAAACCTACATTGAAATACCTCAGCAAAAAGTATGGCATTGGAGGGAGTACCGTATCAGAGATCTTATAAAAATAAAATTCCTATTCATCTCATTTTGAAAATTATCTTCCCTAGGACAAAAAAAGATGTACAGTTAAATCTAAATATGAAGAAATTAATGATCTTACATGGACGTGGTTTCAGAAAGCAAGGGCGAAAAAGATCAGTATTTCTGGTCCTATAATTTGTGATAAAGCTTTAAATTACGTAAAAGAATTAGGGTTCACCGAATTTAAAGCATCCACAGGTTGGTTAGACTCTTTTAAAGCCAGACACTCTATAAAAACGTTTCGAGTTGTTGGAGAAAGTAATGATGTGAATTTGAATGATGTTACTAATTTTAAAGAGAGAATTGAGTCAATATGTAAAGACTGTGAGCCTTGTAATGTTTTAAATTGTGACGAAACGGCGCTTTATTTTCGTGCTATGCCTACAAAAACACTTACCGTAAAAGGTGATAAATGTAAGGGTGGAAGAACTTCTAAATACCTTCTAACTATAATGCTTGCTTAAAATCAAACAGGCGAAAAACTTTCTCCATTGGTAATAGGAAAAGCAAATAAACCGCGATGTTTTAAGGAGTGAGAATTATGTTCCCATCTTCCAGTGAGATGGGAACATAATAAAAATGGGTGGATGACGTCTACAATTTTTGTTCAATGGGTTCAACCACTTGATAAGGATATGAAGAGACAACGGAGAAACATTTTGCTGTTTCTTGATAACGCTCAAGCACATGCTTTGGTTGAACTTGATAATGTAAAGTTAAAGTTTTTACCTGCAAATACCCCCTGATGTTTGCAGTCGTTAGATCACGGAATTGTTCGATCTTTTAAAGTAAATTACCAAAAGCAACTGAATTTTCACATTATTGCAAAAATGGAAAGTTTTCAAAATGCAAATATTTTTACTAAAACAATCACTGTTTTAGATGTCATCTTTGGATCAAGGTAGCATGGAATAGAGTTAAAACTTCAACCATTACTTTGTGCTTCTATCATTGTTGGCTTACCAGGCAAATTTGATCAAAATTAAGAAATAGGAGAAGAGCAGAATCTCTCAACATTAGTATCACTGATACTGATTTAGATTTGCAAGAATATATTAATATGGGCAAAAATATTCACATTGAAAATGATTCCTTTCATTGGGAAGAAGTTATCTTGCAAGAGCATTTAGAAAACTAAAATTCCTCGACTTCAAGCTTAAGTAGCCAGAATACTACCACGGAAAGTTCTATCACAATTGAAGATGTGGTTTCAATGGTGCATGCTGTGAAAAATTGCTTTGAATACATCAAAAACAACGATGTACCAAGCTGTTTCTAAAATTTTATAAGAAGCCGAATTAGAGTTGATTAAGAAAAAACTCAGCTTCAAACAAACAACTTTGAACCAATATTTTTTTTAAAAATTATCATACACTATTTACTATTTCTATAGGTAGTATATAGTATAGTTTGTACCGGCGTTGAGCAGAATAGGGGGAAGTGGAGATCTAATTAGGAGGTTCGAACGTTGATTTGTGTAAATTCCCAACTGTACTCACTCTCTCAACCTAGACTTCTATAAACCGAAAAAAATTGCTTCTTTATTTCAACTTCGGTTTAGACAAGTTAAACTATATATCCATTTTCAAGTATTGTGAAACAATTATTGATGTTCTTTTTTTTATTACGTCTGTCAAAAAATGTTACAAATATAACAGTTCTTCTCAAGATTAAAATATTTATTGTTGAAATGCTAAAAGATTTATATATTTAATTTTTTAGATGCTTAATTTAGCGGTATGGCTTATTTTTATGAAAATCAATCAGAGCTATCAATAAAATGATTTTAATAAAAATTAATATTTTTATTTATTAATTTTGAGAGTAATTATTATTTATTTACTCGTTTTCAAGTATGCTAAATTTTGTGCCAATGTTCATTTTTTTTATGAAAATAAAAAAAAACGATCAAACATACCAATAAATTTAATAAGCCAACTTTTGCTTTTTAATTTACTCAAAATAGTTAACCTGTTAGTAAATTAGGTAACTCGATAGGATCTCTATTGTTTTGGCTACAAATTCGTTATCGGTTCGTAGTATCTACGTCATTTCTTTATACAGTATGTAAATTTGGTATTCATTCTATGGTCAAATTCCATTCACATTAAGATATTATCTTGATAGAGGCATCTGTGACAGTTTTTATAACTGCAGACGCTTGAAAATTTTCAAATTTCCTATCCATGTTAGTGAAATGATAAACCAAAAACGAGGTTCAGGAAAAGAACTATTACAATTTTTTATCACTCGTCCTTATTTTATGTACTTTCAGGTCCCTTCATTCTCAACAATTTTCAAAATTTTATAATACATTTTATTTTCCTTTTTTCACAATAAATATTTCAGACTCAAAATGATTACATGATGTTGCTTTTCAAAGAAGAAAGTATAATAAGCCATAATATATTTTAAAAAAATTGTATTTTTAACATATAGCGATTTTCCGAAAAAAAATTGATAGAAATGATTAGAGACTAGTTTATTTTTGCTCCTAATGGCCAAAACGGAGTACAAAAATAAAGTAAACATGGACCATTCTGCATCAAAAAATTAATTTAATTTTTAAGAAATTTTATTCTCAATCAAAATTTTTATTGGTAATTTTGAATCCTGCGTTTGAAACTGTGAAGAAATATAAAGTTTCGCTAAGTTATCAGGCGATAATTTCAAAATTTTATAAACACATAAGATTCTCCTACCTTCGCATAATACTGAAATTGCCCTTTCCCGTTTTACAACAAATATTCAAACATCACTTTCTTCATCTGAAATTATGACAACCACTTTACTAGACATAAACAACGCATTCAACTCAGCGATACCCTGCAATCATTTTCATCATGCTCAATAACAACTACCCAATACACTTCATAAAATTCATCCAACACTATCTTTCTAATAGATGCCTCATCTTTCAACACAAAAATCACTCCTTCATACAAACATTAACACATTCAACTCCTCAAGGAGGTTGGCTATCAGATATTCTCTGGCTAATCTTAATAAATCCCATTCTCAACCACTTATCATTACATGCAGATTTCTCTCAATGCTTCTGAGACGACCTTATTTTCTCTTTCTCCAGTCATGATCAGGATATAAATATACTCAAATCCAAAAAATTTTTCACATCTCTCTTCTCCTTAGCATTCACATACAAAATACACTTCAACACAAACAAAACCCACCTCATACACTTCACACGCAAGCATATTAATCACCTTCTCATTTTTAACAACTCACTATTACTTCAACCTCTCCATCAAATCAAATCTCTTGGAATAACCTTCCAACGTAACCTCAAATGGACAGCACACATTAAATTAACCTCTTCCAGACTTCCTCATATCTTATTTTCAGCACAAAAAAACAATTGCATACAAATGGGGACTACGCCCCAAATATTCCCTATATATTTACAAGTTAATGATCATCCCAATTATCGAGTATGAAGTTCTTTCGTGGGGTATCGCTCTAATGTATCCCTCATCCATCTCGCCGTTAAAGTTCATCGAATGTACCTTCTCACCATAACAAAAGCCTTCCACACAACACCAACAGCCGCTCTAGAAATCCTAATATAATGTCTTCACCTTCGGTTGAAACTATTTATACTGAAGAAATACATGAAAACATACAAATCTCCTTTATCAAAAATGTTTCTCAACATAACCCCTTAATCTCACGCTCACCTATCTCAGTTTGTTTTCTATGAAAGCCTATTAACCTATTTATCTTCTGGTATTCACTCAGAAATCCTAGAAACCATCGTTCATCCAATTAGCTTCTTCTATCCCTCAACTAGTCTCCCTTACCACATCAACATTTGCCAACCTCTCTCACAAATCAAAAATTTCATCAAAACACTTCGCCAACTCCCTACACTAACTACACTTCGCATTTTCAGTGACGATTCAAAAACATCTAAAACAACCTCTTGCAATGCAGCTTTTTATCACGGCTCTTAAGAAACTCCTTTAATATCACTGTCAACTTACTTAAACCCACACCTTACTATCTACCAATGTGAGCTCGAAGGCATAAAACTAGCCTTAGACTTCATCTTCAATAATCTTCACTATCTACCAACCCTCTTCGAAGAAATATCTATCTTTTTTGACTGCCAAAATTTAATTTATTTAAAGTTAACTCGGCGAGCTCCACTCTCAACCTTCTTTTTACATGGCATCAAAATTAAGCGCTCTTTCAAAAAATTTCCAGATCAAGATTTATTGGTGTCCAGCACACAACAACATAACCGAAAATGATTTTGTAGACAACCTAGCTATAAATCCTAGTGTAACATACTTCGCTACGGCTACATCTTCAACAAACTTACTCTACTCAACCTTCGACAAACAAATCATTAAGAACTTATAAAACATCTGGCATATATCTATCAAAAGATTAACATCCAGTTTTCTACCTCTCCCAAAAATATCTTTACTACACAAAATTTGGAAAGACTACAAAATTACATTTTCACGCCCACTCACAAGATGAATGACTGGACACTGCCCATGCAAGGCCTACTTCCACGGCCTTTCACTCAAAACTGATCCTCTATGCCGCTTTGGTTGCTAGTCCCATGAAACACCTCACTACTTACTCTTTTCTTGTTCCTTCCTCCAACCTATCATCTCCAATTTCATAACTGAATCAGAATCTACGCTATGCATTACACCCTTTAGAATATCTCATTCACTCACATCACCAAAACTTCAAATTATCTTAACTCGACACATCAAAACACTTGAATCAATTCTTCAACAGCACCTCATACATTACCTCATTAAACTTCCTTTCCAACCCAAGCAATTGATACTTAACCATAAATTTCATTTTATTTAAAAATAGATTAACTGACCCTATACTTCTTTTGACACAACAAACTACAAGCTCTCCTCATTTCAAGCTCTACTGCAAGCATATCAGACAACGCTGGAAAGTGCTTCGACAACTACCCTATCCTATAAGATTCTAAAGTAGATTGCTTACTATTTTAATGATTATTTAGTATAATAAACTAATAAAAATCTGAAATTATAAGATAATTTTTATTTAATTCTAAAACTAAATTATAATGATTCAAATCAACAACATGAAGACTAATTTTTTTTGAAATTGTAAATTTTATTTATAATTCCACACGCTCTTATACCGTAATTGCGAAAACTGAGTCCAGAAATGAAGTCATTGTCTATTTAGTATAAAATATAATTTATTTTAAATGTGTGTCAATATTTTTGGAGATAAATTTCAGGCATACATCAGAAATACAATTAAACTTTCACACATTTTTTCACAGAAACGGCTAAAACTTACTTAAGAAATGAAGTCACAATTATTGATTTAGTATAAAAAATATATTTTATTTAAGTTGAATGAATGTAATTTTCAGGCTTCTACAAGTTTGATTTACATTTTCACACATTAATTTCACAAAGTTGTCCCAGAAGAGAATATTGTTAGACGATTCGCCAAAGAGAAATGACTTATGAAGAAGTCAAAAACTAAAATCAAAATTTCAATATTAGGCAAAAATTTTAACCCAAATGGTAAGTAATAAAGATTTACCATAAAAAGTTAAACTGGAAAGAAGTTAGTGGAAAGCTATAGGAGATCTATGATATTATGTTCTTTCCTTTCAAAGAGTAGAAATAAAGTTTCAAACTAATGCAAATATTTTAAAACTATAAGCTAAATGTGGGGACGATGAGCCTATTTAAAATGGTCATGAAGAAAGTAAAATTCTGTATGTAAATTGAAAGAAAAACATTTCATGTTATTGAAAATATTTAAATATTTAGTGAATTTATTATAGAAATGAGTGGACTAATCAAAATTTTGCTTTAAGTCTTGCTAAAATATATTACTTTTTAAACAGGTTCAAAAGTGAAGTCATCATAAACTAATTTATGAAAATTTTTTAACCATTTAAAAAAGTTTATGAAATTTTATTTTTGAAAGTTTAATAGTTAAGAAAAATGAATTATAGATTTGGTGCTAAAGATGACCCTAAACATTGTATTAAAACTAAAACTAAAAAGTAGCCTAAGCGCTCGATTTTTTAAACAAACTTCTTTTTTTCTGCTGAATTTACAATATAAACCTTATAAAAAAATATAAATTTATAAAAAAAACATTCTAAGACATAACTGTATTCGGAGCGATTATTTTATGCTACATATATCTTTTTTTTCCTCTTATTTGTTCATTCAATTAACTACCAAGTTATATTTTATATACATCTATCCATGGCTCTGACCTTTGATTCATATATATGTTAAATGTAATTTGATAAAAACATTGTTATAATTTTACTTAACCAGTATATGTTTCTCTCTTTTGTTTTAAAATAAATATTTCTTCTTTCTCCTTCTTCTTTATCAATATAAATCAAAAATTTTTATTTTGTTGGAATTCACATTATACAATCAGAGAATTGTTACGAGCGGATATTTTTTTTAAACATTTCCAGTTTCTCAGTTTATATTCAATTGAAACTAGGCTTTTTTTCAAAAAATATGGTAATTAAATTTATCATAAAATATAGGTTTCAAAAATATTTGATCAATTTGAATATTTTTCTAAAAAATTTTAGCTAATAAATTTTAAATCTAATTTAAAATTTAGATTACCTAAATCAAGCATTTGTGCGTAGGTATAGTGAATACTTTTTTGCTTGTATAAAAAAAATTAGCGCCAATATTTTGATCAAAACGATTTTAAATGAATAATTTCATTATTGATACTCCATATAAAAACTAAAATTTCTTTTCCCTGTGACTATTAGTCATGTTAATTTTGCAAGATTCCTTTTTTGTGTTTGGAAAATTAATGTATATATCGCCTAATTAATAAAGTGGAATATTAAATCCATTGTAAAAATTAAATGAAGTTTATTTTTGAAGTTTTATAAAAATATTGTAAGTATTATCGAAAAAAGAAAAATATTATTTTTTTGTATATTTTATTTATCTAACTCAAGTCTTATGATGGATATAACTTTATTAATTAATCGTTCTGTTTGATTTTGTTAGCCTTCTCAAATCATTTTATAAATAAATGTTTCTATTATTTATTCCCTACAGAATGTTACATGAAGTTTATTAATTGTCTTCTATGTGATCATTTAAATGTTCCTCCTGAGACTCCTCGAAGAAATGGATGGTCGATCCCACTTCACCCACAACAGATCATAGCTAGTTTTTTGTTTTTATATGTGGTTATCATACACTACACTATAGTAGTTCCTTCTTTCCCACCTAAAATATTCCTTATCAACACTAGTTTGATCTCTCTTCTATTAAGTATAATTTTTATCGTTTATGTTGTAGCAACCACAATTGATCCGGTAGTTCCTACTTTGCTAGAACAATATAAATATTCTCACATAACATATTGGAATAAAAAAGTTGCTTCGTTTGATAGAAGACTACAAGCTCATGTTATTGTCAATAATTATTGTGTTTTATGCAAAGTCAATGTGTCGAATGATGCTAGACATTGCAAGCAATGCAATAAGTGTGTTAAGGGTTTTGATCATCATTGTCGCTACCTCAATAATTGCATAGGCTCTTCAAACTATGCTATTTTTTTGTTATTGCTTTATCTAATATTCCTTTTACTCATATTGCTTAGTCTATCTACGATTTCTGCCCTTTATCTCTGCTCCATTTGGCACATTCCTTGTTTGAAGAACATTCAAACTAAATTCAAATTAAGATTGGCAATACCTTACATCTTTTTTGTTGTCCTTCAAATTATCATACTTTTTATTTCATTAATCTTACTTGCCTATCTAGCTTCTTTACATGTAAAATTGGCTTTATCTGGATTAAAATCTTTTGATTATTTTAAACGAGTTTCTCCCGTTCGAGAAATTATGGTGATTAGCGAGAGAGGTTTTTCTCAAAATTTAAATGTGTTGGTTTCTAGTCGACATTTAACAAATCAGAAATTTTCTGTTCGCAAAGATAACTCTAAAATATTCAAGGTAGAGGAATCTATAAAATGTTCTGCCAAATCAAATTCTCACTCCAAGAAGAATATATTTTCACATTCCGCTTCAAATTGTATTCAGCCAGTGCTAAACAAGCATAATTCTATCGCATCCAAATAATTTAAAAAATGTTTTCTCATTTTTATTTTATTTCCAAAAAGATGCATTTATTATTTAAGCTTTGGATTGTGCAATCTAAAATGGCAATGTCTTTTTGAACAATGAAGATACTCTAATTATTTTATGAGATTGTCATATTTATTGATATTAATAAAAATTTTATTTGAATTCTTTTTAGAAAATTTTATAAACATTTTTTTCATATTTAATGACCTTTTATTTTCGTTTGTATATTGCCTAACAGGATTATCCATTGAACTAATGTTTGAGGCTTTACATTTTTTTATATTACAAAATCTAGTAGAAATATTTATATATTTATAAATCTAACAAGGAATATTCATAAAATACTGTTGAATTATGAAAACTGTAATAATTACTGAAATATTTAACATACACTAGTTTTTAGAAAAAAAATATATCGAAGAACTTCGTATTGTTGATATTCAAAAACCCCATATTTTTCAGTAGCTTTATTTATATCCGTCAATGATGTGTGTATATCTACAATATGCATACATAAGTAGAGACGTTAAGAAAATATTGCCAAGAAGTCATGGAATCATGAATTAAAGTTTAAAGACGTTGTAAACCTTATTCGCATAAATTATTTGAACAATAAATTTCTGACCACTCTCCTATTCTTCTGGTCAAATCTACCGTTAGGGGTCGTTCACAATTGACGTCAACCTTTTTTTGAAAAATTTCAACCCCCCCCCTCCCCCCCCCCTCTCATGTCAACTTTTAGATATATCATCACTTAACAAAATCGACTTATGTCAACTTTGGATACCCCCCCCCCCCCCCCCCCCCCCCCCCCCCCCCAGTTTTAGTTGACGTCAATTGTGAACGACCCCACAAGAAAGGGGAATAAGAAGTAAAGAATGGAGAAGGAGGAAATGAAATATGATTACTCCTTATTTTCCTCTCAGTAGATTCGATTTGAAGAATATCAGAGTGTTCGGAAATTTATCATTCATTTGAATGAGAGTTTTATTTTTTTAGTTATAATATTTGATTGTGTTTTCATCTTATATGTGAATTCATGCATGGTAATGTCATTTCTAAATATCCTACATCGCTATGCTTGAAGGTTCTGTTGTTTACAAATAGATGTATACCATTGATGGTACCGTATCAACATTTTATACGATTCCTAGTGTTATAATGATTAGATCGGCGCCGCTATCGGCTTAACTGGCCTATTTTTGTTTAATCGGCATCTGTACACTTTTTTATTTTTGCTGAACAGGTAGAGTTATTTTGAATATATTTGCACTTTCATTTTGTTCAAATATTTCTGTAAATTTTAAATATTACCTTTTGTAAAGCGTATTCTATGCTTCATTTTTGCTGTAAAAACAACAGCACAAATGCTTTCTAGTCTAAGATATCTTCTCAAACCCAGAGATACTACCCTAATTAGTTTCGCGAGTGTATTCCCAAAAGTTGCGTTGAGTGGGGGCGTAACCACAAGGGGGGGGGGGGGCAAGAAGGAGCAAAGCCTCCCTCAAAACTTTTTTGCCCCCCCCCCTTCTTCTTGAGCTAAGTGCTTCTCTTCTTTGTTATAAAAATAGAAAATGGATCAAAAGAGACAAAGAAAAAAATATGTTTTGTAATTTTTCCAAAGTTAGCTATTTTTTATATGCACAATATACATTCAGCAGATAATAATTGCTTATAACTAAATTACATAAAGTTATATTTTAATTTAAAAAATACCAATAACACTGGGTTACAAAAATATTTTTTGTAAGTTGTCTTAGTTTTTCAACTGATTTAGAGCAAATCTGCACCGCTGAATCTAAAAATGACATATGTTTTCCCCGATCAGTTCAAGTTTTTCTACAAAGTAAATATAGAAAAATTCATTTTTTTACTAAGCGCGATACATTAAAACGGCATATTTGTTTGATTTGTGTTACTTTTACATCCGATAAAAGTTATTTTAAAGAAAAAAGCTTTATTAATCCAATAATCACTGATAAAAACATGTGCATGAAAAGTAGATGTTTGGTCATCATTGATCATTCAGGACTAGAACTTCTGTTTTCTTGACCTTCTAGAATGCTCAGTAGCAGGGATGTCTCTCTTTAAAGTCCAGCAGTAATCGGCCATCATGACAGAATTCCACCGTCCCTTATACCTAGTCTCCATTTCCTTTATGTCCTGATGAAATCTCTCCCCTGCTCGTCGCTTATTGATCTCAGATTCTCAGAAAACTGATCCATATGTGTGAATAGGTAGTCCATTTTGATGCTCATGTTGCATCCCAGATTTTTTAAGGCAGTCAGCATTTTAGTAACGAGTCTCTGTCCACTAGAGGTGTGTTGATGACGTTCTTTGATCTGCTAGGCTCCAATTCCTCATGCACATCCCACTCCTTCGTGTAATGCTGAGCTCGGTCTCTACTATCCCACATGCACAGAAATCACGGGTACTTTGTAAAACCGGACTGCTGTTCCAACCAAAAGTTCACCATCTTCATGTCAACACAGATCATCCACTCATGCTGACAATAACGAATTTTCTCCAACAGATACTTTACCGCTTCATACTTCTTTAGCGTAGTTGAGTGAGCAAGGGGTATAGAAGCAAACTGGTTGTCGTTGTGCACCAGAACAGCTTTCAGTGATCTTTTATGCTGTCAATAAACGGTCTCCAATCTTTAGATTGGTACTGTAGCAATCCAAGATTGTGCAGAAGCTGTGCAACATCTGTACAGTACACCAAATCTTTTTCTTCAGTAAAAAAACAAAGGTATTCTTGATGTCTGTTGCGGTAGAAAGGGATGCGAGCACTGTCAGAAAGGAGGTTTTTTTCTTTCAGTCTTGATGCCAGCAGTTCTGCAGATGACATAGGCAAGTTGAGGTTGCGAACAAGATCATTCAGCTCCTTCTGGGAAAAGAGATGAGGAGCTTCATCCGCACCATCGCTAGGAACCACATCTTCATTCTCTTCAACACTGGAGAATTCTTCCTCACTTATTACAGGAAGTTCTACAAAGACAGGTACTGGAATTTCATCACAATGAGGTACAGGACGACGTGCTGATTCATGGGCAGGATACTTGAGGATGCTCTGGTTCTTTCTGTTGATCACAGTCAAATTAATAGCACATAAATAACACTCACTGACATGATTTTTTTGCTCTCTCCAAACCATAGGAATTCCAAACTTCAGTCCATCCTTCTTTTCATTGGTCCAGCGACGGAGATACTCGGTGCATATTTTGCAGACCATGCTTTGTCCTGATCACCAATTTTCATGCCAAAATAAGCATAGTTAGGAACAAGGGTGTATTCGCTGCAGATGTAGCAGAATACATCCGACTTATTTCTGCAAGACCTTCTAGAGTCCAGGGATTCCCAACCTTTTTATTTCTGCGCAGAATTCAATTTGTAGTTGCGTACCCCCTAACTCTCCAAATTAATTTCTAACCTTGAAATTCTATATTTTTAAGTTTAGGAACACAGTGATAGAGACACACATACACAACACAAATATACGATATATATGAATTAAAAAAAAAAAAACTAAACATATTTTATCAGATATTACAATTAAATCGTCTTTAATAATAATAATCAGTGTGACTGCTGTGCTTGTTTTTTTCCTACTAATTTAGAAATGCGTGGATTTATTTTACTAACAGAACATCGAAAATTATGTTCTCGATTTACAAGACGGATTCTTGTTTTCTATTTAATTGCAAAAAGAGTAGAAAACCCTTGTTCACATTCCCAAATTGTAAAAGTAGGAACATAAGAACTTAATTGATAGAGTATTTTTGAAAATGAACAAAAAGTTTAACATAAAAATTGTCATTAAAAGAAGAGGCTAATTTATATATTAGTGATTGTTTGGAATTACATACTGTTAGGAAAGGGATTTGTAAAATCCATATGAATCTTGAATTGGTGATGAAAACGATAATACCATTGAAAATAACTGATAAAGAAAAGTTTAAATATTTGTGTGTAAAAAGAATTAACTTAAGATTATATCAATCAAAAGTAAAGAGATTTCTACAATGATTCGGATGCCCTATCACAACTATCATTATCTGTAGCAACAGCTTATGAACAAAAAGCTAAATTGTTATGTTTCTTCTTAGACTTTTCTAATGCGTTCGATACTGTGAATCACCATATCTTACTATATAAAATTAGAAAGTTTGGCATCAGAAGCTGTTTTTATGATTTGATTCAGGACTATTTATCTTTTAGAAAATTTTTTATATTTTTCAATAATTTTTATTCCGACGGCTATTATTCTAAGTCTGGTGTTTCTCAAGGATCAATCTTAGGTCCGCTATTGTTTTTAATTTACATAAATGACATACACAAGTGTTTAGACAATCATAGCAAACTTATCATGTATGCAGATGATTTAACTCTAATGTTTAATACAAAAATTCTGATCATCATGTCATTCAAGCTTCACTAAAAAACATTACTAATTGGTGTGATTTTAATGAAATAAAAATTAATCATGAGAAAAGTAACTTTATAATATTTTCTAAATGACCAGTAAGCTCTACCCCATCTTTTTATTTGCATTTTTATTCTATCACGGTCTTTTTGTTCCAAATAGTTCAGTTCATGATCATCTAACCAGACAACATAGTAAATTGCACATTCCGAGATTTAATGAAAATTCTAATTTCAGAAACATTTACTTTCGGACATTGAATCTTGCTAATAAATGGTTCAACAAACTCAATATTTTTAGCAAAAAAAGTTTTGGAAAATCCGTGGTAAAACTACTACTAAAATAACTTCACTTTTCTTCTCTTTTAAATATATCTAAATATAAAATTTTATATAATAACGATACATTAAATTAAATATTATTTATCATTTTCAGGCTGTATATACATATTAGTATATATGTAACATATTAAATAATCTCAATATGTAAAAAATATTTTCATTATTGCTGTCTTTTTTTCCCTCTGTTTTTTTAAAATATGTGTAATATAAACTTTGGAGACCAGTCCTCTCGATGGATAGTTTTATCCCTTTGTCTTCTCTCCTCTAAAGTGATCATCTACAGTGAATTGAATATATATAACCTTCAAACTCTCCATTGAATAAATTTTTTCGTCATTCTGGTGATGAAAATTTGCAGTTTTCTAAAGATTTATCATTTTTTTTCTCTTATTTAAATGAATGTGTGTATAAATTTATGAAGTCCTTTATTCATCATGTAATTTTACTTTTGTGTAAATGAATAAATTATTATTATTATTATTATTATTCAAAATGCCTATAATAGAAGAAGAAAGAAGAAAAAAAATTTATTAAGCATCAAACTCTTAACCCTTATTACTCCTTTGGGTCCATTTTGGTTTTTTTCTATTTTAAAACTGTGACTTTATTTTATATGTATGAATAAAGATTTTTTGATGCATTTTTAGTTTATTAGAAGATTGATACAACGGTGAGAAAAAAAGTCACACTAAGCCCCTTCGGGTCCATTTTGTACAATGTATTTTTTTTTAATAACATGCTTTAAAATTCAAATTTTTAAAAGTAACAATATTTTTTGTATTAGATATAAACAACGATAATATATTTATTTCAGATAAAAAAATTATAAAGTTGATATACTTCCTGTAAAGCTCGCTGATCACTTAGTTTACTTATTTTTAAATTTTTTTTGAAATTTTTTTCTTACTCCATTCTGCTAAAATGTCAAATATCATATTGAAAATATCTAAAAAAAGAATTTTAAGTGAGCCATCGTCTTCAGATTCTTCTAAGAATGATGACTTTCTTTCTGAACTTGAAGATCACCTTTCTGTACAAGAAGACACCACTAGTTCAGATGATTGTACCTATGAAAATGATTCTCAAGAGCATTTTGATAAGAGTGTTTTTTCTAAAGATGGTATGACACGTTGGAACGTAGATCCTCCAAATAATTTAGGAAGGCGTTCATCTACCAATATCATTCTTGCAAAACCAGGCCCGACAACACATGCTCTTTCTCAAATAACAGATGAACAGTCCGCATTCTTACTTTTTTTACGCCAAAAATTCTTCAAATGATTATTACAAATACAAATATTAAAGGTGAAGAAAATTCAAAGATAAATGGATGATTTTAAACGAAGTAGAGCTGAAAGCATTTTTAGGCGTTTTGATTTTGCTTGGTGTGTATAAGTCTAAAAACGAATCTACAAAAAACTTATGGAGCAATGAGAACGGACGGCCAATTTTTCCAGCAACAATGACTAGACATCGGTTTGAAGAACTTTGCTGCACAATAAGATTTGATGATCAAAAATCAAGAAGCAAAAGAAGAGAAAAGGACAAATTTGCAGCTATACGAGATTTATGGGAAGAGTGGAGTAGATTGCCTGAAAGATATTATAACTTGAACTTCTTTGCTACTGTTGACGAACAATTGAAAAGTTTCCGTGGCAAAGCTCTTTTTAGGCAATATATGCCGAAAAAACCAGCCAAATACGGCCTCAAGTTTTGGATATTATGCGATGCTTCATCAAGTTATGCATGGCGCATCCAACCGTATCTGGGCAAAAACTTCGACACAGTTCAAACAAATTTAGCGGAGAACATTGTTATGAGTCTTTCGCAAGGACTCAAAGGTCATAACTTAACCTTTGATAATTTTTTTCTTCATTTTCACTAGCACAAAAACTCCTAAAAAATAAAATTACTTCGGTCGGGACTATAAGAAAAAACAAGAAGTCTTTACCGGATGGATTTAGTTCATGTAAAGGTCGTCTTCCGTATAGTTCTCTTTTTTACTTCAATGAAGACGTTACAATTTTATCTTATATGCCTAAAAAGTATAAATCTGTAGTTTTACAAAGTACTTATCATCATGATAAAGAAGTTGAAAATAACTTGAAAAAAACTCCATTGATGATAAAGGACTACAACAAAACAAAAGCAGGCGTGGATACATTTGATCAGCTCACATCTTACTACACTGTTTCTAGAAGAACAAGCAGATGGTCGATGTGTACTTTTTATAACATTGTGGATATATCTGCACTTAATGGGTTTGTACTTTTTTGTGAAATGATTAAAAATTGGCAGACAGGATGTCCTTACAAAAGAAGACTTTTTCTTGACAATTTAGGAAAGCAACTAGTAAAGGAGCACATTGAAACAAGAAAAACTATGCCAAGGAATGTTACATCAAAAAACTTGGTTGAAAAAATAAAAAGAGGATTTTCCAATGAAAAAAGTGAAAGAAAAAAAAAGAATTCGGAGTAGGTGTCATATGTGTGAAGGAGACAAAAAGTTTGACTCAGCATGCTTTTTATGTGACAAACATGCATGCAAGGAACATTATGTACGTGTCTGTAAAAAGTGTATTTGACACTTTTATTTGTTATATCTTTTTTAAATAAAATTTTTAATAATTCTGTTTGTTTGCCAAGGTTTCAAAAAAAGAAAATACGAATTTTCACCAGCAATAATAGAGTAAAATTTTGAAAATTTTATCTATGAACGTCATGTGTATTTAGAAATAATACAATGATTTAGGTAACAGAAAAAAAATAAAAAACAATTACAAAAAAACAGACATGGGCCATTTTGGACCCGAAGGGGTAATGTGTAGCATCGAATTGAAGGGGTAATAAGGGTTAAACAAATCACATTAAAATATTTTAAATATGAACAAGATAAAATTATCAACACAAATATTATAAAACAATATTATAAAGCATGCAGGGAAGTTCACAAGATCTATACAGACCGCTTAACAAGATTCTCCCGGGAAAACAATATTTCTAAAATTACAAAATAGATATGATCATGAAATAATTATTTTAGCATTTAAAACTAAATATAATATTTTAGGTATCAAATCAGTAATAATCTAAAGATATTAAGATATAAAGATATAAGATATTAAGGTATAAGATATATATATATATAATATATATATATTTAATCGTGCAAATATTAAATATGAGAAATACGTTTACAAATATAACAATTATTAGAATTACATGACGAAGCATAATTGGAGTAGAAATGCTTTTTGACTGTAGATATAAAACTTTTAAAATTTAAAGTATTTTGCAGATGTAACAAATGAGTATTCCAAACACCGACACTTCTAAACTTCAGAGAACTTTTTGACTTTGATTTTTTGTATGAAGGAATAACTAAGTTATTTGAATTTCGAAGATTATAGGATGTTGTTTCTTTAACTATAAGGAACCAATTGTCAAACACTTTTGGTAACAGGTGAAGTAGCTGACCAGAAATTTTAAAACTTGAAGCTTGTAAATGTCAGGGAACATAAGGAGATTGTTTTCTTTGAAAAAAGTTGAGGTATGGGACAGATACGGTAGATTAAATACTATCCTTATTGCCTTCTTTTGAAGTTTGACCAACACATCAAAATCCTTATATCCCCAATTCTGAACACTATAATACAAATGTGGAAGCAGTAAAGATTTATATATTTTTAGCTTTATATTGACAGGAAATAAATGCTGAGTATATTTCATTAACCCAATAATTGAGTTAAGTTTACTATTTGTGTGTAAAATATCTTGATGCCACTTCAAATCATCTTTCAGTATTAATCCAAGGTAGTTAAAATAAGACACGACTTCAATTCCATGATTTTCAATATCAACTTTATCTTTATTTGAATTTGAAAAAAGCATTGCTTTTGATTTTGTTCTGTTTATTAATAATCCATTGTTTCTACACCACTCAAAAACAGTACTTACTGATAAATCTATAAAATTTTTATAATTTCTAAAATTTTCCTTAATGGAGTCATTTAACTTTAGGATTAATGTTAAGTCATCAGCGTAGAGAAGATGAAGAGCATTCAAATTTGAAATATGAAGATCATTGACAAATATTGTAAAGAAAAGCGGACCAAGAAGAGAACCTTGAGGCACCCCAAAACAAACTTTACGCTCATCAGAAAAGGTCTGGTTTATACAAACTTTTTGTCTTCTATTAGTAAAGTACGATTCGAAAAATGAAAGTGATCGGGAATCAAAGCCATAGCATTTCAGTTTGTGCAAGAGAAGAGAATGAGAAATCATATCGAAAGCACGAGAAAGGTCGAAGAAAAAAGATAAAACAGTATCATTTTTATCTAAGGAAGAGATAACAGAGTCTATAAAAAATGAATGTAAATACTGAGTTGAATGAAACTTTCTAAAACCAAATTGTTTGTCATAAAATAAATTGTTATTAGAAAAAAAGGAATACACTCGTTTAAAAATAATTTTCTCAAAAACTTTTGAAACAACGCTCACCAAACTTATCGGTCTGTAGTTTAATATATTTAGCTTGTTATCTTTTTTGTATACTGGGACAACCTTAGACAATTTTAGACAAGATGGAAAAACAGATTTAAAAATACACATATTAAAAAAGTTACAAAGAAAAATACATATATAATTTTTCGACAATTTAATATGATTTACCGACATGCCATATATGTCTTTAGAATCATTATTTCTCAGTTCATTTATCGCAAAAATAACATCATTAACAGTAATTGAACTAAATCTAAAGACATGGTTAATTTTGGGCAGAGTTGCATTACATTTTGTGAGATCAAAAGTATTATCCAAATTAAGATCAATAAAATGATTATTAAAAGTAGTAGCAATGTCTAAATCGTTTACTATTACTCTATCATTTACTAAAATTGAACTTATACTATGTTTTTCTTTTTTAATAACAGAATTTATAACTCTCCAAGTGTCTTTAGGCGAATGACATTTGTCAAAAATATTGTTATAATAATCATATTTTAATTTTCTAATCAATCTTTGAATTTCACTTCTCAAACAAATAAACTCTTGTCTTGAATCTTTATTAGCTTTTCGCCTTAACTTTCTATATAAAACGTCTCTTCTACGAAGAAGTTTAAGCAACTCCTTTGTGACCCACCCATTTGACCCTGTTCGATATTTATAACTTTTATTAATATGTTTAGTTGTCATAGACATGCTAACATCATAGGAGAACTTATCAATAAAATAATCAGCAATTATTTCAGGGTTTTCAGAAATACTCATCAGAGACATCCAATTAAAATTTGATACTGTTTCAATAAACTTATTTGAATTAAAATATTGTTTGTATAAAACTTTATTATTGAAAAAACCAGCATTTAAAGATAATACAATTGGAAAGTGATCTGAAATGCATGTCTTGACTATAAAACTTTTATAATTTAAAGTAGAACTATCTATAAAAAAATTATCAAATAAAGACTGAGAAGATGCAAAAGTCATTTTTGTGATAGCAGGAAAAAAAGAATGAGAAAAAAAGACTTCAAAAAATGATGACACGGAAGAAGAAACATTTAGGTCAAATAAATTATAATTAAAATCTCCTGCAAAAATTTTAATGATCTTTGGATAATGAAAATCCAAGTATGATAAAAGTTTATCAAAATCTGTTGGCTTTTCGTAACAAGAATAAGGATGGCGATAAATATTTATGAGTAAAACTTTTTTGCCACTAGAAAAATGAATAACAATTACAAGCACTTCAAATGAAAGATCTTCAATTGGTAAAGAAATAACTTCGTAAACAAGCTTTCTATTTATGAAAAAACCTAAACCTCCATGTGTTGTGAACTTCGATTCCTGATTTAAAAAGATATAATCGTTTATTGAACATACCTGTATCAGTTTATCGGACAGCCAAGTTTCCTGCACACATACAATAGAAATAAAACTTAGATGAATTACAATTAATTTCGTTCAATAAAATCTCTAATTGTGAAATTTTATTTTTCAAAGAACAAATTTTTAAACTTAAAATATTGAAGTTATATGGGAGTAAAAAATTTTCAATATCGGTTACAAGTTCTGATCGGCACTGACTATTTTCAGAACTATTTGAATTTAATGAAATGTTATCGTAAAAATCTACTTCTAATGCATCATAAGAAGACTGTGAGTATAGCATAGAGTGTGATAGGGAACTAAATTTCATTACTATTTATAATATTCTGTAGGTTATCATGTAAAACTCTACTCACTTCATCCTGTTTTTGTTTAAGACTTATACACTTTTCACTAAAACATGTATGATTATAGTCTTTACACTGACTACATTTCTCAATATTAGTCGAACAATTGGAAGTAGTATGATCAAGGCTCTTACAAAATCTACATTTAGTTTTACCGACACCATTACATTCATGATCCCAATGGCCATAATTTTGACATGTATAGCATCTTTTTATTTTAGGTTTAAAGATTACTAATGGAAAACTATAATTCATAAAATAAATTCCGCCTTGACTATTGATACTTTTAACCCCATCTTTAGAAAATCTTTGAATATATTGAAACTTATTTTCAAATTTTTTATTTTTTATTTTAACTATGCTAATTATATCATCTGACTTTATTTTATTTTTATCAATCAAAAAAGACCTAAATTCATTTTCAGTACAATCAAAATTAATTGAGTTTATAAAAAATCTTACTGGTTTAGAATTAAATTTTTCAAATTTAATACTATCTTTCGCTAGGCTTATTTCAGCTTTATTTTTGCTTTCTTTGTCAGAAAACTTAGTTATAATTTTACCTTTAATCTGTTTTGATTTTACAATTTGTGAATGTTTGAGTGTGTTGATGACATTTTGTTTTTTATCAGAATAAATTATTAAGCTATCGTTATCAGAAAAATCTAGTCCTTTTTTCAAGGTAGAGGAATAAGTGGGATGAGTAATTTTGACCTCTGATGAAGTAGCTGAAAGATTATCCTTATTTTTTTAGATAATAGAGATTTGAAGTTATATTATCTAGCTTTTGATTCAATTCTGTAAATTTATCATTACTATGGGTTTCAATTAAAAACATCAAAGCCTTGGCTAAACAATCTTTAGAAACCTCCCTACATAGTAGAGACTTAATTCCACCTAGTTTAGCTGAATTTATTACAGACTGAACATCTGGGTCCATTAATATACAAATACAAATATAAAAAACTTTTTATTTTGAACTCAAATTATAAATTTTTCAAAATATTATAGGAAAATTTTTAAGTTGTAACTTGGATGGCACAAGATTGAGTATAATAAATAATAATAGTATAATAATTGAGTAATAGAACTGAGTTTCAAGCTTAGGTGAGTGACTGATAAGATCTTTTTCCATGCTAAGGTTTAATTAACAATATAAATCAACAAAATTGAATTTGTCACCTATTTTTACACCTTATTTGCTCAAAATTGAATTAAAGTTCTCTTATACACTATTTCTATAAAAGTTCATACAAAAAATATTATTTATATTATCATTTTCTTTCTCCATAATAATCATTCGAGTAAATCGATATTAGCATTACAATGAATTCATCTTTGAAGACATTTTTCATATAAAAATTGAATGCATTGTTCGCAAATTTTGACAATTAACTTATTGAGGTGAGAGTATGATAGGTTAGATGTCGGATCCGATAACTCACCGTCTTCGGTTCGAACCTGCATCAAGCTTCCTTTCCTCATAGTTTGATACAAGCGGCGCAATTGTGCCTTTTCGATGAAAACACCCTACGGTACCATTACCATTATTAAAAAAATTTTCATATTCAAAAGTATCAACTTTGTGTGACTCTGATTTAATAAGTTTTCCTGGTAAATTGCAAAAAAAATTTCGCCGTTTTTATCCGGTACCTGCGTAATTTTTTTTATACCGAAAATGCCATATGGTTCGGTAAATTGGTGTAAAGGTACCATAGGGTGTTTTCATCGAGAAGGCACAATTACGCCGCTTGTATCGAACTATGAGGAAAGCAGGCTTGATGCAGGATCGAACCGAAGACCTTGAGTTATCGGATCCAGCATCTAACCAACTCTACTCACGTCCCTAACAAACCCTACTCACGCCCTATGTATGTAACGCAGGCTCGGGTATATTATTTTGCGCCTTGCATGCACCAAGAAACAAACATTTTATACTTTGCAATTTTGAAAGAGGTTAGTTTTATTATTAACACTTAATTAGTTAATTAATTAAGTTAATTATTAATTAGAAGGTTATTCATTCACAGAAACGATGACTAGCAAAAACTTTGACATTCTCTTCAGGGCTGCGGTACCCAAAGGTTGCGTTTTTATTTTTACAAGTTCTATAGAGGGGATGGGGTGAATAATGATAGTGCTTCATAAAGACTCGCTTATAAAAACATTGAATGCAAGTTCAACTCTAAAGGATGGGCGACCTTGATAAAGGGTAGCTACCGCTACTGTAGAGAAGGGAGTGTGTGAGATTTTGTCATTAAAATTTTGCTCCTTCAAAAATGGCCAAGGTTACGAAAATACAAAGTATAGGATTCTTCGTGAAAAATATAAAAAGGGGTTTCACTAAGGAAACTCGAGTGAAGCAAATATTGCTTGATGTGACGCTTTATTATTATTATTGCTGATCGCATTCAAGAGGAATGAATACTTATTAATCTTGCATATAATTGGATGGATTTAGGATCTATTGACCAGAGATATCGAACTAAGAAGACAAGGCAGTAGTGATTCACCTCAACATATGTTCGCTATCTATGTTGCATTCAATTACGTCGGCTTTGCATTTGATAGCTTTTAAAGTCATAAAATTCTCTATTTTATTTTACATTGATTTAAAAGATTTTATTGCAATAAGATATGCAGCCATACCTTCTTTTATCCGACGACCTTGCTAACCGATTTTTTCAATCTTTTTCTCTCCAGTTATTCCCGCATTCACATTCGGACACTGAAAGTGCTTCAAATCAAACTAATTTCTTTTAAGCATACTTGTAGAGTTTGTTATTCCAACAGACAATATATTAAAATTTTATTTTTCATATTTCATTTTTAAGATTGACTCTGCAATAATATTTGCTAAGAAAGTTAGTGCAATATTTTCCATGTATTTGTCGATGAATCTAAGTTTACACACAAAGATGGAAGTAATTCATTTGTGAGAGATTTCTTTTTACTTTAAACATAAATATTAGATGTAGTACTTCATTTTGTGATATTAAGGGCAATTAATTTCTCTATTTGCTATGCTAAAAAATATTTGTGTAGTGCAAGGCACTTCGAATGGAGAATGCATGAATTGATCACCATGAAAATTTAGTTTTTGATTGATTTTATGTTCTTCTATATCTGCGTCCTTATTCTCCTTTTTTGAACCCTATTGAAAAGTGTTTTAGTAGATGAAAGAATATGGTTCCTAGAAACGTAAGGTAAAAGTACCGGGGGATGTTTTCATCGAAAAGGCACAATTGCGCCGCCTGTATCGAACTATGAGGAAAGCAGCCTTGATGCGTTATCGAACCCAAGACCTTGAGTTATCGAAACCAGCATCTAACCAAGCCTACTCACTCACCCTCCGCTCTAAGATATGTAACGCCTTTAATGAAACTACAACATCTGATTGCAATGGATATTTTCAAGGTATATTTAGAATTTTTTACATTATATTTTTTTTATAGTTTTAAAATTTTTATATTATAATTTTAATGAATAAAATAAAATTCAGAAGTTATTCACAAAAATTGAACACCGACTTTAAAAATGATGTAAATGGATATTTAAATCACATCCACTTATATTTATATAAGTTAGTAGCTATCAAATACAGTAATGACGTATTAGATCGAAAAATCCATTGACTTTGTCGGCATCTAGCATATTAGATAGAAGCAGCCTTTAGCACAGGATACTGCGTTCATATAGTTTCAAAGAGTGGTTGTCTTTACTCATGTCATAACTAATGAGGTAGCACATTTCTCAAACTCGTTTTTAGAGAAGTTTTACAAGTTTTTTAAATTTGTCAATATTTCCATACTACGCCTAAACTCCCGATAACTCAAAGTCGGATACGTCGAAATTCCAGTGGTGAAACTCTTTTTTTCGGGAGGGGGCGATTAGTGGACCGACTCTTGGAATCAATAAAATGATCAATAATAAATCTAAGAACCTAAATGTTATAATAAATATAACAGTAGGAACAATATTTCTGACAGATATGCCCATTGAAAGATAAGGTGAATTTTTTTTATAAAAAAAGAAAAAAAAACTGGACACTTTATTAGTGATATTGCTAACTTGTTTCTGAGTATAAACTCCTTTTTCAAAGCAAATATGTATAAATGATAAAATAGTGAAAATGAGATGTAAAGGGAATGAGGATGTTAAGAAAAGCAATCTTTGCGTTAAGAAGATGATTTTTTCCACCTTAAAAAATGTAAAAAAATTTTTTTTATATAATAAAAATGTAAAAAAAAAGAATAAATATTTTCTTCATGCTAAATTTTGATTTTTTTTAACTGAGGTTATCGCACATCCAATGGAAAAATATTCGTCCAAAACTGAACAGATAATGACGATGTCATTACTGCGGGACGAACTCGCGACGACCGAATCAGGAGCAATGGTTGAAAATGTCTGATATAGACTCAAAAAATACATAACAATTCTAGCAAAAAAATGAAATGAACAAATGAAAACATATAACATTGGTTGGTAGTTAGCTTCCTAGATATCGTAAACACAGTAGTATTTCTTTAATTTCTTTATCTAAGTCAAAATTTTTGTAAATTTTTCTCACAAATGTCATTTAACTGAGTCACATGGTGAACCACATGTGACTACTTCAAGTTAAACACAGACAAGAGAAGAGATGAAACTTTGGATTAAATAGACACACTTCTTTTCCAGTTTCCCTTTTTCTTACCAGTTGTGGGCAGTCTTGCCTGTTGCATAATTTTCCACTCTTAAAAATTTAAGTAGCTCGAGTTCCTGTAATAACAGGAAGGGCATTTTTTTCTTCCAATTTTGCTAATTTTCGAAATTATGTACCTCCAAATTTTTAATTTTTCGTTTATTCAATCTACGTCTTTGTTTATAAATTTTTAATTTTTAAAGATATACCTAGGATATTTTCAAGGCTCCATATTTTTCGCTAAACAGACAGAGACAAAGAAGATGATTTAGAAGGAAACTTTCATGAGGGTAAGATTTAGATATTTTTAATCGTAGATAGATAAATTTTTAGTTTCAAAGGGTTCAACGTTTTTCTGCTCAAATGCTCACCATGTGAGAGACGCTTTGTCATGCAAATATATTAAATGATTAAATTTATAAACAGTTCTTCTCCAAATTCTATGCTTCTTGCATCATCTCCACGCTTTTGTGAACTTCGAAAAGTGAAATTTTTCAAGGCTGAAAGAGTAAAACTTTCAATGCATAAGGTTTATTTAAAAAAAAAAAAGGCAAACACTTTTTGCTTCATTTTGTGAACTTGCAGCCACACCCACCCACCCAACCAGATATTTCTTTGAAGCGAGATAATGCCTTTGCATGCTCTCTCACTTCCCTTGAAGAGCTTCCTCTTTGTAGCTTTGGTACGCTGCATGCTAATAAGAGGATACAGGTTTTTTTAAATCCATTTATCACTTCTGACTTCTTATTTTCTGTTACTGATTCCTTTTGCTAGCAATTTACTCACAAGAATATTTCAAAGTTTGATCTATTCTCAACGGTGAACCCAGAGTTAAACCGACTTTTTTTCTCGTTTATTTGAGGGCGTAAGCACGGTTGTTTAGCTGCTTGGCTTCGATTTCGCAAGATCTTGGGTTCGATCCCACGTGATACCTTATTTGCTCTCAAACTCTCCACGCCGTACCTTTTAATTCCTAACACCTTTAAAAGGTTTCCCTAATTATATACCACACTTTATATATATCTAACAACCTAACTATTGTAGTTAAAAAATTAAGTCATTTAGTATATCTACGCCATTTTATCTGAATGAAAAAAGGATCAGAATCAAGTTTTTCATAAAAGATATGCAAAAATTAAAAAAAAATCATTCAAAGAATATTTAAAATAATTTTGACAGTAAATCGAACTCTAATAAACAGCATTACTTATTTAAGATGTGAGCGAAAGAGAACGAACTAATTAATTTTAGCATTTTGATTTACGTCTTGTTGGTCTTGTTTGATACATTTGTATTATCGTTTATTCTTTAAGATAAATAAAGTGCTATAAAACACGAAAAAAATTTATATAAAAACGATAATTTTTTTAAATAAATTTCAGGTTGGAGCACAAATTAATTATCACATTGTTTCAATTAAATAAAACTTTAGTCGTCGTTTTAATTAGCTTATTATCATCATTATCTTCAACCTCATCATCATCCCATCATCATCATCATCATCATCATCATCATCATCATCATCATCATCATCATCATCATCATCATCATCATCATCATCATCATCATCATCATCATCATCATCATCATCATCATCATCATCATCATCATCATCATCATCATCATCATCATCATCATCATCATCATCATCATCATCATCATCATCATCATCATCATCATCATCATCATCATCATCATCATCATCATCATCATCATCATCATCATCATCATCATCATCATCATCATCATCATCATCATCATCATCATCATCATCATCATCATCATCATCATCATCATCATCATCATCATCATCATCATCATCATCATCATCATCATCATCATCATCATCATCATCATCATCATCATCATCATCATCATCATCATCATCATCATCATCATCATCATCATCATCATCATCACACACATCATCAATCAACCCACACACATCCCATCATCATCATCATCATCATCATCATCATCATCATCATCATCATCATCATCATCATCATCATCATCATCATCATCATCATCACATCATCACATCATCATCATCATCATCATCATCATCATCATCATCATCATCATCATCATCATCATCATCATCATCATCATCATCATCATCATCATCATCATCATCATCATCATCATCATCATCATCATCATCATCATCATCATCATCATCATCATCATCATCATCATCATCATCATCATCATCATCATCATCATCATCATCATCATCATCACACACATCATCACACATCATCATCATCATCATCATCATCATCATCATCATCATCATCATCATCATCATCATCATCATCATCATCATCATCATCATCATCATCATCATCATCATCATCATCATCATCATCATCCTCATCATCATCATCATCATCATCATCATCATAGCATCATCATCATCATCATCATCTTGAACCTCATCATCATCATCCCATCATCATCATCATCATCATCATCATCATCATCATCATCATCATCATCATCATCATCATCATCATCATCATCATCATCATCATCATCATCATCATCATCATCATCATTCATTCATCATCATCATCATCATCATCATCATCATCATCATCATCATCATCATCCTCATCATCATCATCATCATCATCATCATTAGCATCATCATCAGCATCATCATCAGCATCATCACCACCACCATCAGCTGAACATAATTATCAAAATCTGATCGTAATCCACATATAATCAATTAATTGTCAACAAAGGAAAATGTAACCATAAGTATAATTTTCTAAAATTTTTAGAAAACAGAGTTCCCAAGTTGCTTACTCCTCAGACAACATAAAGAAGTCGGAAAGTGATGTGATTGACTATCGTGGACTAATTTTGAAAAATGGGATGATCGTTTTGATACTCAGCGATCCATACGCTATTTCATCCACCGCTTATTTGACCAATTTTGCGGGTAACTTCTTTCCTCTTGATTTCTTTATGCTTTGTGAGTTGGAAGTGATTGAATATAACTGAAGTATTCCTTTATATCATAAAACTTAGAAGCCCACCACCCTTATTGAAGTTTTATCTGGGAATTCGGCATATAGCAAAAAAACCAGGCCTTACTTTTTAATGTTTATTAAAACAAAATGAATTACTATATTATTTATAGTATTTTATTAGCAAGCTTGTGATTTTGTGTTAGTTTTAAAGCTAATCTGAAATCATTCAGCAACATTAAATCGGTTTGTATTTTGCATTTTTAAATTTGCAAGAGTTGAAAAATGTGTCACACACATGTTAGGCGAAACATTTAAGTCATAAAAATATTGATTAATTTTTTCTTCTAATGATTGAAGATTTTCAATAATCTCATCTTTTGAATGAGTAATTTAGAGAAGTTTGAGACAGATGCCAAAAGTCACAAAGATTTTCAAACATAGCTCTGTTATTCTGGCTGAACTTCGGTGCCAGTTTTGCATACATTTGAAATGAAAGCTTAAAGACGGTCTTGAAACTTAAGAACATGCGTTTCTTTTTCTTGCACTTTTCAATTTAATTTGTTTATGCAACCCAAGAAGGGTCATCAAGGTAGCCAAGACTTTTAATTAGAGATGTATCGGATAACCGGATCATTCGCAAAAAATTTTAGTTCCTTATCTGGGGATTTTTTTCATACTAACATCCGTATCTGCAATTTAAAATCAATTTTTATAATATCTATTTAAACTTTTTGTATTTTTTTTGTTTAAAACTTGCAATATTTGTTGTCTTTAAATTCCATTAAAAAATGGGAAAAAGGGATCAAAATAGTAAGATACTGTAAAATATAAAACATAATTTTTTTAAAATATTTTACATCCGCAATCGCATAAAAATTTATTTTGGATATTCGCATCCGCCACACTTTGTTTGAAAAATAAACTAACAAATCATCCTCTTTTTTCAAATTTCCAAACAGGATTAATTTAAGCATCTTCTTTTCAGATCAAGTTCTTCCTTTGAGGTAGCATGAGGAATGGAAGGAGCATTGATCGACATCCCTGTCATCCTACTACATTTCGATGAATTGTCCCTTGATAAAATGTTTGAACGCTGACAATCAATTATAAGATATTCATAGTCATTTTATTGTGACTGACTATACGTCGCAAACTAGCGACAATATTTTTATCGATAAATTCTAAAGAAAATTTATAATTAAAATTTTGCATGCAAACTTTTTATTGAGATGATTTTCCATTATGAATTTTTTAATCAATAAAAGTGTTTTACCATTATTTAGAACGTTTGGAATAAGACAGCAACATTATCTTAATTAAAATAATCAAGAAACATAAATCATTAATAGTGGCAGGTGAGAGAATGAATCGAATTTTTGTTAGGAAAAACCCTGCTCTTTCGGCTTCGCAGCGTGTAGGCTTGATGGTCGTCGGTCTTCAATGTATCGCATGAATGATCTAGATGTGCGGTTCTTATTTTCAGTTTTTCGTATAATGCAAATTCTTTTTCTGCATTAAGAATTTAAAAGCTTTTAATTCCAATTTATCTATCTCCTGGTGAAGACTTTTTATAAAATCTTTTTCATCAATGTCATCGCATTTATTTACGTTACTCTGATCGGGAGTTTGATGAGTGCTGCTGCTGCTTATACCGGTAGTAGGTTCTAAATTAAGTTCATGAAACAGCTTTGTATTCACGGGAGTCGCATATTTCTTTAAAGCATATGGAGAAAGCATCCTAAAAGTATCAGATATTTCATTTCTACCTTCATTTTAAAATGATTATCATTAAGATATCGCAAAAGGTCTTTTTTAGGCATATTGTTGTTTTAAGAGGAAACATACATTTGAAAGGGATGAAGTATAATCTTGTTTTGCCAACTTGCTAAGAAATAGCATCATTGTCTTATCAGCTTTCAATAAGTTAGCATCTTTGGAGCATAAAGAACGTAATATGATTTCAGGTGGTGTTAAAGTCGGACAAAGCTTCTTCAATATATACCAATCTTTTTCACAAAATTTTCCATTACAGCAGATTTCTAAAGCTTGTATGATAGAAGATTTTATTTTTCAAAATTAAGCAAACTGTTCCAGCGAGTTTTGACAACAAGAACTAATTGTAGTTCATTTCCGTGTTCTGATTTCACGATTCCTTGAAGAATGTCATTCCTCAACCCAAATAATCATCTCTAAGAAAAAATGAATGAATATAGTCTTCGGCACAGTCTTTAGCTATGTCATATTCGGAATCAGAAGTCTCTTGTCTTGCTTCATCAATTTATTCATCAATAGCAAGAACATTCACAACAGCAGGGCGAATGCCATTCGCCGAACACCGTTGGTCATCTGGTAATATTTCTCGACCAAATTTGACCATGTTAGATGCACCGTCGGTTGTAGAAGCCATGTTGTGTTCATTTATGCTGGATTGAATTCTTCACTTTTCCTTAAAATGAAATAACCATATTTTTAGCAGTATTTGTTGAAGTCCGAGGCACTATTTGCAATGCGATAGAAACTAAAACCATCAACGTTTTGCTATTTTTGAGACTTCTTCCACCATACACAACTTGCTTAAAAAAAGTTAACAGTCTTCTGTCTTTTTGCTGCCCAAACTTCTACATCTTTATTTGAGTCTATATTCTGAACATTTTTTATGCGAAAGGCTAATCCGGATGTTAAACTACTAACACATTTCAATATTTTATCACATGTGTTACACTTAGCTTCATCACTATATTTTGTGCCATCCAAGAGGGAGCCTGCAAGTGGTGGTGGTGCCTGGATATCCATCGAAAGTCCATCAACCTCCTACACTCTACGATGCCTCAAAATCTTCAAGGGAGTGCAGTTCGAGAGCTGCTTAGCAATATCCAACCTTCAGTCTATCACATCAACACCTTCCTCGATCTCAACTTCTTTTCACTAAAGGGAGTGAACACAAGCCAGCGTTTCTTCCCCTGAAACTCATATTAGCTGGCGACATGGAAACAAACCCTGGGCCAAACTTTCCATGCCCAACTTGTAAACAACCATACAAATGCAAAGCAGTGGCAATCTTATGTCCTCTATACAGCAGCTGGGCACAGTACCACTTCCGTTGCTCTGCGATCAAACAACGCCAACTCATCCCAAAACAATGGGTTTGCTATTCTTGCAACCCAACACACAACATGAACCTCTCCCGTCTATAATGAGATAAAGCTATCTCACACAGTATACCACCAATCACTCATCTTTCTCGTCTCCATTATACACCTCAAAACTTCCTCACCAACCTTGGCCAACTTCTCTCTACAACAAAATTACATCATTAAACATATTACAACCAAATATTGACTCGATAAATACCAAACAACAAGAACTAAAGCACCTACTACTTCATCAAAACATCCATTTAGCTTTTATCCAAGAAACCAAACTCAAAAACAATCATAATACTCCAAAGTTTCCAGGCTACACCACACTTTGACTTGACAGAGAAAATCGTGACGAAAGAGGACTGACAACAATAATAAACAAAAACATACCTTTTATCAACACAACATCACCTACTCTATCTCAATTACCTAGTGACCACCTACTTGAAATTCAGACCATACATATTCAACTTCATAAGCAAGACATTAATTTTGCAAACATTTGCATCCCTTTAAAAAAACTCCACACCTCAAGGATATACACCCAACTTATCTCACCTAAACACGATAAAGCATGCCTGTATTCTCGGAGACTTCAAAGCACATGATACAACTTGGCTCCATTCGCAGCGGTCAGACACTCGAAGTGCTTCAATTTTTTGATTAACCTAACTCTTTTATCATTCTTAACAATGCCGATTCACCTACAAGAAAACCATATCGCATTCAGAACAGTCCAACCTCTCCAGACATTTCATTTGCTTCTCCAGACTTAGCAAGCAAAACCACATGGCGAACCGAACACGCTTTAAGCTCTGACCACCTTCCAATAATCATCACATACACTTTAAACACACCTTACCAACATAGACCCAAGTCTACTTTTACCAACTATAACAAAGCAGACTGGAAAAGCTTTAGCACTACTATTGAAGAGACAAATTACGATCTTTCAACCTGACCGATTTCAACAATATTGACATCGCTCTAAAACATTTCAACAAAGTCATCATTTACGCAAGTAAACAACAGATTCCAACTGGCTCAATAAGAAACTACAACCCAACCAACAAAGAAATAAAATATAAGATAATGTATAGAAATCATCTTCTACACAAGTTCCGACACCAGACACTCTTGAGAACATTAAGAATCTCAATATTGAAATTGACAACAAAATCAAGCATGAAAAAAAAAACAAATGGAAATTTTTTTGAAAAATCTAACTTTTAAAACTAACACCTCAAGGCTTTGGAAATTCATACATAGCATATATACCCGCATACATAGCCCTCCTCCTATTGATCCCGAAGAATCAGCGCTCTCAAGAGTGGACCGAGTTCACCTAGCTCGTCTTCGTTGCGGACACCACGCGATAATTCCCTCTTACAAACTCCGTATAGGACAAACGAGCGATGACCCCTACCCCTTATGCAAGGGTTCACTGTAATTTCATCGCATAGTAAATTCATCGTGATTCAAAACATCGTCGGTATTTTCATCGTCAAGAATTTTCATCGTGCAGTAATTACATCGTTGTAAATATCCCTTTATAATTTTTTTAAGTTTATTACGAACTTTTGTAAATGTTCTTAAATATAACATAAAAAACTAATTCTTAAATGTAAGCTTTTCATATTATCAGGATATATTGACAAAATAAAACAATATTTCTTTCTGACTTAAATAGCCTTGAAATATGTTAAAATTTTTTAATATTTAAGGAAAGTTAAAAAAAAAGTATCTAATTTAATTTAAAAAAAAGAATATATATATATATTAATCTTTGTGTTTTTTTAGTTTCATAAAAATTCCCTTAACCTATTTTAACCTTCGACTTTTCAGTCATTATTTGGTATATTATATTTAAAAATAATCATTTGTTTTTTTTAATAAAAAACTTTATTTTTAAGAAAAAAATACCAATTTATATATGTAATAAATTATTCCTTATTTCAAAAAGATTATTGAGATAACTAATTTATTACAAATTGGAAAAATAGAAACAAAAAAAAATAAGTTATGAGCAATACCTCTAAGGTAATCATTTAAGTCACGATTTTCAAAATCATTGACAATCCATAAATCTCACGATGTAATCACTATACGATGAAAATACCAACGATGTTTTGCATCACGATGAATTTACTATGCGATGAAATTACCGGATACCTTATGCAAGCAACAATCCGCAGACATCTCACACATTCTACTCAATTGCCTACCACTACAATTCCACACAAGATATCACCACTTACTCTCACTGCAAGACTTCTGGGCGCACCCCGTTAATGTTGCGAAATTTCTGCACAGTCTCGGGTTGCTCTACCTCTCTTTCTCATTTCTCTCATTCTCTGGAGGCTGGACAAGGCTGAGATGGTACAGACAGCAGTGGAGCCTTCTACAAAGTACCACTCTGGCTAGACAACAACAACAACTATATTTTGTAAAATAGCTCCAAACATTTAATATTTTGGGCATTTAGACTACAAATATTGTTTTAATAAAAGTAGGTATATGAAACACAAATTTAAAGAAAAATGAATCTTAATAAAGAGGCGGATATTAACCAGTTATCTTCTAGTCGTTGATTTGTTGAATTTGCTATGTTGTCAATAATGTTGAAGTTGAGTTTTGGTTAATGGCGACATTGTCTTGTGTATATCATGTACATATGTCTTACGGTTTTTGAACATTGAAGCAATCTGGTATGATCCGTTCAATGATATGGAGCTGTTCAACTAAAAACCAGACATATAAATATAAAGCTTTGCATTTAATATTCTAATATGTGCGAAAATTAGTACATAAGTGTAATCGATCATAATTATGATTTTGTTACATAACAAATTTTATTTGTTTATTAAGTTAATAAACTCGGCTTTATAGTTCCCGAAAACACTTAAAGGCTTCCTGAAAAGACATTGGAATTTCGTTGAAAATGCCTGTTTTAAACTTCAACATTTTCTACATCATTTTACAATTGTAGCGAAATTAGAATTTTATTTTTATTTTAAAGGTACAATGAAAGACCCTGTTGAAGTTCAGGGCCTGGCTCACTACTACGAGCATCTCGTTTTCTTTAAAAATACCAAGGTATATACGTCTTGCTTTGTCATTATATACTTTGCTCTTTTTCGTTAAATGTTGTATTTTCACTGTCTTTGTATCGACCAATACCGTGTCCGGACATTTGGCCGAAAGACAATTGGCCGACAGACATTTGGCCGACAGACATCTGACCGAATGAACATTTAGAATAGATATTAGAATTTAGAATAAACATTTAGTATAGTTAAAATATTGTCAAATGTCCGTTTGGTGAAATGTCCGTTCGGTGAAATGTCTGTTCGGCCAAATGTCTGTCGGCCAATTGTCTTTCGGCTAAATGTCCGGATACAACAATACGATCGTTCCCAAAGTACGGATAAATTACCACATGGCGATAATTTAGAAATTTTTCAAGGGTTATTATGAGCCTTAGAGCACTGTAATCGTCTACTTTATGCTACACATATAAACGTTTAAAATTTTATCAAAACATCCCCCGTTTATTTAAATATTTTTTGAACCAGCCTGTACCCGCTTTTCCTTTTTTTTAGGGAAGCCTATGACTTCTCACCTTTTTTTTGATTTGTTTAGAGAACCTATATGATATCTCATTTTATATTGTCATATAAGTTTAATCATCACCGAATCTTTTTTTAAACCCCCGTTTAACATTATATTGTTATAAATGAGCGTGTTATAACGGATCAGCTTCAAAAAACAAGACAGCCTTCCTTCATCATACACGGAGCTGTACCGTATATGAATTGCTTGTTATTTGAGAAAAAACTCGTAAGCAAGCAGCCCCTAGTGTTATACCCTAGTTTGATAATGTGTGTAGTAGAACTCCACGATTGATGTGCATCAAATTTTGCAAAACCCGTCCATACCCATCTCTAATGTCATTTTTAAAGTTATGGCCCCCTATGGGCCGACCGGGCATGTGTAAACGGGCCTTAGCCGTATCCGTGCAGTGCTCTGATGCATAGAAGTTGTTTTCCTATAAGTATCTTTATGAGAATATAGATTTATCTTTTGTTGCAGGAAGTGGTACGGAGATGTTTCTTACTTAACTAAGTTGGTATTTTAAATCGACACACACTTATTCATCATATCTCTTTCCATTATTCCCTTGAATCAGTGAAAACACAATAGAGCAAAATTATTGCAACTATCTCTTTTTAAGGACACATTATGCCAATATGCGTAGTATACAAAAACAAAGAAACTTAATTCTCAGCCCAAAAACAAACGATTTTATTGGGAAGCAAGCAGTACATAATACATTCATAGATATGATAATTTTAAACATGACATGAAGCAACATTAGATTACTCCTATTGAATTTTTAAGGGTTTTTCGTTTCATTGTTTTGCTATGTCGCTTCTTTGAATTTTGGTATAAAATTCATAAACTGGAATAACATAAAAAAAATTGGCTTAATCAAAGGAGAGGAGACACGACTAAATTGTAATTAAAGGAATACATCAAAAAAGGTAAAATTTGCAAAAAAAAAATTGATTTATTGTCACTCCTTTGATTCCAAGATTTCTCCTTGATAATAATCCTCTACGCATTGTAATAATGCTCTTGAACTAACTAAAAAGAGAAAGAGAAAAAAAACGCCTAAAAAATCTGGAAGCTGTTTTGAATAAGAATTAGAAGCATTGTCATGAGGAGATAGAAGTGGAGTATATTTTGGAAAATCATAGCTCTATATTGTTTTCCTATTTGAGTTTTGAAATTTTGCGAGATTTACCTATTCCGATAAATTTTTTCCTCAGGAATTAGGCTTCTTCGTTTTAGATGGCATTATTTGTGAATGCACTATGCTAAAATTTCTCCCAATGGCAAGTTCGCTCCAACGCCAATAAAACTCGATTCCGATTTAGATGCCGATTCTTCACCTTTAGATTATCGGCCGTGAAATTGTCTGAGCCAAACCACACATCATTCTCGCAAGATAGGAAATAAAGAGCACATTCTAAGAGCTGTTAAATAAATGTTAATTGAACGAGATACTCATTTGCTCGTGGCAATCAAAAGGATTTCCTTCCTGCTAATCTGCATTCTGCTCTAGATCATTAGAGATTGTGCGCAAACTTGATGATTCCATCCAGACCTTGTGTGTGTGTCCCTCTCTCTCTCTCTCTCTTTCTCTCTGTGTGTTAAGAACTTTCGACAAGTCGTATTTTACCTTGCGTCTAACGCGACATCATCTTCGCGCGTATTGATTTTCCAATAAATTATCTCCTGCACACATAAATGAATGCGCTCCAATCCAGATTCTCATTGAATATCGTCAACCTTAAATTGTTATTATACTATTATTATATACATCATTTTGACATTTTAAGTACGAAAAAGATTCTCATGAAGAGAAATTCTCTCTTTTTGATACTTTCCATGTTTCCTACTCAGAAATGGATGCTTAAAAGAAATATATAATAAATGAAGGATCACACTGAACACCCAAAAACACCCAAATTAACCCAAAATATTATACGAGTGAGAATAATCTATTTAACTACTAATCAAATGTAAAGATACCTTGGGGTATTTTCATCGAGAAGGCACATTGCGCAGCTTGTATCGAACTATACGGAAAGTAGGCTTAATGCGGAATCGAACCCAAGACCTTTCTTGAGTTATCGAATTTACTCACGTCCAAACGATCTCTAATCACATTCTCAATCAAACATTACCTATATTAAAACCGTTGTAATTAAAAATATTGATTCCTCATTCTTAATACATATATAACCATTTTTTGGAAACCCATTAAGGTATAGATTATTATTGTCCGACATAATGGAATTTATTTGGACACGTCGTCAGATGGCCTAGTGGTAGGAGCGTAGGGTATTGATCCACATGGTCTGGGTTCGATTCCCAATCGTGACTATCATTACCATCTGTCCTGCTATGAAAGATTATATTCTTCACCATGTATGCGATACGGACAACCAAAAAAAAGGTAAACTTTGAAAGTTGTTAATAAATGAATTTCCTAGCTCTTGTATTCACGTGTTGATTTTATAAAAGTTAGTTGCGAGGCTTAGCTATTCTTTCTTTTTTGTTTACTTAGTATTATTATTATCAGGAAAAGAAATTTCCTATTATATCGGATTACCATGATCTAATGATCACAAAACTAAACAATTAGCCTAAACTGTATACTTACTTTGCTGGATAATTTGGACTATCTTATGGTATTTGGGGGTGTTTAATCCGTTAACGGCCAGAATAATCAGACGATATCTAATGTAAAGCGGAAGATTTGTTTTTAATAACGCTTTTGTGACCAGAAAAAGCAGAAGATAATTATTGAAAAGCAGAAGATTCGTATACAAAACTATTTGAAAAAGCAGACGAAGATAAAATTGTTTAGTATCATATTTGATACACTGGTCACGAAAGGGTTAAAGAGCATTGATAAACGCCGACGATTCATATTTTTGTAAAGGCGACATATGTCGACTGTGGTCTATAACCGGAATCTGTCGCTTTAGCCTTGATCTTCGCAAATAATGTGCAAAGTGTCAAATGGACAATGGCAAGATTTTGCTAGATAAATCTAACACACCCCAGATTTTTCTTTAACAATAAAGGATCTTCTTGCATATTTTGCTTCTATAATTTATACCGGATCCCAAAGAGATCAGAAAAGTTCTATTCGTTTTTTATATTCCGAAAAATATGGAAGTCTTTTTTTGGCGTTTAGGATCAAACTAAACAAAACTTGACTATATTTTGGAGGTTTAAATTCCTCCATCGAAAGTTAGCCAATAATTATCACAATTTCATATTAAAAGGAGTTTACATTAAATACATACAGCTTCATATTTTCCTTATTTGAGTCAGTATTTGAGCGATCCAGATTTTTAGGTTTTAGTTACCTTACAAAACCGCGTATCCTTTGAATGTTACATATACTTTATATACTACTTTTGGATTTTTTCCTTTTTGCTTCTTGCCCGACCCCTATATAACTTCCATTGCTAATTTTCCAATAAATAATGTTGAGTTATTGATACCTTTATTCATTCTTTTTGGAGCAATCAATCAAAGTTGTGCAATTGCCACTACTGATTGAAACGTAAGGTTTGATCCTTTTGTTAACATCTCTGTTGTAGTTAACGCATAGCTAGGATGCACATGTGGGCAGTAAGAGCAATAACATGAATTTAACAATATCCTTGCTCACGGAATAATTTGTAAATCGTCTTTTCTCACATTCACAAGTAAAGATCACATTTCTTCAATGAAAAAGCGTCTCAAAATTAGTCTGCCTACCTTTTATGCTCAATAATCTTTTTTCAATAATTTTTTTCACTAATCTTTTTATATAACAAAACACTTCACTGGCGGATTTAAAGGGGGCGGAACCAGCGAACGCCCTCCCTCCCCAATTTGCATTGCCAATTGCTTGAAAAATTTTCTTGATCTAATTCTTTTCGTAGAACTTACGTTTTTAGATTGTTTTTTAGATTCAATATTTCTCTAAAGTGAGAAGCACTAAAAAGTTTTTTATGTTTCAATCGTAGTTAAGTGTGATACTTATTTCTTTTATATTAACCAATTTTTTTTGTAAATTTATCATTTAACCTCAATTCACTTCGCAGTTCAATGAATGAGGATCGTTTTAATTCTCTCATTCTTCTTTTTGTCTTAAAAATTTTGATATAAATTTATATGCTTTAAATTTGAGTTCTAGGGTAGTAAAATCTGTCCCGCCCCCCTAATTCCGTGAGTAGGGTTGGTTAAATGCTGGATTCGATAACTCAAGGTCTTGGGTTCGATCCCGCATCAAGCCTACTTTCCTCATAGTTCGATACAAGCGGCGCAATTGTGCCTTCTCGATGAAAACACCCCAGGCACCTTTACCTTTAATGCCAATTTCTAGATACATCCCCTGCGCTAAAATTTTGCGAATGAATTTCTAAAAAGATAATTTTAATTAGAATACTTACTATCCATTTCTCTAAAATATCAAAAAAGATTTACAAGGATGTTACGTGGTGAAACTTTTTCTTTGTAGCTATCAAAGCAAAGTAGCTCAGCGTTTTCTCTCCCTCTTTTATGAAATGTACCAAAAGGATAAATTGATAATAATCTTTGCTTCTATATGATTAATAATCCATTTTTAATTTATATTTCAGTATTCGATGGACTTTTTGACTGTAAGCTTTTTCACTTTTCACTAAATTCTTTTTAACTTAAACATGCACCTAGCACTTAAATGGATTGTTTTTTTACATTACTCGCTCACTCAATTTTATGTGTTTCAGTAAAAATGTCGGAATAAAATTCATTCCTATTATTTGGTGAAGGACAAAGTTAAATCCATACCAATTTCAAAGATTCCATCTTTTTCATCAAAGTTGTGCCATGTAGTAGCAAATTATAGATATTATATATCAATTGAAGCATAGGAACTAAAAAAATTTTTTTGTATCAAAGTGCAATTGTCATTATTTTTTTTTATAATCAATCAATTTAGCTTAACAGATTAACGTAGAGTAATGACATACGACATTACTTAATTTGATATAAAAAGCAAGCTTACCTATAGACATTTAGGACTAAAGAAAGAAGACTGCCTTACTAATTACTAAGAAAGTTCGTTTGCGTTCCCTTTGGGAGCATTGGTCTTAAGCGTGTTAAAATCTCAAAATCATTGACTTCCTTTAAAAAGATTAACGATATGTTTTCTCATTTTTGTTAAAAAAAAATTCACTTTTGATTTAGTTCTTTCTTTGCGCTGTTTTGCTTAATATTATATGTAAATGATTTAGAAATTAGCTCAGTAATTTTAACTAAAATGCATAAACTTGTTAATACTTACAACTTAATTTTTTATTCCTAAAGAGAAATTTAATAAAAAATCAAAATTTTTTAAAATTTAATAAAGATCATTAAATTTACTCTTGCCTGTTTTTTCTTATTTTGTGTTGAAATTATTATCAATCATTATATGCTAATTGGAGTCATTTTGACGCCACATGTGTATCAGAGGGATATTAAAAGTCGCATGGTTTATATACGCGCTATATATTAGAACAGTGGTTCCCAACCTTTTTTTTATCCCGTTCCTCCTTTTTCAGTCACTTTTTTACCTGTGGACCCCTACAACTGAATAGTTTGAGCCCACAAGATTAATCAAAGATTTTTATGCAAAAAATTATTCCAGTCATCTGATTAATTCGTGTGCTTATTCATATGAAATCAGAGAAATCGTAAAGCCTGACATAAAATGTGAATAAATTTTTTTCCAATTAAAATATTAATTTTTCAAAAATATTGTAACTAATAAAAAGGATATATAAACATTCAAAATATGAAACTTTAAAAAAGGGAGAAAATATTTATTTAAAAAGCTCTGAATATATATATATTTATAGTGATTTGGAAAATGAAAGTATATTAAACGAGATTCAGCATAAGTAGTTTGAAGTAGAATTTCCATGGACCCCTTGAAATTCTTCCATGGACCCCTAGGGATCCATGGACCCCCGGTTGGGAACCACTGTATTAGAATGTATAACACGTCAAAAAATGTTAAGTGAAAACCTTTTTTTAATTTTTGCTTGCAAAGTTTCTACTTATATACTTTTAAAGCTAACTACTTGTCCATTATTTTTGGTGATAGCATTTGTGCTATTATTTATTTTCTTTACAAAGTTATACGCCACTGGACTTTTCGTGCATGTGTACTAAATATCTTGTGTACGAAAGGCCTTGAACTTGAATAAAGGATAGGAAATATTGGCATTTGACCTTGAAATGTGCAAACACTCTTACTTTTAGTTTATCGAACAAAATGGTGGCAGCACAAATGCGTTGACTACAGAAGTTTACACTCAGTACAACTTCGACTCTCCCTCCATCATTTTCAAAGAAAGTCTAGACAGGTTTTTATTATTTATTTTATTTCCTATTTTTTAAAATCTTTTTTTGTTCCCACTTTAAATACAGCTTGACTATCACTAATCCAACATCTTTGGGACTTGGAGAGCTGTTTTGTTGAATTAGCCAAGTATTAGGTTAAAATATATCAAACTTACAAAGTAAATATCATATCTTGAATTAAAATTTTTTTAATTTAACCAATTTTTTTCTGACCTTTTTTATGTTACAATTTATTATAAAATTTTCCAATATTTTTCTTTAAAAAAACTCTCAAGTTTTTGGAAACAAAATCAGTGACGAAATACTGACAGTACAGGATTACTGATTGTCGGTTTAGTTATAGTGATGCTGTAGTTCACCTCTATATCCTCTTTCTACACTAGAGGAAACGTATGAAACTGTTAAATATTTACATTTGTTAAAATTAGCATAGCTACCTTATTTGTTTTGATTTCAAAATGGTGAATTTTTATTGATTAACAATCTAAATTTACTGAGTGTACCAGTTGTTCCTTTGCTTAGTATAGTAATCGTGTTCAGAATTTCAAGAAAAAGACGGTCCGAGATTAATTGATGCGCTGTGGATAGTGTTTCTTCTATTAGTTTCCAGGGATCTTGCATTAATGTTTGAGTATTTTTGCTATCGAGAATATATCTACTTACCGGGATTCATCAATTTTTCATTTGATTTTTTGAAAAGTATCTGAATATATTTGATGAATATTATGAGAATATATTTGCTTGCATCATAACAGTATGGTTAATGAAACTTTCATAGGGTTTGTCTGAAATATTCTTTAAAATTAGCCTGGTCAAAATGAATGTTTTGCTACAAACAAAAATGCCTGATAAGCTTTTAAAAAAATTTCATACCTTTTCATATAAGGTATATGGATCAATTTTAAAATCGTTTACATTGATTTTCATTTATTTAAATACTTTGTTATAGAAATAAATTTTTTATAGGAAATTAACTTTTTTAAAAAAATAATTGTCTTCCGCGAAGACAAAAATTCAGGAACACCAAAAGTTTATCAAGGAACATGATCAACAGCCCCGCTGTAGACAGAGACAAAATTTTACTTCTACCCTTGGTATCAAATAGTTTAGCATAGTTCTAGAGTCTAGACAAAAATTGTGTGTATGTGTTTTAATTATTTTGTCAAACTTTTCCTGGATGAAGTGTCTAGACGTTGAAAACAAGGATTTTTGATATTCATCATCTCATCATAGATAGTGAATTTGAGAAATCAAAGAACAACTTCGAACTGAAAGCGCGAAAGATTTTTCTTCTAGTCTTAAAAAGCTTTCTTGGCAATAGTAAAGTCGGAAACTTGAAAATCTTGGCTTTTGAAAACAAAATTGTCATTTTATATTTTGGCATATAGATTACTGTTGGACTATGATAAGTGATACTCCTTCTGATGAGTATTCTAGACGCATGTATATGTTGTTGGACCTGGAGTTTCGGGCTGAGTACCAACTTTCAAGGAAAGGAACCTTTTCAGGACCAGAGGTGCAAAGTATTTTCGTGTTTTTATAGTTAAATTTATGCTTTCGGTTATTTTTAATGTGTTCTATCCTTATGTTTGGATTAACCCATATTATATTCTTTCTTTTCCCATATCGCTTTGTTCTAGTTCATTACTTTTCAAAATGGAGTCTAGGGTCGTCGTTCCCAAGCTTTTCTAGTATATGACCCTTTTGAGTAGTACATAACTTACCATGACCCCCCACATTTATAAGCCTTTTTAAAATGTATTCAATAGCTCATATACAATTAAAATTCGATGAGAAAAGAAGGGGACACTGCAAGGCAAAGTCGCTCTTTTTGGGGAAAGTCGAAAGCATTTTGGGCCAGACATTAGAAGTCCTAAAATGGTGTTGTGTCTGAAAATCATCTTTGACTGAGCGTTTGTTGATTAGCTCCACGAATTCCTCTTGTATGTCATCCACAAGATCGTCGAAAGTACATAGAAAAAATTTTCTTTAAACTTGCCTCCTTAAACTCTTTTTAGAGACATGACAAATATTTTTTGATCCTTTCTAGCTCCTCTGTAAGTGATTCTTCCCCTACTAACCTCATCATTTTTCGATTCAACAATTTACTGTTCCTATGAGTAAGAAAATGTTGATATATGCTCTAACATAACTCATGTTTCTAACGTTACAAAATCAGCTTCCTAGCAAACTTTTTCTTTTCACTACACGAATTTTGAACAAAAAATTTTTCTAGCTTTATTTGCAGCGCCTAACCCGATTTTTCAATAATTTGAACAACACAAAATGGGTTTTCTCTTTTTAACGGGAGAAAAGATTCTCTATCCACTTGATAGTTTCTTGCCATATGCTCCTTAGATCTACACTTAAAGACTTTTTCAATTTTCGCGATCTCTTTTTCTTATTTCTTCGTATAATATCATTTCTATTTAGTTGGTTCAAATCGCCTGTATACCCGTTGAAAAGATACAATTGTCTTGATAACTTTTAAATGTCACTTATTGCTACACGTAATTAAAACAAATTAGAGTACGCAATTAAAAATTATAGATGATATTTTTGAAATGGGAACTTTATTGAAAAGTGTAAGTTTAGAAATTTTAAATTTTTGAGGCTACTCCAATAGCTATCTATCGCCTTCTACTTAGTCGCAATGCTTTCATAAAGAATTTTACCCAGTTTGTTCTATGAAATAATTCAATTTATAAAAAGCATTATCATCAACTCTCTACAAAGTTTTTCTAAATGACATATAATTTTCAATGTTTGATGTATTAATTTTTTTCGCAGATTTGGACAAATGTTTATCAGTCCTAAATTTTCTCACAAATTCTCAGAAAAAGAAATAAAATCAATAGAATCAGAATTTCAGCAAAGCAAAGTCTTATACGACATACAAACCATTCACAAAGAAATGGTTAACCACAATCATCCTTATAAAAAGTTCTCATTTGGTAAAGAAAACATCTTATTTACTCTTCATTTCTTATTCTTATTTTTGAGAGCTCTAAACTATTTACTGAAATTTTGAGCACTTAACACAAAGATACCAAAATTCCAAATAAAATTTTTTTGAAAACTACACAAAGAAAAAAATTAATTAGATAAACTAAGCAAATTGGTAAATCGTAAACATACTTCAAATTAGTTACTAGCCTATACTTTAAAACCGCTTATCTATCAATTATAAACTTTTTTCCATTATAATTGAAATTTTAAATATTTTACTTTGACTACTTTCATCTTTAATGCTGTCGATCTTTGCAAAACTTATTTAACCCTCGCAAGACCAAGCATGGCTTTTTACTCCACGCTATTTTTCAATGATGAAATTCGTGTGGAAAAATATATCTGACCCCATCAAAAAACAACATGTAAATTTTTTTCTTGGTTTCATGTAAATTATTTGAAAATAAAAAATATCATTATATGTGTTGTTTTTGAAATTTTGGTCGTTTTGTTACTTCGTGGTGAATTTGTAGATGGCGTTAATTTTGATATTTTGATCGAAATTTCAATTAACAGAAGCTTATACACTCAATGGTATGTTTTTCAATAAAAATAATAAATATTATAAACTATAATAATAAATTCTTTGTATTTCTTAAAATTTTTTCACATTTTTTGAAATTTTATGAAAATCTGTGAAACCATTTGCAATACTCAACAAGTATCATCGGCGTCAACTTTGAGGAGAAATAAAAGGATTAACTCCAAACTGATATCAAGGTCGAGTTTTAGTGAAATTATAATTGAAAAAGGTTTACAAAAGAATGAGGACGGGTAAGGAACTAACAAAATTAGGTTGGTGACAATTCTGAATGATCTTTTATATAATGCTATATAAAAACTATAAATTAACAATTATACTATCACAAAACAGGATTGTATTACAAAAAATGAAATTTTATAACTTTTATTTCAATAAAAAAATTATATTAATAATTGTGAATCTTAAAAAAAATTTCATTTCCAATTTGAACAAATGTAATAGGTATGTTTTTTGCACGCATCACACTTTCTCGTACCTCTGGTTCTAGATTGCTTCGAATCCAAATAACAAAATCCTCTACTACTCTGTTTCGCTAGGCAACTCTTGATCCTCGAATCCATAAAAATTCAGTAAACTGCGAACACGGAAAGGGGTGTCCACGCTGTTTGCCCGCAGTAGCATTGACCTTTGGCAGAGCTCTAAAGAAAGATCTTTCATGAAAAATTGTCTACCCCTTTTTTCGTACTTGGAAATTTTTCTGGGCAATTATGTTTTACTATTATCCAGCTATTGTGCACGGCTATATCTAAGTAATTAGTAAAAATAGCCATGGTCCACCTTCTTGAGGATCTATAAGTAGAATATGACCTGAGCATTTGGTTGGTTTTATCTACTCCTCCCTTGAATTGATTATACAAAATAATTGTCTCGCGTTTACCTTTATCACCAACTAATTCAATCTCACTCAAATGTTGGCTAGACATAACATACACTACTTTAAAATTTCGCTGTGCATTTTTCGCAGGAATGTAAGCAGTAAGTGAACAGTAATTTGTATATAAAAATTTTGATTCCGTTTCAACAAGGCCCTAGCTGTTGTAAGTGTTTAGGTCTGAAAATATGTAGTATGAAAACGCGGTTAGACCTGTCTGTCCTGCATATTGTAATGCCCTGGAAGTTGCCCATACACATAAATCATGTGAAGTAAAAAATCTGTCCGTAATAACTCCACATCCTAAAGGTATATTAGAATCAGTAACTAACCTTTTGACAATGTTAGTACCCCCAAAATTGCTTTTATCGCTTAACCCAGAAATATAAATCTCTGTTTTCAGTATGTAAAGAGACCTAGCATCTGTACAGTGATATACCTTAATTCCGTATCGACCAGGCTTAGAAGGATCATAGATTTTGATTCTACAATTACCTCTAAATTTGACAAATTGTTCATCAATTGTCACATAATCTTGAGGAACAAAAAAATATGAGCAATTAGAATAAAAAAAGTCGTGAATATATCTTATAGCAGATATTTTGTCATTTTCATTACGCTCGTTTTTTTTATCAAAACAAATGAAAGAGTGGATAAGAATAAACATGTTTCGTGTCATAGAAGCTCTGAGAAAAGGTTCGCCATTCTTTTCATTGAACAAGTATTTCATATTGATAGATTGGTTTTTTGATTGTCCCATATGTTAAAAATCCAAAATATGCCATGAGATCAGAAAGTTGAAACTTTTCAAAAGTAGAACGCAAAAATTCATATTTAGGAGATTCCAGACTAAAAATTTAGTTGCATAGCAAAAAATAATATAAAAAACAACAAAACTTACGAAAAGTTTTGTGCATTTTCTCTTTAGTGCAGTTGAAAATATGCAAAAAAAACTTCTGTGGTAAAAAACAATTCAAAAATTTCAAGAGAACCACTAAGAGATGAAGCGCTGCTTGCAGGACCAGGTGGGCTTTGATATACATTTCTAATATTTTGGTTGAGAGGACGGCCTTGATTTGATCTAGAAGAATCCCAAAAATACTTAGTATTATCTGGTGCTATGAGTGAATCGCAAAGTAAATCTTCTTCAGGAGCAGATGTTGAATCCAATTCAGAAAATGAGGTACTTGTGGTCTCACTAGAAGAAGAAGAAGAAACCAGAGAACTCATGGAAAAAAGTAAGTTTGAAAAACAAACTTTGATTTGAAGGAAAATCTGGATGGAGAAAGAAGTTAATTTTTATTCCAAAGGAAGTTCAAGTGAAATAAATCAATATAAGAAACACTATCTTTTTCACAGTAAAAAGAAGTTTGCGAGCTATCAAATAACCAAGAAAAGTATACAGTAGATATCACGCCATATGATCTCTTTACTTTTTTATTGTTAGTATGATGGCTCAATACTCCATTCATGCACAGATCACATAGGCTAGCTTATAAATAGCAGGTTCCCTTCATAACGTTGTCTGTATCTGGTAAATGATTGACTTGTATGATGGATTGTTATTGTGTAATTGATAAATCTTTGTATACGACCATATAGAAAAAGCATGATACATGGCAATTTATACTCACACATCAGCAAATTTTTTAGTTTCAAAGTTTTTGTGAGAGTAATCCAGGGAATGAAGAAAAAACCAGTTATATACAGTAAATTAACATTTCAACTTGTGGATTAACGCCATTCAAAAAATGAAAAAATTAATATAATTTTTTCATACAAAAATAATTTCATATTTTTTATATTTTTATAGGAAATTTTTTGAAATTAATATCATTAGTCAAAAATTAAAAGCCCTTAACATCAATTATCTTTCTCTAATTTCATTTAAGCTCATTTAAATCAACATTCATGCTGTTTTTCTTTTGCTATGTAGAAAAAAGAGATAAAACAATCAAGTGGATTTTTTCTCCAACTACTGGACCTTCGTGTAAGTTTAATATACCTGGTCTTGCGAGAAAGTTAAAACTTTTTAAGTGAGATTTTATTTTTATTATCAAAAGAATATTTTTAACTTACTATAAAGGTGAAATTTTCAATTGTATGAAAAATAAAATGAATTTTTAGGTTGAATGTTTGTTATATAAGAAAATTTATTGAACCGTTTAATGATTTTTTATTATAAAAAGTTATATGTCAAAGTATTTTTCCATTTAAATTAGAAAAGAGAGTTAAATCTTAACTAACCTAATTTAATTAACTGATTAGTGAGATTAGGGACAATGCAGTTCACTAATTCAAATAATAAATGTTCTCTTTGGAATATTAAATTGAAGCTTGATTTTGAATTTCAGCGTGAACTATGGGACAAATCTCGCTCACTTTTTAACATAATTTTTTTTTATTTTTTTTATCTCGAACAGTCAAAAGAGTAACTATTTATTTTACTTTGGAGACCATAGCCCATTGATCCTCAAAGGGTTAAGATTTCATTCTGTCTTGCTTCTGGTTCTGCTTTTTGTTCAAAGAAGTAAATTAGAAGTACAAATTATGATAAAACTTTTGTTTTTTTAATTTTTGTATAAAAAAATTGAAATTCAATATATTTAAAAATTCCGAAGCACATAACATGTCATTGCATTTAAGTCAAAACTCTAGAAGGAAAATATAAATTTTTCAAATTTATCATTAAAATCACTGAATTTCAAAGGTTGAGGCATTATTTAGTGCACAAAATTTAGAGTGCTTTGCAAAATGATTCGGGTAGCGATAAATAAAAATAAAAAAAAGTTAGAAAATGCTGATTTACAATACCGAATTTGTAAAGTAAGTTTTGCATTTGTCTATGAAGTGTAAGATAGTTTTTTTTATATATTTTCTAAAAAATTATTTTTACCTACAGAAAATTTAAATAGTGGCTATATCAAAAATTTTATAAAAAATATTTATCATATAGGAAAAATTATTTTTTTCAAAAGTAAAAACAATGTTTATAATTGCTAATCACATTTATAGCATATATGTAGTCCTGAAAAAATAGACAATCAAAAATGTAAAACTTTTATGTTGCTAAAATCTTTCAATATAACCCAATTTAACTGTATTTGATATCACTTAATTAATATACAAGCCCTTATGCAGACTTAAATATTGGGGGTTCGAACTATAAAAAAATTTTAGTGAAACTTTCATGTACATAATATTTTTTTATCGATTACATGATAATTAATAAATAGTGTAAATTAGACTTTTTACAAAAACTTACAATTTCTACATTTAATTGATGTAATCCAAAAAATTTCCTCAATTTGACATCCTAACTTTTTCATGACATTGCAAAATTAATATTGCTAAACAGGATAAAAAGAAGATGGTAATCTAAATTTTGCAATGGAAGATAAAGTTTATTTGACAAGTATTTATTTAAATGTTTTTAGACTTTTTTCAATCAGAATTATTTTATTTTAGTTATATTTTTTTACTAAAGACTCCGTGAAAACTAAAATTGTTTCAATTCAGATTAAAGTGAAAAAATATGTGTAATAATAATATAAAGAAAAAATAAGGTTTATTCAAAACTTACAGTTTCAATAGAGTAAACTATTTAATCCAAGTTTACGCGGATGCTTTTGAATATAATAATCAAGAACTGTATTCAAATCAATCTCTATGTCATAGTGAATGTGCAGAAGTGCTAAGTTAGACAGGCGAGTCTTTGTCATTGAAGACCTCATGTAGGTGTTCAAGCTGCGTAATGCACTTGTACTTCTTTCACATTGGCACGAGGTTACCGGAATTGTGCAAGCTATCTGCAGAAGAACAGAGATATTAGGAAACATCATTGCATCACATTCCTTTATTGTTTGTGCTGGAGATTCAGGGGGCAGATATGGAGTCTTTTGCATAAAATGATTTTCCAGCGTTGCAACTCTGTTTAGAACAAGGTAAATCATTTTTGTATTTTTCCACAGCCTCATTCACATCAACATTTTTCATCAACAAAACGCGAGGAACAAGGCCCAGCAAAGATGCTGAAATTATTGCAGAAGAAGAAAACTTTTCGTTAAGACACATTATAATGTGATCTAGAAAAGGTATAGCAACGTTTCTCAAATAATAGTCACGTGGAGTGTTTGCTTCGTCGTTACTTCGAAATTGTTCTCTTGAAACAATTCTCGGCATCTCAGCGTGAATACCAATCTTTTTAGCCATATTGAGGCTTTCATTGTAGATTTCATTGAAATTTATTTCAATTTCATTTCTTTCTTTTTATACAATAAAATTATTTCAGATATAATTTCATATGCTTCTATTATATCGAGAGTTTTTCTTTGAAGCTTCACTGTAACTACAGACACATGAGATAGATATTGATAGACGGTCATGAAAACAATGATGAATTGAAAAGAAGTAATGCTGTGTAATATTTGTTGTGCATTACTGCGATTACTCTTATCCCAATCCGCAAAATTAGTCCCATACTTATCAAAATGACGCTAACGACGGCTTTCTTTTCTTTTCCTTGCTTTGGCTATTATTCATTATAACTGACTCAAGAGCGCCACTTCTTTTTGGACTATTTAAAAAGTACAAACAACAGTTTTTTTTAAAGAATCAAACATGTTACACACATAAGGTGTTGAGGAAGAATGAGTGATTACTAGATTCAAACAGTGAGAATTACAATGAACATAAGTGCCTAATGGAGCTTCTTTTTTTATTCTCGACTGTGCGCATACACGTTCATAAGACATGTTTTTAGCACCTTCATATCCTTGATCACGCATATTTCCAGCAGGAATGTTATTTTCTTGCAAAAAGACAAGGATTTTTTCTGCTATTATTTCTCCTGTGATTCTTTCTAATGCTAGTCAAAAATTCTTCTCTTACGTTTTTTTCCTTGTCAACAAATCTGGCACAAATTGATAATAATTCTTGATTATGTGTTGTAAAATGGAGAAGAATTAATCTCATTGATAATGTCCTTCAAAATAATATCTTTTCCTGTTATTTCTATGAGCTCATTTTGGGTACGAGCAGAAATATATTTTGCAGATTTCATTGCAGGAGTGTCAAGATGATGCGCAAGTGTACTATCGTTAACAGCCATTACTTTAAGAAGCGCCAGAAAATTTCCCGGATTTGTAGAAGAATTTATGTCTTCTACATCACCTCTGAGTACAATACCCTGTCTTCCACAAAAGAGTACAGCTCTTGCAATAGATTTAAGGATTTTTCTATTTTGTTCAATATTTTTTCTTTTACGTGAGTCTACTAAAGAAGTCATACTGCTCTCTGGTTTTTCCACTGCGTGCTTCAAAGAATTAGCTTTTTCCATCGAATTATTATAATACAAACAACGCTCATGTTGCTTAACAGTTTCGCTTTTTTTGTTCCACGTGCGAAAAGGCCTATTAATAAGTTTACCACTTAGTTGATTAGAAGCAAATACTGAGGAAGCAATGCAGAAAACTCCGTCAACAAGTTCACTATAAAGCATCCAATTGTGCTGTTTCAGCCATTCTACTCGAAAACTTCTTTTACAACCTGCAAGAAACTGAGTAGGAAAAACTGCATTTTCACGAAGTTTAGTGTGCTTAAACAGCAAATGATTTATAAATTCAAAAAATTTCTTTGGTAAATTCTTCCTATATCATTAAACTTGTATGTTCACAATTATCATGACAAACGTTTGCAGGATGTAAAAGATTTGTCAAAACAGGTTGTGATGTTGAAGAATTACATCCATCAGTAAATTGTGAAGTTGTAAGACAATGAGTATTTATTTCATCTCTGCAAGCATCTTTATCATTGTCTTCTGATCTAAGTTTAGCAAGAAATCGATCTATTTTATGGCAAGATGCTACTGTTTTTTTTCTTTCGTGGCGTCCCATAATGATTGTATCTTTTTAATGAGAGTGAGTAAATTTTTATCTGAAAGAAAACAATGACAAAGACCTAGATTGATTCTAATACAAATAATAAATAAATATTAAATAAAAATACAAAATAAATATATCTTACTATATTCAAAAATGCAATAGTACAAATAAATTTATAAAATTTACAAGATAAAAGAAAAGTATTAGTGCCTTATTCAATGCCACTACCGTCTGAATCTTATGAAGAAAAAAAAGTTCAAGGCTGAAAGAGAAGATAGAGGAAGATAAAAGGGGGGGGGGGGGGGGGTTCTTCCGAAAATTTAGTGAAACTTTCATGTACATAATATTTTTTTATCGATTACATGATAATTAATAAATAGTGTAAATTAGACTTTTTACAAAAACTTACAATTTCTACATTTAATTGATGTAATCCAAAAAATTTCCTCAATTTGACATCCTAACTTTTTCATGACATTGCAAAATTAATATTGCTAAACAGGATAAAAAGAAGATGGTAATCTAAATTTTGCAATGGAAGATAAAGTTTATTTGACAAGTATTTATTTAAATGTTTTTAGACTTTTTTCAATCAGAATTATTTTATTTTAGTTATATTTTTTTACTAAAGACTCCGTGAAAACTAAAATTGTTTCAATTCAGATTAAAGTGAAAAAATATGTGTAATAATAATATAAAGAAAAAATAAGGTTTATTCAAAACTTACAGTTTCAATAGAGTAAACTATTTAATCCAAGTTTACGCGGATGCTTTTGAATATAATAATCAAGAACTGTATTCAAATCAATCTCTATGTCATAGTGAATGTGCAGAAGTGCTAAGTTAGACAGGCGAGTCTTTGTCATTGAAGACCTCATGTAGGTGTTCAAGCTGCGTAATGCACTTGTACTTCTTTCACATTGGCACGAGGTTACCGGAATTGTGCAAGCTATCTGCAGAAGAACAGAGATATTAGGAAACATCATTGCATCACATTCCTTTATTGTTTGTGCTGGAGATTCAGGGGGCAGATATGGAGTCTTTTGCATAAAATGATTTTCCAGCGTTGCAACTCTGTTTAGAACAAGGTAAATCATTTTTGTATTTTTCCACAGCCTCATTCACATCAACATTTTTCATCAACAAAACGCGAGGAACAAGGCCCAGCAAAGATGCTGAAATTATTGCAGAAGAAGAAAACTTTTCGTTAAGACACATTATAATGTGATCTAGAAAAGGTATAGCAACGTTTCTCAAATAATAGTCACGTGGAGTGTTTGCTTCGTCGTTACTTCGAAATTGTTCTCTTGAAACAATTCTCGGCATCTCAGCGTGAATACCAATCTTTTTAGCCATATTGAGGCTTTCATTGTAGATTTCATTGAAATTTATTTCAATTTCATTTCTTTCTTTTTATACAATAAAATTATTTCAGATATAATTTCATATGCTTCTATTATATCGAGAGTTTTTCTTTGAAGCTTCACTGTAACTACAGACACATGAGATAGATATTGATAGACGGTCATGAAAACAATGATGAATTGAAAAGAAGTAATGCTGTGTAATATTTGTTGTGCATTACTGCGATTACTCTTATCCCAATCCGCAAAATTAGTCCCATACTTATCAAAATGACGCTAACGACGGCTTTCTTTTCTTTTCCTTGCTTTGGCTATTATTCATTATAACTGACTCAAGAGCGCCACTTCTTTTTGGACTATTTAAAAAGTACAAACAACAGTTTTTTTAAAGAATCAAACATGTTACACACATAAGGTGTTGAGGAAGAATGAGTGATTCCTAGATGTAAACAGTGAGAATTACAATGAACATAAATGCCTAATGGAGCTTCTTTTTTTATTCTTGACTGTGCGCATACACGTTCATAAGACATGTTTTTAGCACCTTCATATCCTTGATCACGCATATTTCCAGCAGGAATGTTATTTTCTTGCAAAAAGACAAGGATTTTTTCTGCTATTATTTCTCCTGTGATTCTTTCTAATGCTAGTCAAAAATTCTTCTCTTACGTTTTTTTCCTTGTCAACAAATCTGGCACAAATTGATAATAATTCTTGATTATGTGTTGTAAAATGGAGAAGAATTAATCTCATTGATAATGTCCTTCAAAATAATATCTTTTCCTGTTATTTCTATGAGCTCATTTTGGGTACGAGCAGAAATATATTTTGCAGATTTCATTGCAGGAGTGTCAAGATGATGCGCAAGTGTACTATCGTTAACAGCCATTACTTTAAGAAGCGCCAGAAAATTTCCCGGATTTGTAGAAGAATTTATGTCTTCTACATCACCTCTGAGTACAATACCCTGTCTTCCACAAAAGAGTACAGCTCTTGCAATAGATTTAAGGATTTTTCTATTTTGTTCAATATTTTTTCTTTTACGTGAGTCTACTAAAGAAGTCATACTGCTCTCTGGTTTTTCCACTGCGTGCTTCAAAGAATTAGCTTTTTCCATCGAATTATTATAATACAAACAACGCTCATGTTGCTTAACAGTTTCGCTTTTTTTGTTCCACGTGCGAAAAGGCCTATTAATAAGTTTACCACTTAGTTGATTAGAAGCAAATACTGAGGAAGCAATGCAGAAAACTCCGTCAACAAGTTCACTATAAAGCATCCAATTGTGCTGTTTCAGCCATTCTACTCGAAAACTTCTTTTACAACCTGCAAGAAACTGAGTAGGAAAAACTGCATTTTCACGAAGTTTAGTGTGCTTAAACAGCAAATGATTTATAAATTCAAAAAATTTCTTTGGTAAATTCTTCCTATATCATTAAACTTGTATGTTCACAATTATCATGACAAACGTTTGCAGGATGTAAAAGATTTGTCAAAACAGGTTGTGATGTTGAAGAATTACATCCATCAGTAAATTGTGAAGTTGTAAGACAATGAGTATTTATTTCATCTCTGCAAGCATCTTTATCATTGTCTTCTGATCTAAGTTTAGCAAGAAATCGATCTATTTTATGGCAAGATGCTACTGTTTTTTTTCTTTCGTGGCGTCCCATAATGATTGTATCTTTTTAATGAGAGTGAGTAAATTTTTATCTGAAAGAAAACAATGACAAAGACCTAGATTGATTCTAATACAAATAATAAATAAATATTAAATAAAAATACAAAATAAATATATCTTACTATATTCAAAAATGCAATAGTACAAATAAATTTATAAAATTTACAAGATAAAAGAAAAGTATTAGTGCCTTATTCAATGCCACTACCGTCTGAATCTTATGAAGAAAAAAAAGTTCAAGGCTGAAAGAGAAGATAGAGGAAGATAAAAGGGGGGGGGGGGGGGGGGTTCTTCCAAACCCCCCCCCCCCCCCCCCTGGGTACGGGCTTGATATTGTTTAGATTAAAAAGTTTGTTGAAATATTTTTCAATGAAAATCACCATAATTAATTTCTAAAAATAAGTTTTTAAATAATGTGATATCGATCGAAAATGACTAAAATTTTTGAAGTTTTCAAAGTATATCATCAAAAAAGTTTTAATTAAATTAAGGTTTATGTAAAATATATAAAGTTCATTTACTCTCTAAAAAAGTTCAAATTACTTTTACCACTAATGTGTGTCAATTCATATCAGTGATTTCGTTTATCCATAAATTGATTCCCATTCCTTCCTTTTTGCCTGAAATTCTTCCACATCATTTGCTTAATGCGCATTAATTCAAATACCTTGTCTCTTATTTGTCGTTCTCATAAGCCTTATCAAAATGTTTATATGCGATAGTTTTGTTATTATCTCCTAAAGGATAAATTCTCTTGAAAAATTAACGTAAAAGAAAAAAATACCTAAAAATGAAAAAAGCTTTTAAAATAAAATTTTTCATTAAGAAAATTTTTAAGAAATGATGTATCTTTTTCTTAAAAAATAAATTAATAAACCAGAATTATAGTAAAGTATATATCAAAGTTTATGATATTACAAGATAAGAGTTAAAAAAGTTTTTCTAGAGAAATATTATAAATTTTAGCATTTTAAGGCCCTGAAAATGAATCGTCTGCTTTTCATTTTTTGAGTTTTTTTATATAAATTAAACTGGTACGCCATGGAGCATAAAAATGTTAAAATATAAAAAAAAAACGACCTAGCTATATATAAATTTAAACAAAAGCAATTTAAAATTTAAGAAAAATAATTTCAAAAAAATTCTTAACAAAATATTGCCCAAACTCATAAAAATGAAAAAAACCTTTAAAAATGATAAAAAAAATAAAACAAAAATTAAGCGCATTTGATATATTATTTCGTCTGCTAATATTGTGTGATTGATTGATTGGTGGAACATTTTGTCAAATATTGTGTATTACATTGATATAAATAAATTATATTATTCTACTTTTTAAATGTTTACAATCGTAGGTAATTTCGAATCATTGAAAACAATACCAGAAAGCCTTGGAATAAATTTAGGAAAAAAACTTACAGATTTCAACGAAGAGAATTACTCATCCAACATAATGACTTTGGTTGTTCATTCAGAATGTAAGATATAAAGAAATTCTTTCTTTTGCGATGACGAGGTGTGAAGATTTTGATCACACAATGTTTTACTTTAGAGCACTTTTTTCTATTAAATATTTTTTTATTTTAAGTAAGCAAAGATGAACTTGAAGATATGGTAGTTGAAATATTTTCCAAAGTTCCTAATAGACATTTAAATATCAAAAGGCTCTCATTTCCTTTTACCTATAAACCAAGTGAAGTAATATTTATAACTTCTCTCTTAAACTCAAAATTAATTGTATTTCTATGCTAATAGTATGCTATTCATCGTAGTTAAAATGAAAGATACAAAATATTAATACGATAGGTATCCTCAGTACAATAGTACACCCATAAACACCACGCACACAGAATGAGAGAGATTCAGACACACATACCCATAGACACAGAGAGCTTCAGTCACATACACTCACACATCTACATACAAACACAAGCAGAAGCACCCACAGAAAAGCTGTGATGACAATTGATTAATGATGACATTTTTGACATAATTAAATGACCAATCATAATGAACAAGAGGCTGTCTTGTTCAACGCACAAATAGCAATTGCTCCAGCTGGTCTATCCTCAAAACAATTTACCTTTATTATAAACTCACTAGGCTCTCGATCTTAAAGATTTCTCCAAACAAAACAATGAGTGTGCCATTCTATTGACGTAGTCTGGACAACGTGATGCATTTTACTGATGTCGTCAGAAAATTCGTACTTATTTTCTCGAAATCTTATCAAAACTTACTAGTTGATGGCCTTTGTACCACTATAATCATTCAAAGAGGGCTCTTTGTACTTAGCCGATGAGTCAAAAACTATTCTTAACGGCCTACGTACACTGTCTGGTTTTAGTACTTCCCTATGTGGGATATAATATGTGGGACCGTTCCAACTCTTGTGTTCGCTTGTAATTTCTTCTATTACACCTCTCGTTATCATATTTGCTATTTCTTCTTTATAAGCTTCACAATATTTTTTACCCATCTTAAAAAGTCTCTTTTCAGTAGCTTGCAATCTTTTAAACACATAATCTTTATTGTTAGGTTATTCATTATGATCCATTTTCTTCCATGGATAACTTGCCGTCCACTTATTCTTGTTCTCATCTAAAGTTAGATTTTTATCTATTATATACATTTCTCTTCTTTCATTCCATGTCAATTTTTCGGTACCCGGACATTTGGCCGACAAACATCTGACCGAATCGACATTTAGCCAAGGTACATTTGGCCGAACAGACATTACATTTGACAGAACAGACGATTGACCGAACAGAACAGCCAATTGATCTCTCGGCCAAATGTCCGAACACGGTAAAGATGCGTATGTTATCTTACGCTATTTATAACACAATTTTGTATATCCTTACGTGCCACCAATGAAATGTATTCGTCTACAGAGCACAAGTTTCACGCTTATAACTGCATTCGGACCTTCGTTCATCGAGTATTAAGCATCTATGTAATCAATCACTCTTGCTCACTCAGGACTAATTTGCTATATTTTTGTAGGTTATAAGGGTCCAACTAATTACTGACCCACAATCTTCCATTTTATGGTTGGATTTGAAAATATGCTATACTATACTATAATAACATCGATTCTAAGACTAACAATATTCTAACTATGGTAAACCTAACTCTAAAACTAACAATATTCTAACTATGCTAAATCTAACTCTAAAACAAAGAATATTCTAACTATACTAAAACTAACTCTAACAATATTCTAACTATACTAAATATTATTCTAAATTCTAATGCTTATTTAAATTCTAAATGTTTATTCGATCAAATGTCCGTTCGGTCAAATGTCTGTTCTGTCAAATGTCCGTTTGGTGAAATGTCGTTTCGGTCAAATGTCTGTTCGGCCAAATGTACGTCGGCTAAATGTCCATTCGGTCAGATATCTGTCGGCCAATTGTCTTTCGGTTAAATGCCCGGACATAAATTTCTCTGAATCTAAAATGCAATTATCACATTTGCATCTTCCACATTTAGGTAAAAATTCTACCCCCATAGACTCCTTGCTGAAAAAGTCTTCTAACAATTTGGCGTTAATATGAATGTTAGTCGTAACACACTCATTTTCGCTTTCTTCCGTAAAACTTTCTCAGACTACACTTCCTAATAAAGATTCTGAAAGTACTAAGTGTTTTAGAAGAACTACATGCACTGCCGTCTGTAATCGCACTGCAGATGTATTTCATGCATAGAAGGATGGTGGAACAAATGACAATTCCCTACCTTGTAGATTTTTTTATATCTACAATTTCTGATTAGTTCTCAAACCAGAAGTACAAAATTTTAACTTTGCGGAAGACTCTTTACGTAAACCTAAATTAGATGTTAAAACGTTTTACAATACCTTGTCAAAAGCGTATTGCTACACTTGACAACCTCTAATCCGGAAATTACTAATTCGGACAATTCCGGAACTTTGATTATTCCAGAATTGTACTTTTAGTATTAAACTGACATTTTTCCAACCCATTAAATTGTGCCATTTTCCAAGGCAAAAGATTTTGCTCTGTTTTACATGTATTTGCAAAATTGACTTTATTTGTCCTAAACTGGCCAACTTCATTGGATGACACGTATTCATATACTTCTAGTTCTTGTCTCAAGAAATTCATTAATTCTTGAAATTTATCTTTTCGATTTGATTTGCAAAAATACCTCAACCACAAAATTTTAACTTCACAAGGTAGCTTCTATTCTATAATTGAGACCGTATTTGAGTTTTTTATTTCATGTCAAATATAGATGATATGTTTAACATATTCAGAAAGTTCCCAAATCTGTTATAATCTCCATTTTTTATTGTTGGATATTCTTTTATTTCATTGATTATATTTGTCAAATTAAAATATGGGTTGTTGAATCTCTTATCCAAACATTCAAACTGTTTTTCAACATTGTCCTCGCAACATTTCACTAATTCTAATGGGACAACAAAGACTTCAAAACAAAAGGAACAACCTCTGAACCAAAAATAGGGAAAATATGCTTTATAAAATCCCTTTTAGACATTAAGTACTCTCTCAGGTTTCTCTTCAATCCTTTTCACTTTTGGCCATTCAAATCTAATCATATTTTTTATTAGATTTGGAATATCTGGTTTTTTGTCCTTTTTAAAAACATGAGAGTAGCATAGATTTATTAAACTTCCTTTAATTCCGTTTGCTTTGTCTTCATTTATAATTAATTGGAGAGTATTCCTTCCTCACTTAATGATTCGTATAAATTTACGCTGTTTCTAAATTCTAAACACATATCTTCTTTAAAACTTTTCCCATCATAAATATCAAGTAATAGTGTTACCCTACGTTGAGCTAACTTAATCTTTTATAAAACACAATTTTGTTTCTCAGCTAAAACCAAAATATGGCGATCTAAACATGCTTTACATTTGGAATATTGGTCTTAAACTTCTGTCATCCACTTATCTTCTTGATCTAATTCTACATGATCTTTTTGATGCTTACATTGTTATATAGCACCTCTAAGTAGTTTCATAACTTTTTTAACCTTCTATATCTGTTGTGCTGTTCAATCTTTTTACAATGAATTGTCAAAAATCGCTTAGCTGTAATACGTGGGTGTATTACTCGGGAAGTGTAACAAAATTTAAAATTTTAATGTGATAGTGTTTTTCTCTTTTCTTATTTTTCACGTGGAAGAGTCATTTAACAGAGATCCTTGTACAAAATCGCTCAAACTACCAAGAGTGAAGCTAAATCCTATCAAGAATCGAGAAAGACTCGCAATCAACGCTTGCATAAACTTGGTTCAATAAAAATTGTTTCATTTTGCGTTTAACGCAACAAGTTCTGTTAATTTTGTCTATCTCTACTGTTTTTGCTATTTTATTGTTTATGCTGTTTTTTATCTTATGTTCTCTCCGGCGATCCTCCATGATTGGTGTGGTACGATCTTGTTTTTAATATCTACCTGATACAACCTGTTATGACAAAGTTTGCTTGAATATGCTTCGGTTGTTCCTGAAATAAAATCTTTAAGCAGTAACTTTTAATACACATCTTAATTACTTTTCTCATATTTATTCTAGTACTCCACGTATTTCGTATTCTCATCAACTCATTTCACTCCATTAATACTTTGTAAGTTTATTTGTTACAAAAAAAACCTTTTTATTTTACTTGTTGAAATAAATATAGCACATTTTTTGATTTAGTTCTTTTCTTCAACATGTTCCTGTGAGTCAACATTTTATTACTTAATCCAAATTAAAAATTCTTAGCCGACTCAAAATACAAATGAACATTTTGAAGATCAATTGATACTGAGAACCCCTAAGGGGCCTAGAGTTTATTTCTGTTGGGCAAAAAATCAAAAAGTTCTGCGAAAAAAAATCTCAATTAAAAAGATATTTGCTAAATTAAAGTGGAAAATTTAATAGAAAATAAAAAAAATTGAAAAAATACTAAATATTTGCAATAATTTACTCGCTTTTTGCCTAATTTATAAAATTTAAACTCAAAATAATGTTAAAATATTTATAAAAAAGTTTAAATACAAAGAACATATGTTGAAACAATATAAACACAACAAAATCAAAAAATTAAATTCAGATAGAATTGCAAAAAGACAAAATGGAACTTATATATATATTTTTTTAACTGATTCTATCAATCTGTATATATGAAATGATTTAAGATGACTAACTGTTTACCTGATAAACAACTCATAATGAGACAGTCAGTAGCTAGGAAAATGGCAATTCATGATACCTTGAGTGATTATAACATCACCAGCATTCATTACATCTTATTTTTATAGACGTGGATTGATCTCTCGAAATAGCCGTTATATTTTAATGTCCGTATTTCTTATAAAAAAATATTATTCCATAAATGACCATATGAATGAACACATGCCTTGAGATAACGCATCTAGGAACAACTACACCTACACACCAAGCTAGGTAGGTTAAACTTCCTGCTAAAAAACTGATTTAATAGTAGAATATTTAGGCGAACATATTCTACCTTATCATGACACGTAGTTGGACTTTGTTTTAGTCTTTAGTAACCAATTTTCTAAAATTTGATCTCTTTGTCATTGTTCATCCTTTCATATATTTGCTTTATTAAATTTTAGACATGGAACATTTTGGAGTCTCCTATCAAGACTAACATTTTTGATGTTTTTTTTCAACTTCCAGATTTCAATGATTTTATAGGACTTCACGTTTGCTTACCTTTAATACCTTATTTATTTAGCACATACACTCTTTTTAAATATACAGACTCACTCACTCACTCACTCACCCACACACACACACACAATAATAATAATAATAAAATAAATATAATAATAATAATAATAATAATAATAATAAATAATATATTAATAATATTAATAATAAATAATAATATTAAAATAATAAATAATAATAATAATAAAATAATATTATTAATAATAAAATATTAATAAAAATAATAATAATAATAATAAAAATAAAATATTAAATAT
>JAUIRK010000005.1:0-262500 GCA_030549495.1 Nectonema munidae | reverse complement strand
ACACACACACACACACACACACACACACACACACACACACACACACACACACACACACACACACACACACACACACACACACACACACACACACACACACACACACACACACACACACACACACACACACACACACACACACACACACACACACACACACACACACACACACACACACACACACACACACACACACACACACACACACACACACACACACACACACACACACACACACACACACACACACACACACACACACACACACACACACACACACACACACACACACACACACACACACACACACACACACACACACACACACACACACACACACACACACACACACACACACACACACACACACACACACACAACACACACACACACACACACACACACACACACACACACACACACACACACACACACACACACACACACACACACACACACACACACACACACACACACACACACACACACACACACACACACACACACACACACACACACACACACACACACACACACACACACACACACACACACACACACACACACACACACACACACACACACACACACACACACACACACACACACACACACACACACACACACACACACACACACACACACACACACACACACACACACACACACACACACACACACACACACACACACACACACACACACACACACACACACACACACACACACACACACACACACACACACACACACACACACACACACACACACACACACACACACACACACACACACACACACACACACACACACACACACACACACACACACACACACACACACACACACACACACACACACACACACACACACACACACACACACACACACACACACACACACACACACACACACACACACACACACACACACACACACACACACACACACACACACACACACACACACACACACACACACACACACACACACACACACACACACACACACACACACACACACACACACACACACACACACACACACACACACACACACACACACACACACACACACACACACACACACACACACACACACACACACACACACACACACACACACACACACACACACACACACACACACACACACACACACACACACACACACACACACACACACACACACACACACACACACACACACACACACACACACACACACACACACACACACACACACACACACACACACACACACACACACACACACACACACACACACACACACACACACACACACACACACACACACACACACACACACACACACACACACACACACACACACACACACACACACACACACACACACACACACACACACACACACACTTTTATGTGTATACATACAAGTTTCACAGACACATACCAGCACGCTCATACTCTCACAAAAAGAGTTGAATAAACTTAAATATTTTCATTTAGCTTGATTACATATTTCACTATCTGCTTGTAAACTCAGATCAAAGAAGCCTTTATAGCACCCTCCTATCTCGTCACTTGGTTGAAAAAATGGAAACGAATTTTGAGAGTTTAAATGGATTCACCATCATGCAAATAAGATTCATTCCTGTTAACAATGACGAAGGTATTTGAACTAAGTAGTGTTCATGATATTAATTGAATATTACACAAAAAAGTTCTTTTTGATGATCCAGTTAATTAGATATATGAATAGTCTAAAAGTTAATTATTTTTTAGTTAACTAAGTATCTATTCTTCATTTTAGTTAATTACGTTTCCTAGTAAATACAGGTAATTGTGTTAGTTATAAATTAGTTAGACTGTAAATTATTCTGTTATTATTTACTTATTGTGTCCTCTAGCTATTAACTTTAGCCATTTATTTAGATTGTTAGATTCCTTTATAAAAAGTTAAAATTTAAACAGTAGCTTTTCTAGACTGCCAAATACAGCGTAAAAATTTAAATTTAAAACTTTGGCTTTAAGTATATAAAATTTCATTTTAAAAGAAAGTAGAGCATTAGTCTTAAAGAGTCTCTTGTTTAAAAGTATTAAGGAAAGAATTTCATATACTTTGCATTCTCTTCAGAAATATATGAGGAAAAATATAGAACAAATAATTGTACATTTCAAAAAAGGAAAAAATAAAATCATCCATCGCTAAATAGGTAAACAAAAGTCCTATAATTCGGTGAAATATTTCAGAAAAAATATAATTAACAAAAAACATGCCTTGCCCGAAATTAATCCTGAGAAACACTGGAGAAGTATAACCCACAATTTTTTATAGATCCAGTTTAAAACCTTTGGGCCATCTTGTCTGGTAGATATTTTAACGATGGAGAAATTAATAAAAAAATGTTTAACTATTAGTAATTAATGTGGAAAACATATATAAATTAAGAAAAAAATTGAAAACTATAATTTCAAAATTTGAGCTACTAAATTTAATCAAAATTAATCACATCACAAAAACTCTAAAATTAATCATATTTTTTAAAAAGATATATGCTCCTCGGATATTTATTCAATTTATCTTTATTTTATGAAACAGACAGACTGTGCTTTTCTTTCATGCAATAGCGGCACATTGTGTCCGACTGATATTTCATTATGATTTAGAGTTTTTTTATATATTACTGTGGAATTTGGGAAGCCAGAAATTTCATGAAATCGTTGAAAATTTTTGGGAATTTTATGTATTTATTATTTCACGTATTAATTTTTCAGTAAACTGTTTTGTGTATTTACTAAAATCTGATTCCAGTCATTAGTGAATTAGTGATTCCATCAAATCTCTCGTTTCACAGTACAAACATACTAATTGATGGATATGGCTATGTACAACATTTGAATGAAAGTATGTATGGATCTCAGGCGTTGTTACCCAAGATTTTTGTATCAGCTATTTCAACTTTATCACATGTGTTTAATGCTGCAGAAACATTGATTGAAATACTGAAAGAATTCTTTGAATACTTGAACATGCTTAAAAGTGAAGAATTTCCGGAAGATCTCTTCTATTTTTTGCAAGATCAACTCTTCATTCCATACTACCTGGCAGAGAATGATGTCCTTGCAAATCTTGATGTGTATGCTGTTAACTTGGCGGTAAGAGTTATTTATTATATCACTTTGTTGGAAATGATTACGCTGTTGTAAAATTTTACTACGTCATCACAAGTACAAGTAATATATATCATATTATTCATATCATAAATCAGGTAATAGAAAAAACAGTAAAATATCTTTATTCTTAAGTTAAGTGTGAGATCAAGGTTCAAGCACTATGGTGGTCATCAACAGATCTACACTACCACAACTGAATAGGAAGGCTAACGACACGTTGCCGGCATTGAAGTAAAATGTGTGCTATATTCGACCTTGTTTTATTCATCGACCCAGCACCACTTTATCTATAATTATTTAATAATGTAAAATTTAAAGTTTTAAAAGTTTTATAAAAATGAAAAAATACGAATCTTTTTTGCATTCAAATAACAAAGCATATTCTGAGTATGTTTTCTAATAATGGAAGATCCTTGTTGTTTGACATGAGACCGAACAGCAGTTGAAAGAACGTAATTTAGGGACAGGCTCATATTCCTTTTTTCCTGCTATAATATATTGTGACGGGTTGTTTTTGTCGAAGGACATCATATCGACAGACAATTTTTCTTCAAACAGTCTTGTCGAATGGATATTTAGTTGACTGGTTATTTTGTTGAAAGTATTTTAAACGGTGAAAGTGATCTAAGATTTTGTCGACAGATTTTTTGCCGTTGAACACTTTTTTGTTAAAAGAGCGTCGTAAACACTGCATTTTGCAGCTCTCTGTTTTATTCAACAAATTTGATATAAAAATAATCAAATTAAGTCTGGAATTTGATAATTAATTTTTGTATTTTCATATATTAATGACGCCTCCTCAATTTTATATCATTTCTTGGCTATACGCATTATTAGTATTATAACCAGTTAAGTTGATGCCTCTTTCTATTTCATATCACTTTCCTTTATACCCAAAAGTATTTGATAAATAGAAATAAAAGAGAAACGCCTATTAAACATCTACTCCGATGTAAATACCTCTTCGCTTTGTAAGGAATCAAAATGCCATTGACAATTAAATCCGAGCGATCATTTTTTCTTATCTTATGTCACTGTTTGAATTGCTTCTTCAAACTTATAGCATTTCTTTCTTATACACACTTTAGACGTTTACACTATCTTTAAATCTTGCGAAAATTGCACTGGCGGATTTAAAGGGGGCGGAACCGGCAATACTTCTTTTTTAGATTCAATCTTTCTCTAAAGTGAGAAGCCCTAAAAAGTTTTTTATGTTTCAATCGTAGTTAAAAGTGTGACACTTATCTATATTATAATAAGCTAGCGTCTGTGTGTCTGTCTGTCGCTGGAAGCATTCTGATTGGTTGAAATTATTTATATATATGTTTTTTGTGTGTATTTTTATATGGTGTGATGAGTTTATATGTGTGTATGTCTATTGAAGAATTCTGATTGGTTGAAATTATTTATATATGTTTTGTGTATATATGTGTTTGAAGCATTCTGATTGGTTGAAATACCTTTTGTATGTATTTTATATGGTGTAATAGAAAAATACACAGAAAAGGTACAAATATTCTAAAAACTGATCACCATACCATATAACACTATTAGCAACTCAAAATACACACTACAAGAATCCTATGTTTCGAGGGTAGCCTAAACAATAAAAAACTAGCCGGTCCCGTTGTCGTTTCGAGCGAAGCGAATTTGAATTAGCAACTCAATATACACACTACCCAGAATCCTATGTTTCGAGCGAAGCGAGAAACGACCACGGGACCGGCTAGTTAATTTTATATTATTCAATTTTTTTTGTAAATTCATTATTTAAACACATCAAGTTTTACCACATCAATAATTCACTTCGCAGTTAAATTTAATAAGGAATATTTTAATGCTCTCATTCTTCTTTTTGTTTTAAAAATTTTGATAAAACCTTAATTTATATGAGTTCTAGTTTAGTAAAATCTCGACAAATAGTTAATTTTATAATTAACTAAACTATTTAGAAGATTGCTTTGAACGAAATTCTTGAAGAGACGCATTTACTACACTACAATTCAAGTGTTCTTAAAATGGTCCTTTCTTACTTAAACGTCAATAACATGAAGTATGAATTTTAGGTAAAAAAAAAGAAATCAAATTAAGCGCTTCTTCATTTTGTACTTAGGATAACGCACAAGGTTGAAAAAATTCCACCTAATTTTGACGTTTTGGAAAGAGACTTTTTCCACTCCAAGTTTGCTTATAAAACGCGGGGCGTTGCGACGTTGTTGGAGCAGTTGAATCGCATTCGAAACAAAAAGTACGCAATGCCAACGATATCCGAGTTTGCGCCTGAAGATTTGAATATTGTGGGCCTTGATGCTATTAGTAAAGTGATGCCAAGTGATGACATTGACCTAATTTCTCCACTTGCTTCTCCAGAGTATGAACAGTGGTATAAATTAGATGAGGTTTTTTACATACCCAAAGCTTTTCAGCATTACGATATAATCAATTCTGCGGTGCTTTTATCACCTAAAAACTTTATTTTGAACCAATTTTATGGTTTTTCTCTCTTGGAACATCTTAAGTTGTTCTTGTTGGAAGTTGAGTCTAATGGTGGCTATTTGATTTTTACGCCGAGTAATGAAGGCTTTGTTTTCAGCTTGTTCGGCTACAGTGACAAACAGGTGAAGATTTTGGATGAGTTTTTACGCCTCATTCAAACGTTAAAGATTGATATAAATGATTTTAAAAATCACAAGGATCTGATTAATCAAAAAGTTTACAACTTTCGCGCTCTCACTCCAGAATCCTACGCCTTTACCTCCATTTTACCGAGTATACTTCTGGAAGACCAACTTGAATTAGAAGATCAAGCCAAAATTTTAAATGGTATTATTTTTTATTTTATTTTTTGCAAACTTTTCTTTTGTAAATAATTCCTTATAGAGAAAGCGCTTTAGTTTTACATGAACAAAATTTTTTTTGTTGTTTATTAAAATAAATGACTTGATTTTGGAAAAACAATTTTCTTCAACCTGCTTGAAACAATGTAAATTATACTTAGTAGATTCAAATTTGAAAGATAAAAAGAAAAGAGTGATCAATTAATTTGATGAAAGTTTGGCGGCAGGTGTAGTCAAAAAGTGAATCACAAATGGTATGTGTTTCGTAGTTAGTTTCAAGAAATAGCAACTTTACAATCATACTTAACACGCATTTCATTCCATCGTCAGTTTTAACTGAATACATAAGATTTGTCCATTTTTAGAAGTAGAAATATGCATTTTTTAACATTTAAATCAGGGTTGTAGTGTCGAAGTTTTCAGTCGGTGGAGTCGGAGTCGGTGGAGTCGCACCTTTTGAGAAGGAGTCGGAGTCGTAGTAATTATTGCGACCCTGATTCCGATTTCATGAGTAGTTATACTCATATATGTTAGATTAAAAAATAAATTCATAGACACTCTTTTTGGTGTTCAACGTTGCAAAAACGCGACATAAAAATGTTTATTCTTGTATTTTTGCAGCTCATGGAATAAAGGCTGAAGAATTCAATTAAATTAAAAGAATGAACTTTTTTATTCTACGTTAAAATTAATTTGTAAAAGAGGCACACTCAGTTTATGAGCAAAAAGTTTTTAGGAAAAAATTTTTAAATCAAATACTTTTGGAAGAAAACTTAGTTTAGGATAAATTCAATTTACGAATCGTATAGATAAAAAGGTTATCGACAATAAATTAAAAATCTTTTTGAAGACAATAGAAGACTACAAATACAAACCAATAGAACATTTAAATAAATTGTGTTGAAGAAAATAGACCAAATATTTTAACTTACAACACAGAGCGGAAATGCCTAAAATTCAGAAAATCTTTCAATGACCATCTAAAATTGAAATTCTCACAAATGAACTTGAAATATGCTACATCTCATGACACTTTTTGGAGATTTATAATATTTGAAACAGATAGGGGTCATGTTGCATAATTATAAATTTTTAAAATCAAAGTCACAAAATTAAATATAGGCGGAGTCATTAATGTTAAAAATAATTATACATGAATGCAGTTGCTGTCTCAAAAATTACATCGGAGTTGGAGTCCCCAAATATTTTTCCGACCCCGCAAACCTGATGTATAATATATAGCAACTAATTTTTCAACTTTTAAATTAAATTACGCAATCTGGTTTGCTTTTTCTAGGATAGAATGGGCGGAGGTAAATTTTTTCTTTATTTCTTCATTTTGGTGTGTTTAAAAAATTCATACACACTTTGGCATTACATTACCAATGCATAACAATCAAGTTATATATTGAGTAGATAGATATGAATATATCTTTGGAATGATGGTTGCACGATTTAAGAGACCTAATATTTGATCAAGGTTTGCAAATGTCTTGCTTAAATTAATTTGTATGCATCGAACGAACAAGCGTATCATAACACGCATTAACTCTTCCCGGCGCAATGGAGCACCACAGGCCTATAAAATAAAAGGCGTCTCTTTTAAGTTATCTAAAATCTCGAAAGATGCTGCGTCCCTCAAAGGTAAGACAACTTTTTCAACCTGCTTTGGCGTCACTTTTAACATGCACATTTGTACAAACTTCGAAGCTATATTATTTACATTGCTTAACCCATTTACGACCAATGTTCCTATTTTGGAACATAAGTAATTTCATCTTCGTTTGCTTTTTTCAATGACTTTGAATATAAATCGTCTGCGTTTTTTAGATATCGTCTGCTTTGCTTGGTCTTAAATGGGTTAAAACACACATAGAAAACACTTATTCACCAATTTTACCTAACTTTAGTGCTTAGAGCCTATTAGTCTCTCACCAAGGTCATTATCAAAGGCTTGCAACGATCCTCACAATATGCAGACCTGGACTGAACTAGACCTATCATATCTAAGGACCAGATGTGATGGAACTGCAGAAATTAAGGATCTAATGAACTGAGCGATTAGGACTTGTTTAAGCGGGCTTGATCCAAATCGTAAACAGGTCTAAATGCTAGAGATGTATCGGATATGCGCATTCGCAGCTGCTCATTATCTGCAAAAATTTTACATCCTCTTAACACCCGGATCATTTAGGTTTCAACATCCGCAATAACATCAGCATCCACAATTTTCAAACACTTTTCTTTTTTCTATATACCTCAAATTTTTTTTTCGGAATTTTCAGAATTTTTACTTTATCCAAATTATATTTATGAAATGCATTTCTTTAGGATTAACAAAAATAAAACTTAATTATACGAGTAGAAATGAATACGGTCAGAAATCCATTTGATTTGAAAATTGAAGATCTACCTCAGAAAATTTCTGATATCTACCAATTAGAAGAGCAACTAATTGAAATAAAAATGACAAAGCTCTTGAATGTGATTTTAAAACAGAAACTTTGAGTGCTTTCTGGACATAGATTTATAAAAAAAAGAAGTAGTGGGGATTTTAAAGCACTTAATGCCCTTTTTCCTTTTCCAACAACGTATTTGTGTTAGACTGGTTTTTCAACTCTTATGGCTGTTAAAAATAAATATCGAAACCGTTTATCACCGGAGCACGACATGCGATGTTGTCTGTCAACAATAAAACGCCGTTTTGAAGAGCTTTCAAGAAAACTTCAAACGCAACGTCCTCATTAATTGTAACTTCTTTGTCAAATTAAGACATTTAATAAATAACATGTTTCTTCTGTAAATCAATAAAAAGCATTTTGATTTCTTAAATCAAAGTTAGATAAATATTGTTTTTTATTATCCTTCTTATTTTTTTACATGTTGAATCGCGAGTGTTTGTGTCGTACGCAAAATGGGTCGTCAAATGAAAAAGGTTAAAAAAACGCTGTGTTAGTATCTGTTTAAAAAAACTTACAAATAATGGCATACCTTATTTTTTGTAACGAAATAGAAAAAATAATATACTTGTCAAAGAACCAATCACGAGGGTTTTTAGTTAAAATGTTAATATCTGCTGTTTGCGAAGATTTTTCAACGGTTGAAATATTTTCCAAATCAAATGGTATTTTATCTAAGCATACAAATAATATAGTATTAATCTTAAGGAAAATTAAATTAAAAAAAAATTTGAATTCAGGACCCAAAAATAATTTTTGAGGCGTAATATTTGTTCGGTGCTCCAATTTTTGTCTATGTGTGACTTGAAAGAATCAAATTAAAAATACTTTTGAGATTTAGATGATAATAGAGATGTCAATTTTCAGACAGTCTCTCCAACTGTCAACTGTCGTTACAGCACTTTAGAGATGTCATTTGTCAGACAGTCTTTCAAACTCTCAACTGTCGTTACATTCTCTTTTCTGTTTCCCAAACCTTTCCTACCCAACGCTCCCTTAGAATACATTTTTCAAAAAAAAAAAACGCTCTTTTAGACGACATTATTTCAAGGAAACAATAAAAAAAATTAATAGACTTCCACGTGACCTTTAAGTTTGGTGTTCATCTTCTAAATTTAAATGTTTGGTGTGATATTACTAAAAGTAATTGTGATATCATACTCTAAAATTTTTTTGATATCCAAAATTTCTAGCTACTATATTATTTTGCGGAATGTAGCTTATATTTGTTCTTATTAATTACACAAAATTGTTCCAATCAAAAAAAAATTTAGTACCTATTACTTGTTATTAGTGAGTTTTCACAGCGCCCCCTAAGAATTTGAAAGCGCCCTCTTGGCGCAACTTCCTGCTATAAATCCGTCATTCTTTCGTTTTTCGCAGAAATCCGATTTGATGAGGTGAAGGCATTCAAAAAGAGCTTTTTTCAGAGATGCTACGTTAGCGCTTTGAACTACGGGAGTGTTGAAGAGTCCACCGCTCAAAAGTCCATCTCGCTCTTCCTTAATGCCTTCAAGCCGCAGTGTGCTGAGAAAAAGTTTTTCAAGAAGAAGCAAAATTATCGCTTTGAAAATGGTATGCATTCACTTCTATATTTTAAGTAATCCATCTTTAATCCTGATTGATAAAAGCAATGCCGCTTTTTGAAATATAACATATCAAAATTTGTTTACTTCTATTCTAAGCTTGGGAGCTGACGCAAACCCAGGCTGAAGCGTTCTTGGGGGTATATGCAAAAAAAGAGAAAAGTTATCCTAGGTGACTTTCGCTAGAAAATATTTATTCTAAGAAATGTTAAGACTACCCATTAACAATAGCCCCCAAGCAATAGGGAATTCTGCATTCTGCGATATAGTTCTGTTTTTTGAGTTCTCAGGGGAATAACAATGTACGGGCGTAGAAATGATCTTTACGGCGGGTACCAAATGATCTTTACGGCGGGTACCAATGATCTTTTATGTGGGTACCAACGATCTTTACGGGGGTACCTATGATCTTTACGGGTACTTATGATCTTTACAGCGGTACCAATGATCTTTACGGGTTCATTGAGGGTATCTATAATCCAGGTACCAATGATTTTTTGAGTGTACCTAGAATTCCGGTACCAATGATATTTAATGGAACCTAGAATCACGGGGGTACCAATGATTTTTCACAGGACCTAGAATCACGGGGGGTACCAATGATCTTTAACAGGACCTAGAATCATTAGGGTAACAATGATCTTTCACAGAACCTAATATCATGGGGGTACCAATGATCTTTCATAGGACCTAGAATCATGGGGTAGCAAGGATCTTTAACTGGACCTAGAATAATGGAGGTACCAAGGATCTTTAACTGGACCTAGAATAACGGGGGTACCAATTATCTTTAACTGGACCTAGATTAAAGGTACCAATGATCTTTCACACGTCCTATTATCACAGTACCAATGATCTTTTAAGTGGACCTAGATTTTTGAGACCTAGAATTCTACGTCTCGAGCGAAGCGAGAGACAAACACGGGACCGGCCAGTATATATAACAAGGTATAGCTATGCAGTAACAAGGGCCGGTAGGCGTTTAGTGGGATGGAAAGTCCAGGTAGACCTGGACTTAGCATTCCGGGCGGGCCACGATATCCAAAAGGACGGGTGCGAACGTCACAAACAACTTAACTAACCAACTTCTATTTACTTTAGGTTGAGGAACACAAATACCAACAGGAATACACACATGCATATACACTGAATTTGGTACGATTGGTAAAATGACAATTGGTCAATCAACAATGGTTTAAAGCTCTTAGGCGGAAAACTGATTCATCTAATAGATTTTAGATATAAAATCTTGAGTATATAATAGAGAGGCATTGCTTCTCGATTAGTCTAAAATTCATAAAAACGACGGTATAAAAAATAAAACCTTAATGTGTAATACTTTATTTCATAAAAATACAGAAAATTTGTATAAACTTTTATCTTTTAGAAAAATTTATACAACAAAAAGTCTAACACCACGTTTTTATAAATCGCAAAAAAATCTCTAACATTAAACGTAGAACCTTTTTAGAATGAGGGTCATATGAAACTCTTGGTAGTACACTGCGAGCCGGTTCACCTCAAAGGTGGTGATGTGGATATCCTTATCTGTCACTAGACTGTCTTTGCCTTGCAGTTTCAAGTTGACGTCAATTATGTGCATATTATTGTCTTTGAGCAAATCTAGGGTCATTCCGGCCTGCAGAAGTGTTTAGCGTTTGACATGTTTTTTGGCACAAGTAAGATAGCGATCTCCTGGTGTGGGCTGCAGAAACGAGACAGCATTGCCCCACGATTCAGCCAACGGACCTCACAGAAGAGCAGGTCTTTGTAATGTACGTTCACTTCGTCCATTAGTACTTGGAGCTAGCGTTGGTTGAGTCGGCTAAAGAAGATGCAGTTCACCACTTTGACTAGGACAGCCATGAAAGCAACAATTTTGGTATACTTGGTACAGGGGACGCTTGGTGGATGATGCAAGGCACCTTGAGAATGGGCTGAATGTATTCACCGGCCTCACAGTGACTCAATAGTAGTGAAGCAGCGCCTTTTTTCCTGCAATCATTGCTGGCGTACCAAAAATTTCCTTTCAAGTGGTAGTGGCACGCAACACCAAGAATAAAAACTACAAGCTATGCCGTTTTATTTACGTTACTACTCTCGCCAAAAGTGCGGAAAAAGGCGACGAAAGTTGAGCAACGAGTCTTCAGTGAGTCTTTTCTATTGGTTATTTTACAGTCTAACAGCGGCGTCTTTTCACTCAGCAGCAGACATCGAAGAAAATTTTGATGATGGGTGTTCTTTCTTCCACTTTGCAGCGCACGTTATATTCCTTCATGACAGCCACAGTCTTCAATCAGGCACTAAGGATGTCCAAAACGCTTGAAAAGTATTTTTCCCATTCGCAGTTGTAGGCCTGACCCCACAGTCCACTTTTCTTTTCTTAATAACACGCCAAATTTTGGACATGATTGCAGAAAGCTAAACAGAACGGAAAGGAAATTTAATAAGATTTATTTAAAGCTAAAAAATAAATAAAGGAATAAAACTGTAGAAATATTGTAGAAATATGTATTTAAACAAAACTTTATATACCACCACTACAAACATTTTTTTACAACTGAGTTTTCTGCTAGAATTTGGCGGAACGATTCGCTTGTTTGTAGCAAACAGATCAAGACGCGAGAGCATTCAAGGCCAACACTATAGTTGGACCAATCGTACTTTTTAGACCAAATATTATTAGACGAATTGTTGAGGTGAATCTTACCTTTGGGTACATTTGTTTTAGACCTATGGCTAATTATTGGTATTAGAACAATCGTGGAGGTGCGATATATAACAAGGCAATTTATTTTAGACCTAAAATATAGCTATTTGAGATTACTATTAGAAGACGCAAATTTTAATGAAGAAATACTTTTCGTAGATCGTTTTTTATTTAAATTCAAAAATTTATGAATGTAATATTAGACTTCATTTTTTTTAATATTTTTTTTAACACAATACATCATTCTTATATCATTTTTTAGATCAGTGAGTAGAATCCTGGTTATATAATATAAATAGGAGAAATAAACTATATATATATATATATTAAAGAAAATAATAGTAAGAATATTCAAACTATTTATACAACATTTGCATTTTGCAACTCCTCTACCTTGTATTTTAGAGGAGAGATTAAATAAAATCACAAAATGTAAAGAAAATGTCGCTGCGAAGTCATGAATAAACGTTAAAATAGGCAGAAAACCGTATAATTTTTTTTCAAATGAATACGTCAATCAATATTCCACCACTCTGATCTTCTTCAGATCAAATACTACCGTTACGAGAGAGATGACCAAGGAGAAGACGATAATGAGTGGGGATATGATATCTCTTTTATCCCTCTTTTCATCTTCTGCTTCTTGTTTCCCTCTCTTGCATGGGTATATTGGAACTAAAAAAGACCAGAGTGATCGAAAATTTATTGATATGGAATTTTTTGAATAAAAGTTGTACGATTTTCTACTTATTTAGTGAATTACAAAAAGAAAAAATAGAAGTTAAAAGACATGCAATACACAAGTTGATATTAACCCTTTCTTTGACCGGCAAAATCAGACGATATTTATTAAAAAGCAGAAGATTCATATACAAAACTATTTGAAAAAGCAGACAAAGGAAAAATTGTTTAAGCATCATATATGATACACTGGTCACGAAAGGGTTGAGATTGGCTTGACACTGAGTTTTGCTAACAGGTGAGCAGCAATAGCTATATTAGTATAGTACACTTATATGTAATGATGTCAATTGTTTCATCAGTACGCCTTTGAAACTTATAATTCTGGGAAAAGTGGATGGTAATTAATTAGTTTTGTACATAAACAAACTTTTTTTATTATTTTTAGGCAAGCAATATTTTTATAAAAAAATCAACAACTTATCTGACTCCAGCATAATTTTAAATGTTTGGCAAATTGGACCTAAAAATGATAAACTTGAATGCACTTGCAACTTATTTGAAATATACGGCGCTTCATTTACCTTCACCTACTTGAGAAGCTTCAAACAACTGGGTAATTTATTTTATCTTTACTCACTCGTGTATCCTTTTGTTTTGCTGGGAATCAATTAGTTCATAACATTGCTTCCAAAACTTGAGCAAGAAAAAAATGTGAAATTAAGGAAAAATATAGGAAATTTGTAATAGAAAATTTGTTACTACACTTACAAGGTACCAGAATAAATGAATATATCAATCTGAAAGATCCTGAATTGCTTTTTATACTTTTTAGGACTACGAGTTAACATAGATGAAATTGTGATAACTTAGTGGTAGCAGGCATTTTTGATTGTGACAAAAGATTAATTTGATTAAAGCTATAATATATTTTTTGCTCAAAACAATACTAATTAAGATTAAATACCATGAAAGTTTTTTTAATGATACAGATTTCTCATAGATTATATGGGTCATATAGAGAAATAAATTATAAAAAATTGATTAGAGCATTCTTAGAATGAATTTTTAAGGAAGAAATCAAATAAAAATAAATTTTACTTTTTAAGCAATTAAATGAAAAATAGAAAAAAAAATTAGTTAAAAAATAAAAGTATATTAACAGTAGTTTATAGTATTTAGTTTTTATGTTATTTATTTAAAGTAAACAAAACAAGTTCCAAATCAAGCTGAGATGGACATGTGGAATCTTTTCAGAGCAACACATTAGGTGAGGAGAAGTTGAATGAACACGAGCAAGTATCAGGAGTTCAAAGAGGCAAGAATCCATCGAGATAAACTTCCAGTTGTCGCATTCGAAAGCCAGTATAAAGCAGAATTCAAGAATAACATTCTTTATCGAAAGAGCAAGGAAAAAAGAAAAAAAAAGAGAAAAAAGAGAGAGAGAACAAAAAAAGAAATACACGCACATGTTAAATTTGTACATAAAGATTAAGGATTGATTATTGCTTTTTTAGCAGTGTTTTTGAATCTAAAGGGGTTAGAGAAATGTATTTATATTGTGATAGATACCATAATTTATTTTCTTAAGCAGCTGTTATTGCCAAAAGACTGAAAATGAAGAAGATGGTTGGATCTAGTGAAGTTGGAGTGAATTATTATATGAAAAGATATCAGAAAAATAGTGCTTTTTGAAAAATATAAAGCATGCATAAAAGATAGGTGTTAATTTCGTAATATTGAAGAACGTAATTAAGTTTTTTTCATTATTGTAGTTAGTGAATTTTATAAATGTGTTTTAAAAAAAGAAAAGATTATTGTGACAAAGTTTATTTAATTTTCAAGATGAAACTTACAAAGGATGTAAAACCAAGATGTTTTCACTTTTGTGCCGTGGAAAGCGAAAGAGTTGGGCAAAATTACTACAATTTGGGCATTCGGTTCGAAAGAGAATTTGGACTTGATAGCGCTTTCACGTTGAAACAAAAGTCGTTATTTTTTGAGATTAAATCAGATTTATTTCGGAAGTTAACTCATTCGCTTGTGTATTTAAATAATTTTGGCAAAACTGGACGAAATACGCTGCACTCCGACTTCAATTGGTCTAAACTCTAAAGTAAGCAATCTTTTTTTTATAGTCAAGGCTAGCTTGTTTTTCAGCGCTAAGAAAGACAGTATCACACGGGCTTAGAGTTTTAATCATGTAAATGAGACTATGACATGCAATAATCAATATTAAATGATATTTTTGAAAACTAGTAAATACCACCTGTAATATTGGAAATGGAATCGATAAATAAATACTCTTTTACAATAAATTGCGATAAGTAGTTCTGAAAAAAAGTAGAAAAAATTTTTATTCAGAAAAAAATTTGTTTAAATATAGAAATATCAATTATTTTTTATACTGCTAATAAATATATTAAAATTATTTAGCTAAGCTTTCAAAGGAGATCAAGTGTGGCTGGCTAGAGCCCTATTAGCTTCTCTCGGTTACCTCCTTTGCAAGATACAGTTAAATTTTGAAGCATTTTTTAATGAAATAATTACGTCAAATTTGTATTAATACAAAGAGATTTGATCCAACCCTGATATAGATACACTGAAATATTTATATCTCAAAAACAGTCAAAACGTGAACACATTTTAAATCGAGAATGTCATGATAGCATTAGTGTTGATCAGGACATCAACATCTGATCTAGATTCTAGAATATATAGCAAAATTGAATGGTCGTTTTTAAAAAATTGATATTATAAATACATTTAACAATACCTTTATAATCAGAAATTTGTGTCGGGAAATGGCACTATTGGTTAAAGCTTAAGATTTTGATCCAGTCTCTCTGGGTTTGATCCTCGACCGTGACATGCTTATCAACTCTCAAGTTATGCAAAAATATTCTTCTCTATAACGAAAAAACCTATTAATACCTGTCAAGTAAGTGGAGACTCCCGATTTTGGTTGCTTTTTCCCAGGCTCTAGTTTTTCCATTTTTATCTCCTAGTTTTTAAAATTTTTTATAATTTACATCTTTAAAAAATTGATAATAATCAATATCATATTATATATGTATATCATGATATTGATGTAAGGGAAACAACATTGTTGATTATTGACTAGATGTTTTGTGGCATTATATTTCCAAACTAAAAGTTCCTGAAACATCAACAGACAGATTCACAATCCTTCCTTTTGTAACCTTAATTCTTCAACTTCCACATAAAAAGCATGTTTTAATATTTTCCCGAGAAAATCTTTCAAAAGAGACAAAGTGAGAGTAGATGACAGTGTACGACTTCATGGAAGATCACACTGGCCAAAACAGATGGACAAAGTGAGAAGATGTGCTGTTTCTTCATGTACAAGGCGAACCAGAGTGATATGTGAAACTTGTGATGTGGCTTTATGCATTGACAGTGGACATTTTAAACTCTTCCATACTTCAAAATTGTGCTAATGTTTTTAAGATTAAATAAAATTGTATTATCGCTTTTATAACATTATAAAGGAAGTCTTGAACTATTTTTCAGCATTGTACAGAAAAATAAAACCGATATACAGTCATATGAACAATACGGAATCTGTCAAAGAAAGCAACCAAAACATATAACAATGATAAGAATTCATTTGGTTATATTTGTTTTTGTTTAGCTAAGTACTTTTTTTAGATCGCAATCTCCATAGCTAGAACTTTTAGCTGATGGTAAGGATAGTCATGATTGGGAATCGAACCCAGACCATCTGTATCAAGACCATACGCTCCTACTACTGGGCTATCTGCAAACAAAAATATTCTTTATTGTGTTAACTAGTTATTATATCTGTATTTTGCATTATTCTAGTAAATTGTCAATTTTATATTTAATAAAATGCTTTTTGTTAAAGAGAATTCTGTAGATTAATTTAGTTCTCCCTGTTTTTTCAACAAAAAACCAAGAATCTCCAGGTTTCAATAATTTTAGGTTGACAGATATGCCTATGTATGAAATTTTTTTCAGAAATAAAATTCCTTTTTTGACACTTGTTTTTTTCTTTTTAATCTTTTTTTGGAACACTTTGCCAGCAAATTTTATAAAAATTATATAAATTTATTTGTAAAAGAAAGAACCGGGAGAAAGAATGCTAAACATTTTAAAATCTTGTCAAAATAAACCCAAAATTGTTTTTTGACCAAATGAAAATTTATCTCTAATTTATTTACATAATGTAAAAAATTGACGTTATATGCCCCTATAAAAGTTTTCATAAGTTGTCAAAAACATACCGTACTTTGATATAGCAACGTTTAGACTTTTCGGAACCTAACCCCTAGCTGAGCCTTTCAAGCGGCCCATCTATCATGTGAATCATCTACATCTAGAAAAGGGGGAATGAGTGAGTAAGGTTGGTTAGATACTGGGTTTCGATAATCAAGGTCTTGGGTTCGATCCCACATCAAGCCTACTTTCCTCATAGTTCCATACAAGCGGTGCAATTGTGCCTTCTCGATGAAAACACCCCACGGTACCTTTACCTTTGGTTTATATGTTAAAATTTTGAAAGTTTTTGTTAGTTCAAAATTCATTTATCTTCCGTCACAATGGGACATCAGTGTCCGTTAAAATAAAAGTAGTCAGTCTGTTTAAGTTATATAAAATTTCATTTAAAAGGAAAGCAGACGATTACTTTTAGAAAAGATATGTTTTTGAAAATAATCGCCTGCTTTCTTTTCAACGGAGTTGTATGCATTTAAAGTAGACGCTTCATTTCTTGGTACACCGATGCTGCATCGATCCTGAAAGTGTTTTAAGTGGTGATTCAATTGATATAAACCATTTTCTAACTGAGGTAATGAAACTCCTGATTGTCTTTTGAACCACTGGCTTATAAAGCAGTAGTAAACAAGATGGAGTGTTTGTGCAAATAAGCTAGCCGGTTCAAATAATTGTCATGTCAGTTCTGGCATCCTTTAAAGTGCGTCCATATTTAGGATACTCTGTAGAGCTTTCCTGCTTAATTCAAAATGACATAATCTACGTCTACCTACTCATTAAAACGGAGAAAGGCTGCGTGCTGGTGCAGAAGGAAGTCGACAATTCCATTAAACTCCTACAAGTAAGCTCAGTTTATCAGACTTATACTTTTAAAACAAGTTTCCAATTTTTATGCAAAAGTCGTAACTATACTCAAATAAAATCTTTCATCTTTCTCCAAATTTTTTATATCTAAAAATCTCAATTTTTAAATTAGCAAAATGGACATATAAAAATTTATATTGTTTTTAAAAATAATGACAAAGATTAGTGTGTGAGTGAGTGGGATTAACGCAGCTTGTAGATGTAGACGAGAGAATATGAGTCATAGTAATGCTAGTGGGAAATGTCGTTGTCACCAATAAGTAGAAATGTAAGGGTTAAGAAAGAGGTAAGGAAAAAGTAAGAGAAAGAAAGTAAAATAAACATCATTTAGTTTTGAAGAGATGAAATAGGTTTAGGGTGGGTTGCTTATTAAAATTTGTTCAATTGATTCTAAAAGAGTAGTGTAAAGTTTCATTAAGTATGGATTATTTAGAATTTGTGATAGTGATGTAAAGGGAGGGTGTCCTTTTCTTGCAAGAGTTACATTAAGGCGTTCGGTCACGTTAGAGGTACCAGGACAAAAGAAGACAAGGTGGTCCGGGGTTTCAACAACATCGTTGCAGAACCTACATAAGTTATTTTCAACTTTTTTTATAAGAAATAAAATTTTTTTGCATAACATGTTGTCTGAAAGCCATCTTAGGGCGATAGGGGGAATAGCCACAATTTTATATTTTTTCAAATCATTTCTAACCCTTAGTACGTTAATGTTGGGGTAATTTTTATAAGTTTTCGTGAGTTGCCATTGTTCAGACCATAGATGATCAAGTTTTATTTTAACGTAATTATTAATAGACTTACATGATTTTTGAATTGATACTGGCTTGCTATAAAGAGAAGATTTAGCTAGTTCGTCTACGAAGTCGTTACCGTATATTCCGGAATGACTGGGACACCAGATGATAAAAAAATTAAAAAAATTAATTAGTTAATTTAATATCATAAACGAAATGATTACCAAACAAAGCTCTTTGACTTTCGATAAAAATCTTAAAAAGATCCTTTAAAAAAAGTTAATGTCATCCAAAAATACGTATAAATTTATGTAAATATAATGTTCAACCTTTGCGTTTAAAAATTTGAACAAGAAAAATATGATAACGTGGTGAAATAATAATAATAATGAATTTAATTACTTTTTTATCACGCTTTTAATCAATTTTTTTATCCAATATTTTCACAATTGTATTTGCTCCAACCCTTATAACGAATGCATACATATTTGACATTAGACATCCATACCCTGAAATGCTTAAATCTCAATAATAGCTCTTTTCCTTTGCTCTAGAAAATTCTGGTTTTTTTGCATTATTTTTCATTCTATAGTCGCTTTTGAGTTAAACATGTGATGTGTCTTAACATCCTCATCAAGGGATCATTTAGGTTTCAACATTTTTCTTTTTTTATATATACCGCAAAGTTTTTTTCGGAATTTTTACTCTATCCAAAATATTTTTGAAATGTATTTCTTTATGATAACACATATGCATTGACATCGTCTCTCTAAATATTTCAGAAGTCCTCTAAAAAATTTATTCCAACATCCGCACCCGCTACGATGTCAAATTTGATAACCACATCAACATCCGCGAATACTAAAAATTTCACAACCAATACATCTCTATTTTTTCCCTATAGAAAGAAATTTGGGCAATCGAAGAAAAGAGTATAAAGGAGAATGTATTGAATATCGAATTCCTGAAAGAAACTGTTCCAGTAACATTAGAAGAACAGGCATTGACATACGTGGACAGAATACAAAATAACGAAGAAGTGAATGTGACAACTCTTTTCGGTTTCGCGCATTTATATTTTATTTGTAGTCGCACCTTTCACACTTCCCCGTCTAAATTTCTTTTCTATCATCTAATTGTCATGTGTTGGTCGGGCCAACATACATGGGTGTGTTATAACCGCATCTGCAAGGCTGATACGGTTTACCCGTATCAAAAATAGAGTAATAAATATGGATGTACCAATTCCAAAATTTTGTTTTTAAAATGCTTGTATATAACTAACTTTAAAATAAGCTCTAAAAATGATAAATAGCGTATAAATTGAAAAAAGTTTCTTAGGAATTATAAAAAAAAATGACTAATTTTTTTCAAGTTGAAATTTACAAACATTCCTTTTTCTCCCACTTCTAGAGTAAAACGTTTTTTTTGCGAAGTGAATACGATACCTCCTCCAACGTACAGAATATAATTTCGTCATTAGTTAACTCCTTCGTGACCAGAAAAATCAGACGATATTTATTAAAAAGCAGAAGATTCATATTAAACAAAACTATTTGAGAAAGCAGACGAAGGTAAAATTGTTTATGTATTGTTAAAGCAAAATTCATATACTTACTCTGAAATTTTGTCAGGGAAAAATGATCAAATCGATACTTTTCATCAGAGACTATTTTAAAATATTTTTTATGTGCTCGAATTGAATTTTACAAGTTCATGACAAGATTTTGAACAAGCAGTCCATTTACATATCCCTTATTTGATGCTAAAAGACAGATTTTTCTTGTTAGATTTATTTCCAAAAAAATTTTCACACTATTTTTTAAAGTCAGGAACAGTGTTATATTAGATTCTAAGGGTGTTAATTTTTTGGGAAACTAGCACTTAAATTTTTATTTGCCTCAAAAGTTGCAATAAAACCAAGAATAATTTATTTTTAGCATCGAGCCATATGAGAGTAAGAGATTGAATGATTTTATGCTGAAACAATTTTTATTTGGCGCGTTGAGTGGGGATTTGTTTTTGCTTACTTTTAGAGCTTTCTCTAGAATATTAACAGTAAAATAGCAACAAATTATATTAACCCGTTTAACGACCAGAATAAACAGACGATATCTAATGTAAAGCAGAAGATTTGTATTAAAGAGCGTTGATAAACGCAGACGATTTTATTTTTGTAAAGTAGAGATATTTCGACTGTGGTCGATAACCGGTTAAGGTAAGTTTTTTTGACATGCTGTAAATAACTATGCACAAATAAACACAAATATATACTTAAAGTGATTTTATTTGTCTTCTGATATTTTTATCATTTATTTTTACATCAGTTTTTGTGAGATATTCATTCCATTATCAATTAATCCCAACTTTATATATGTCACCTTTTTTATTATTGAAGTTCTGCCAAAAATGCTTTTCTCCTTTTTCATGTACAAAACTCCATGTGTAAACTCCTTTCTAGCTCCAGTTTCATCTTCCTAATTGTTGATTTTAAATCACAAGCGCGTTTCAAATATTGTTAAAAACGAAGTAGATGTGTTTACGGTAGAAATTTGTGAACATATCAAAACACTTATTGTTCATCAAATAAATGGGACAAGTTGCATACAAGTATTTTAAGTATTTATTTTGAACAAGAACAAAACAATATGTTGATATATTCTATCCTGAATCATTATAAGCTTATAAATTTGCTAAATAAATGTGGATAAAAGTAATTTAAGTATACACTTTTTATAAGGTTATGTGGTTGCAGTGATGAATAATAATTAAACAAAATCAAAAAATTAAAATATTGATGAAAAAGCAAAGAACAGCAGAATTGACGTAAAGTTTTAGGGCAGGACTGAGCTCACAAATCTAAGCTCATTGATCATTTAATTCCCACAAGGAAAAATAGTTCAAATTTGTTTATCCTCCCTCTTATAAAGGCAAACATGTTAATCTTCCGAACGCAATCAAGCTTATTAAAGTATCAAAGGATAAGTTCTGGTCGATTTTCATTATAAACAGAATCATAGAAATTCGTAGTCTTAATCAAGATGATAATTATTTTTTGAAAAATCCAAAACCAGATTCAAAATTACACGTAGGGAAGCACAAAAATCAAGTTCTCTCAGTGATTGCTGCACTGGCAGCTTCGCTGGCATACATCACGAGAGCGAGCAGTATGTCGTGAGAATCTAAATTCTAAGAACTAAGCAACACAATTAGATGACAATCCTCATACAGAGTAGAAACTTAATTTTTAATTTCTGTTAGTTCCCTTTAGTTTTTGACATCTATGACAAACTGCGAATCATGGATCGGAACAGATGATGATCAAGTAGAGCTACTGGAAGCCAAAGGAATACACCTTTCTACAGCTAGCTATTCTCGCCTGGAAACTCTACAAATATATTTTTTACAATTCAGAATCAAAATTAGAAAAATGAGCTTTCAGGTATCATTTCTATCGTTAGTCTTGAGCACGCTTCCAAAAAACCAAGTTGCATCTCTTTCAAAAGATAAGTTTGTTATTCTGACTTATTGTGAATTTGGGATGGATTAAGGACGTACTTACCTTACTGACGTCGAAAAACAACACCAGAACACTTTTCTTTTCTGAATAAAAATAATTTTACTTCATCTAATCTTCTACGAATAAATTTTGTATGTGATGCTTATTTTTTCATTTTACTGTCACCACTTTGAAATGTTTTTATATTTCTCGGAATAATAACGTACTTTTTATCTTTATACTGTTGTCAATTTATGATTCAGTTATAAACTGTAGTCTCAGGATAAAAGTGGCATCATTGTTGCATAATAGCTTTATACAAAGGCACATTAATCTTTATCTACAGCTGATGAAATGCAACTTTTTTCTTATAGGAACTCTTTTCCTAGAACCTTTGTAAAAGTGCTTGTAGCGAGAGGTATCATTGAAAGGCATGATTTGCAGTAATGCCCATATTTATCATGATGAAAATTGTCCCATGTCTTTGAAAAAATTTCATTGTAATATCTTTAATTCCTTTATAAAAGACAAATGGATGTTTCTATTTTGCATATAAATCTGAGGAAATCGAGAATTGCAGAGTAAAATTTCCTAATATTTCTAGGAAATCGCCTGATCTCATCACATTTTAACGAACCTTTGGAAAAATAAAGTTTCAGCATCTGTCCTACTAACACCCTAGTTGTTTCTCAGTGGGATTACAGATTATTATCAGAAATTTCATTTTGTAGTAATTGCTCTTTCTCTCTCTAAGATTTCGATTTCTACGTGTTCTGTAATTTCTAACAAAATTAACAATTTTTTCTTCTTTTTCATTTCTGCCTACCTTACTCCTACATCATCCATTCTTTGTATTTGCTCATTTTTCTCAGATGTCTTGAATAAAATTTATGCTTCAAATTTTTTGCAATTGCTGATTCTCTAACTCTTGTTATCAATGCTGACCTGGAAAATCAAATGCTAGAAGACGTTCATTCAAAATGAAACTTAATATGCATTGAACCTTATCGATGATAATAATAAAAGAGCAAAGCTTCAGAATAGACAGACACCCTTTTAACTTGCCGGATTGAACTTCCATTTCATAATGAAATCATGAAGTATTTATTGCTAAATGGGAAATTCTGAATGAACACGGAAATCTAATATTTGCTTGCTCATAAAACTGCAAAATCTGTCTTTTAATCAGGAAAAGATTTGAACCATGTTTTCGCCATTGATTCTCTTGCTGAGAATATTGTGCCACTTAAACAGAACAAAGCTCATGTAATCCAAGCTATTTAGTCTATTTTCGATAATTGCAAAGTCTATAAGGACTGCATAAAAAATTTGCTAACAAAATGTTACTAAAGACAACATTTAATTTTTGTTAACTAAATTGCATAGATATTTTTTGTCTTAATTAAAATTAATACTTAATGAGCGTAATATTACATTTATAAGTCTGAACTTTTTCCAATAGCGCACGTAAAAATTTGAAAGTCTGCATGAGGCCTTATAGTCGCACGTTCCTTTAGTAATAAAGTAATTTTAGTGAAGTCTTTTAGAGTCCTTTTTTTCCTTCCATTTTCAAACAAGGGGTATTCACTCTTATTCCAATAGTTCCCCAAATTCTTTTGCACTTGCCGATGGGAGACCGTGCGTTGGAAAAATTATAAAGATTATATTACTTATACTGAACTCCCATAGCAATTATTATCAATGGTCATATTCCAATTAAATTTGTTATGACTTTATCCAACCTATGGAAATGTAAGAAGAAAGACCACTTCCGAATAAAATTAGCTTTATTGGGTGTATACTAAATCGACTTTTCTTCTCCCTGTATCAACGCTTCCCTCCTTATTTTACAATAAGGCAAAAATATGAAAAAGTTTTTTTTGTGGAATGTGAGCGACAATGGATGCTCATTTTCATGTACATTTTTGTTTGTATTTGTCAGAAGAAGATTATCAAGGTTTCTGCAAGGATGTTTCCAAAAGAACTTTGATAGACTTTTACATGGTAAGACTTATTTTACTATAGTATAAAACCTCTTTCAACAACCACCTGTTTACATATAATGGCCAGTTTCAATTCTTCCAACTGTTTCACCTTATAACAGGCGTCTAGTTTCATTCACTAATTTTATAGTTCCAAAAAATTCCAATTTTAAATATGATTATTTTTTTTAGTTGAAAATTCTGTTTAACTTCCATGTATATTTCATATTAATTATTTTAGTAAGAAATGAAATTTTGTTCTTGGCTTTTTAAGGCTGTATTTGTTTGTGCTTCCTGATTTAAAATATGCCAATCGTAAAGTAGGTTTTTAGTTAAAATTAGCGTAGCGAAAAACAGAATCCGATATTAGCCAGAGAATCTTGTCTTTTTATAATGCAGGAATAAAATATGTAGCTTGTGAAATTAACTTGAACCATTTGAGCCTTCCAGATACTTTTACTTTGTTAAATGAAATCCTATGAAAAAAAACTAGTCTTACTTGCTAACAGGATAGTTATAGTGTCTCTAATTAATTAAATTTGTTTTTAACTAATTAACTAAAAACATTGTTGTGTATTGATGAGATTGATCTATACGACTTCTATTCTTCAAAATATGTTCTTCAAAAAATGTCAATATTTGAGTGTGTATATTTTCGTATACATGAATTCTACTGTTGTAGGAAGAAAAGCGAAGCTTTTTCGACGTTCCACATCTGAAAAATCAGGCTTTTCGTAACGACCATGTCGAAGGTTTAAGTCATTTCCCGGTTTTTTTTATAAAAGTAAACACGCTTTTCGTAGCAATGTACTGTTAATTGATTTTAGTATCTGTTTCAATTTTCATTCAATAGCAGCAAAGAAATATCTCCAAATTTCGGGTATTAGAAATAGGCAAGATAAATTCAGAATAATGAATTTTGTGCTTGTGAAAATTTATTTTTAAACGATATGAAAGTCCGCACATACATTCCGATCGCTAGTGAAGTTCAGACATTGCCGATTTTTAGCGAAAGTTTCATAAGTTACGTTTTTGAAAAGCTAATTATGTTTTAATTTAAATTGGTTTTAATTCAAATTGAGTTTGATTACTATGATGAAAATTTTTTCAATCAAATATTAAATCTCCTTTAGATACAAAATTGGATGAAATAATAAAAGTGCTTACAAATTAGCTTATTATTCACTCTGATAAAACCGTACATCATATTAAAAAAAAGGAGGAGGAAAGATTACTGAGAGCCAAGTTAGCGCCATATTTTCCAATCCTATCCTTGCTATATGACTCAAAGTTTCTTTAGAAAAGTTTTATTCGTGACATTAAAGTACTTTACTTACTGTATAAATCTCTGAAACTTTCATATTTTAGAAGTACATACAATTAAACTCAAAAACTTCATCGAGAATTCTGATTCATTACGGATCTCCTAGGTGTGAAGAGGAAAAAGCTTATCAAAAGGTATTTAATTTCTTTCGCCTTGTATAAAGCAATTCACTTTACATTCATGCACATTTCCCTTATCTTATGATCTTCAATTTTTAACTTAAAGTGAGTATTTTGACATGTTTGTATGATTCTTTTTTAGAAAAACCTCATAACATTTTCCGACATCTCAGCTTTGCACAAAAGTCTCAAACTTTATGAACCAATCAAATTCTACAAGCCGTACGCCATCTTTCCTTGAACGAAGGAAAAGTTGTTTGTTAATAACGATATACTTTTGCTCATATATTTATATATGATCTTATTTATATGCTTAAGTTAAAAAAAAATTTATTTTTATTCTTATATACAATCTAGTAACGATGCATTGTGAGTATTTATTTAATTAAATGATGAATACAAAATAAATTATATCAAATCTTCAAGAAAAAATCAGGACTGAAATTAGGATAAATTTTTTTTACAAATTTATGATAATCTAATATCATGAAATAAATAATAAGATTATAATCAACCACAATTTGAAAAAATAATTTGGGCACGCATTTACTTATTTCTAACGAGTTGAGTGAATCTCTGACTACTAATTTAAATACCGTAAACAAAAATAAAAACAAAGAAGAAGAAAATTTTATAGATAAAACAAAACATTTAATAGAAATAATTACAAGGAAATATAAAAAATTTTAAAAGAGAAAAGTCAAAAGGACACTTAATAGCAGTCCATCGAGATGGCTAATCTCCACATGGTATAACAAACTTTTACCAGAACTTGTAATTTCTAAATTCCTTCATGATTGATTTATGGACACGCAAAAGAAACATGAAGGATTAATATACATGCCACATAGGTTATCTATAAACTGTATTATAAATAATATGTTAATGTATATGAGTTACAACTAATAATAAACAGAGAAAAGCATATGTAACAAATAAGTGTGTATAAACTTTTGGGATACTTTATATAAACTCAAATATATACATATATATCTCCAACCTGTATACTACGATGATTCATCTCCAACCTGTATACTACGATGGTTTCTATTCCATGTACAAATGACTAGGGAGACAATGTTCAATTTTCTGTTCACATTTTGCTAGATGTAAGATTTGATATACCTCATTCGGGGAGACGATGCTACATAAGTTATTACCAATATACCTGTGCACTACGATGGTTCATCTCCAACCTATCAGTTCATATTTTGCTAGATGTAAGATTTGATATACCTCATTCGGAGAGAAGATTATAGATAAGTTATTACCTATATTTTGGCAAATTTTTTTATAATATATTTTATCAAATAATCAAAATAAAATTCTGTAATCAAAGAATCGAAAAATATACCTCTACAGGGATAGCTGATTGGCTCTATAAAAAAGGATTAACTATAGTCGGTACAATAGACACAAGAAGAAAAGGTATTCCGCAAAGTATAAAAAGTTTAGATAATAGAGATGAATTTTCTTATAAGTTTTGCTAGGATATAGACAGAGAATTTTTATCAATTCATAGTTATGTAGTATTTTCTAAATCAAAAGGAAAGAAAAATGTATTAGTTTTGACTTCCAGACCCCCCATTTTAGGAATTACAGTAGACGATGAAAAAAGTAAACTTGCAATTTATAAACAGTACGATTTTTCCAACGGTTGAACGGATATAGTCGATCAGAGAATAAGAAATTATTTCACAAATAGAAAAACAAAAAAATGGAAAGTAGCCGCTTTTCTTATCTATTAGATACGGCAAGAGTAAATGCAGATACTATTTTTGCTTTTAATAATGAGAAAAACCCAAGAAATGTAAATTTCTTAATGTTTTTTTGAATCTTGATTATCAAAAAGACAAATTTTCGAATAAAGTTTTTCTCTTTTTTTTTAAACTATTTTTATAATCCTTGACAGTTTTTAATAAGAGATCATTCACTTTTTTTTTAAATACTGTCAGCAGTTATTAAATAAAATAGCAAATTTTATGCAGAAAACTCATGTTGACGTGAAAATATTTTTCATTTTAGGGAAACGATACGACAACCAAATGATTAGATATAAAAAACGATCAAATTTTTATTATAGATAAATTATGTTTCAACTTTATCATCTTCGTTCATTTGTATATTGTTTGATTATACGTATAAAACTTTTTCATGGTCAAACACAAAACTTATTTAAATTGACCGATTCAGCTTGTATCGAGATATTGTAGAGTGAATGATATAAACGAACTGTCTTTCTCCTTCAAATAAAATGATGCGCATCAAAATATGCCTCTACAAAGTCCTTGTTTTGTATTTAATTAATTTCATTAAAAAAAATCACCTCATTGATTCGGTATAAAATCCCGTTTTTAGTTCTATATCATTTTCAGTTATATTTTCTTTTTATGCAATTTTGTTTTGCCTACTTATAATTCTATTTGTTCTGTGACAAAATAAATTACATATATAGCTACGTATAACTATTTAATCATGAAGTCCTTTATTTCAGTTTAAGTGTCATATGTCAATCATTTTTTGACAGGTATGATTAATTTTTATAAAAAATAAACATCACTTTTAGATTCAGCCTATTTGAAAATGGGTACATATGTGTAAAACACTTGATTTGGAAATTTGATTCACGCTTACAAGTATTTTCAAATTCTAAATACAAAAACAATCTATAATTGGAATTGGCATTGTTGATTTGATATGAAAATGCGTTTATTTCATGTAAAATTTGAATGAATGTTCTCGAAGACAGATTTTAGAAATAAACCGCAACTTTGTTTCACACTTATAAGTATTTTGAAATCCAAATGCAAAAATAATCTATAAATGAAATTAGCATTGTTGATTTGTTATAAAAGCGTGTATATTTCATGTAAAATTTTAATTAATGTTCTCGGACATAAAAATAAACCGCAAATTTGTTTCACATTGACTAGCATTTTCAAATTCTAAATGCAAAAGGAATTTATAAATGGATTTGCTATAAAAGCGTGTATATTTCATGTAAAATTTTAATTAATGTTTTCAGAGACAGATTTTAGAAGTAAACCACAAGTTTGCTACACACTTATAGGTATTTTCAATTTCTAAATTCTAAAAATGAAGCCCGATTTGATATAAAAAAATATATTTCATGTAAAATTTGAAGGTATATTTTATTAGATATATTTCTCATCAATCAAAATTTTGATTGATATTTCCTAAAAAGTAACCATGATTTTGAAGTGGATTGATTTTTTTGAAAGTTATAAGATTAACTAGAGATACTGACAGAATTTTACTGAAAAAGTTTAACCTTTGATTTTGATTGACAGATTTAGGCATGAAAAGGTCATCAACTGCCATGAAAATGGTATCAAAAGATGCAGCTATCAATTTTAGAAAATGTCACTAAGTATGGTAGCAAAAGATGTAGCCAATTTGGTACAAGAGAAATTTTAGTTCCTCCGTCACTGATAGGGTTATAAAATAGTGTATTCAGCGCATAACTAAATTTATAAGACTACTTTATATTTTTTTACAAAATTGGTAAAATTTAAATACTATACTTCTAGCAAAAATATTTTAATTAAATTTGCATATACACTAGTTTAAAAAAATTCAAAATTATTGGGGGGGGGGGGGGTGTGGAATAGGCTTTTCATTTGAAAATGAAGTAGCTACCAGGCACATTACAGGAATTGATGAAAGGATATTTGATTGATAGAAAAAACAACTGAAAACAAATAACTGAAGGTTGGAGAGTTTTATATGAGTGAATGTAGTCTGAAGGAAGAGTCTACTAGACACCCTGCGATGTTTATATGAAAAAAATGTGATTGATTCAGGGGCGCACATCCTTGAAATTATTGGAGGGGCGGACTTTCAAGCGTCTTCCAAAAAAGACAACAAATTTTTTTGAATTCCTACTCCTCTCTTGTCTATCCTATTTTTCTTAATTAAGTAATAGAGAATTTCAGAGCAGCTTGGCATGATGTTTGACTCGAAAGTCTGCATTCCCTCTTTTATTCTCTTATCTTACATTATCATGTATTCGAATGATCATTACATCCTATAATGCGATCATCATGCATGTTTTATAAACAAGCAGCAACTTTTACTTATAGAAAATTATTAGGGAGGGGGGGCTGTTTAAAACAAAGAAATAAGAGCTTTTAAAGATTTTCGTTTTAACTTTATTTTATATATAAACAAGGAATAATTTGTTGCACCTAAAAATCACATAAACTCCAAAAGTCAAGAGCGGTGTTTCGACAAAAGAAACTTAAACATTTGTGTCGAAGTGTCCAGAATTTGTTTGGATTTATTGCATAACGGGTGAAGACGCAAACAAGTTCTTGTTGTGGGGCGCAGTAAAAAAAGTCTGAAAAACATTGCTCTACTCTAGATCTTAGAATTTGAGCAAAAATAAAATTTAGTTGAAGCCTAGTTTCATGATCCGGTCGTCCCGGTTTCGAATGCCTTTTTGAAAATCGGCTTTGATGCGACACCGATGACTTAAAAACTCTTCTTCATTACTCTCATCATCATTGTTGTTGTCTATTGTATCTTCCAAATCTGACAATCCTCATTCATTATCACCCGAGGGACAATCGACATCACTGTCACTAAAAGTTTAAAAGCCTCCTCCAGTATCGACAGAAGGAAGACAAAATGTATATAAGGGTTGTGCATGCAAAGTTGAAAAGGAAGAGGAGTTTTTTATTGTTAAAAAACAAAGACAGCGTTGATTGACACTTCCACAGATCAATAGCGAGACTTAGCAAGCTGTTTTCTTATTTTCTTTTTCGATTCCTTCTTCTTTTCAATGTCTTGGTCAGATTTTGCTATACTTTGCTCCTTCTCAACGAGAACAATTTCAACGTGACATGGACTTGACATGTAAGCTAAAATGTTAATGAGTTAAATTATAATTTTGAAAAATATATAACAAATAAAAAACTTCATCTCCAACCTGTATACTACGATGATTCATCTCCAACCTGTATACTAAAATGGTTTCTATTCCACGTACAAATGACTAGGGAGACAATGTTCAACTTTCTGTTCATATTTTACTAGATGTAAGATTTGATATACCTCATTCGGGGAGACGATGCTACATAAGTTATTACCTATATACCTGTATACTACGATGGTTCATCTCCAACCTGTATAACGCGATAATTCATCTAACCTGTTCATATTTTGCTAGATGTAAGATTTGATATACCTCATTCGGGGAGACGATGTTACATATTATTACCTATATTTTTGCAATTTTTCACGATATTAAATATATCTGTCAAATAATCAAAAAAATTATTTTAACTTTTTGGGGAAAAATTTTTTTTTAGTTCAAGTATGGGTCTATGAAATTAATTTGAAGTCATTTCACCTACACCACATGAAAGTACTAACGAAATAGAGTAGATTAGCATTTTATACCCTCAAAAAATCTTACTATGGAATAGAACCATCGTAGTATACAGTTGTAGATGAAGTTCCCGCGTTCAACCGTGTACAGGTTATGAGAATATTCATTACATAATAAAGAAGAGTTATACAGAAAAATATTTCTTCTTGTGGAGTGCGTGTGAGAACCGAAAATTAAAATTATTTTTTAAAAATCTACAAATAAATTTGCGTTTTCGTAAGAGAGTCGTTTATAATGAAAAAAGAATATAAATTTATGAGATTAATTGAGAAAAATTTAGTAAAACACATCTTTTGATCTTTTTCTCTTCTCATTTTTTTCAGTGAATTTATCAAAGCGCAATCCAAAATCTTTATTTTTTGAGGAATCAAAGTGTAAATTAAACCCGCACTTAAAATTTTGGCGAATAATTCAAAAGTTATAAGTAATATAAAAACGAAGGTTAATTTATAAAAAACCGAAAACTAAAATTATTTTATAAAAATCTACAAATAAATTTAGGTTCTGATAGTAGAGTGGCTTTATAATTTTCTTTTAAATTGTTACATGTTCATTAATTTCGTCTGTTTGCAATGACCTTGATGAAAACGAAATGGCTAGCATTCTTCAATGAGTTGTGTCAGCCGAAATATAAGAAACTGGCGTCAGGCATTAGAAAGTCAATTTGGTTACGATATACTTAATGAATTCAAGTTTTTTTACACTGAAGAATTTTTTACAATTTCATAGCGGTCAATCTGATGAAGACAGAATACTTTTGTTTGCAACAAGCACAGGTCTTGATGACTTAGTGAATGCGAAAAATTGGGTCGGAGATGGAACCTTCAAATGCTCTCTAAATATATTCTATCAATTGTATACGCTACATATTCAAATAGGTTCATTAAGTGTTCCACGACTATTCGCATTACTACCAAACTATATACATATACTATTATTACTGTCAATGAACTGAAAAACCTCTTGATTCAAGGTCAAAAATCCCTCAGAATGAGATCGATTCTGCTATTGAACAATTTAGACTTAGGCTTCGCAAGTTGATCGAAACGTGGGGAAAACATATAGAACAATTTTTCTAACTATTGTTATTCTTGAAATTTTAGATGAAGTTTTATTAAAAAAATTTAAACCGAACGTTTTTTGGACCACCCTGTATCTAACATATATATACAGTAAAGAACCGTTATAACGCGATATCGCGGTTATGTCTTGGCTCCCATTTACTATTTTGCATAAAAGAAGAGTTTTCAAGTGTACATAGATGTTTTTTTGTTCTAATAAAAATTTTTGTGGGATAAAACTTACAAGTTGTTTGTGACATTTCTTTTACACTTTATTACTTTTCAAAGTTTAGTTTTGGGGGTGTTATGTAATGTTTTCTATCCGTCTATGTAAATATTATTTAACTTGTATCAGAAAATTATAACGCGAGTAGTTATTATGGACCGCGGTTCCTCACTGTATAATTTTTTATTTTCAGCTAGATATAATACTTAGATGAAAATGACTTGTAACAATAATCCGGTTAATTTTTGATTTATTTGTGGATGTGTAACAACAAAGGCTTATAAACGAAAAATATCAAAATACGTCAAAAAACTTTATAAACCATATTCCCAAATTGAAGTGGGAGATCAGGACAAAAAATGGGCACCACATATATTCTGTTCGTTTTGCTTCCTTGCTCAATCGAAATGGGCAAATGGTTCTGGAAAAGGCCTCATGAGAGATCTCAATTTAACAAAACATCAGAGGGAATTGTTAGCTTCGCGGCTACAAGAAAAGAATTTGCTGCGTAAAGATGTTCGAGTAAGTAAGTTCAGATGACTTTGTACATAGATTTTCATTAGAAATCTATGAAATTTGTCATATTGTAGTAACGATATTTCTTGAACTGTTCATGGATTTGAATTTGAGCTAGGATTCCCCCCCTTAAGAAAGAGATGGTTTTTTTAAAAAAAAAAAAAAAAAAAAAAAAAAAGAAATTTTGTGTAAAGGTGTTTTTTTGGGGGTTTTTTTGTTAAAATATTTTTTTTTTTTCTTAGGGGGGGAGCCCAAAAAAAAAAAAAACAAAAATTTTAAAAGGGGGAAACCCAAGAGCCGACCCCCCGCCCCCAAAACCCCCCAAAAACCCCCCTTGGAAAAAGAGAAAAACCTTCTCCCCCCCTTTGATTTTTAATTTGGGTTAATAAGGATTTGTAAAAGCCTTAGACAACGATAAACCTGCTTTTAAGTATGAGAGGAAAGTTTCCCAAATTAAGTGATGCAAAAGTAAAGGAAGGTGTATTTGTTGGTCCACATATTAGAAAACTTATGCTTGACGACGCTTTTGATGAAACTATGACGGAACTGGAACTAGCAGCATTGGTTAGCTTCAAGCGAGTATGAAATCGTTTTTTGGGAAAGCATAAGTCTGCGGATTATGACGTTTTAATGGCTGATTTGATCAAATTGTATCAGAGATTGGGATGTAACATGTCGCTAAAGCTCCATTTTCTCCACTCCCATCTTTCATTTTTTTCCAGAAAATCCATCAGATCTAAGTGATGAACACTGTGAACGATTTCACCAAGACATAGCTCCAATGGAAACTCGTTACAAAGGAAAGTAGAGCCCAGCTTTGTTGGCCTACATTATTTGGAGTCTACAACGTGATGAGCCCGGTAGCAAAGCATAAGAAGAATCCTAAGTACCGTTAAAGACAGCTCGCAGGTTATATTTGTTTCGTTTATGCCTTTCTTGGAATTTAGGTTATTTTCAACTTTTTGAAACATTTTATCATGTTAAATCGTAAAAATAAAGTTAAAATGTAAATAGTATATTTTCTTTGCAAATCTAAATATAGCTGTATATTAATAAAATATGGTAAACAATCATTTAAATTAATTAAGTTTGGTCTAAAAAGCCTCAATTTATGAAAAATATAAAATTTTAGTATGCGATTTACGAAAAATGGAGGACCGATCGATAGAGAAAAACGGTTTGCGGATTCGGAATCAACGCACCCAAATTACTAAAAGTCAGCTACCCTTAGTCTAGTTAGTAATTTTTTGAAAATTAAAAATTGTTGGACAGTGTTATCTTTTTCAATTTATTTATGTTTTGTTCAGTCTTGTAAATCTGACAGTAGTCCTTTTTGGTTGCCAAGTAACACATGAAGTATTATTTTTCATTATGTGTTGTTTTACAAGAACATGTAATGTTGATTTGAGAAAAATATCGTTCAACGAATGAGTAAGTAGTAAAACTTAGATTCTAGACTAGAAGCTCCCCAGTTCAAGTCTCACTTATAAACCTTTTCTGTAGAAATGAATATTTTATTGAACAATAATAAAACAATTAATTCAAGAAATTTTCATTTACCCGTTAACGATCAGAATAACCAGATGATTTGTATTAAAAGGCATTAATAAACACAGACGATCATATTTTTATAAAGTGGACTATAGTAGACTCTGGTCGTAGATGCTTACGTTCAATGTGATAATATTTAGCGTAACATACTCTCCGCTCTGAAGCCTGGAAAAAAGTTTAAGAGTAAGGCTTTCGAGAGTAGTGTTTTTCTTAACCTAACTAACGCTTACTCTAAAATTCACAAATAATAGTTTTTAACGTGAAACCTATCCATTTTGAGCTTTCATCATGTGCCTATACCTTTTATTAAAACCAGCCCTACAACACATATAGTATATATGAAAAAGTTACATCAAACAAGACAAAATTTAGGATGCTGAGTTGGGAAGACAAAAATTAGAAAAAAAGAAGCCTACGAGTGATGCGGCCATGAGCTCTGTATGTTCTGCGTCGTATTTTGGTAGCTCTATTCACTTGAATATGCTGTATCACAAGGTGATCTGTATCTAAATTATTGAACTGTGCGTTTGATTCTGCATTTTTCAACAAATCCAACAAAAACTTGGCTGACTTCTCTGGCCATCTACCTTGGGTACAACTTTTAAAAGCTTTGCACTAAATATAAAAAATCAAGTGATAAATGAAAGTATTCATACAATCAAATAAAATATAGGTTAACGCAAAGTAAAACGTCTCTTAGTCGCACCCAGTTAACCCATTAAGTCCCAATGCTTAATTCTGAAGAAAACGATTTTCTATATTTTCGCTAGTCAAAGTTGTGTCAAGGATTGCCTTTGATTTCTAGCATTTTTAAGCCGTAATATTATACCTCAAACTTTCTGCTTGTTTAAATCTAGCTCGTGAGCATATATAGAGCTTAGCATTTGAAACAAAAGTGTATGTATCTTATTTCGAAACTGTTTGAAATTTCGTTATGTTATTTTTTTTTTATCACATATTGCATTTGGCAAAGAAGGCTCAAGTCCCAATGCTCCCATTTGGAAACATAAGTAATTTCATCTTCGTCTGATTTTATCAATGACTTTGAATATAAATCGTCTGCGTTTTTTAGATATCGTCTGATTTCTATGATACTTAATGTGTTAAAAAGAAAAATACAAAACTAAGTTTAGTGAAAATTTTTAACTAAAATAACATTAGTATATAAGAGTATGTTCGTACATTGACATATTCAAAATATTAGCTAAACATGTTTTCACGATTTATTAAAGTTATTATTGCTTTAATTTTAAAATAACTTCATTGCAAAATTCTTACAAGCCCCTCGCGCCCAGAATAACAAAACTATGTGTATGTAGAATTCTGTGATAGGCTTCCGAATTTTATTCAGCCAAATTACAAACGAGGGTAACTAAAGAAAGCATATTGCTATAAATGAGAATGAAGTACGCACCTGCTTAGATAAAGGGTAGGTATATCTAAGTATTACCTTTTAAATGGGGTGATGCATTTATAGGGTAAGAAAACTTTTAAAGGAGAAAATAAAATAAGTTTTTTTTAGAAAAAAAAGTAGTCATACTTGTGCCTTCCTACCAACTCCACCATTAAAGCGTCTAAAAGGAACGATTTCTTTCTTAGCAATAACATTTTTCAGATAACGCACAGCTCGGCGTATATGCATGTGTTTAATCGCTTGTGCCGTTTCTCTTGTATTCTTGAAAATATTGCTCGCAAATTATATGCGGAAAAGAGAGGCTAATTAATTTTACCTTAAAGTGGACTCGGACATTAAAAGCACGTGCTTTTGCGCCTATAACAAAAAGACGTAAAATTGAAAGCAGGTTAAAAATAAGTGTTTACTTTTAGAAGATGCTTCTGGTTCATAACTGTAACGACCCATATTCCTTTATGTAGGTAATCTAAACAAAAAATAACTCCAATATCTCACAAAATGCAATGTTAAACGCCAAAATCTTTTGAAGCAAACTGATGGGTATACGATAATTGGGTGAATGTGACAATTCGTGTTTGTTAGTTTACAAATATGTTTATAATATATCCTGTCTGTGACGCACGCGCATACTTTTTCGACATTACATTGCATTATTGGCATTTGCGTAGATACAAGACCATATTGAAATTTTTTTTGATAAAAAGTAAACACACTTCTAACATTGCAGTTATAACAACTAAAATATTACAACTCTTGCAATGTACAAGGTTGTAGGGGAAAAAGTCGAAGCTATATATCATGGTTAATATTTTCAAATATTCTCCCTACCTTCTCTTTCAAATTTAATAATCCAAAATTAATGTAGTTCGCTAAATTTTGTAACACAGAACGTGGAAACCTGGGACTAGTATTTTAATAATATACGTATACGAAAGTAAGACAGAATAACAGCTAAATATGCTGGCGTTGTTTTCATCGGTAGTATAAAGGAAGGGCTATCACACACACACACACGCGCACATACACACACACACACACACACACACACACACACACACACATGATTATGATATTGAAATGTGGCTTAAGACAAAATTACTATACAAAAATAAAAGATGGTGCTAGTTCCCACGTGGAAGATTCTATCTCTTCAATAGTATCTAGATCAGCTTCATCGCGAGAAGGAGGTGGCAAATCTGATTTTGGAGCGGGGATGTGTATACAATTTTATATTTCAGAGAAGTTTCCAGAGACAGATAGGGGAGGGGGGCTCCACCTTATCGACGGGACTGAACTATATTAATATGAAAATCGTTGGCAAACATTTGAGCTTCCCAAAGTTGCCAGGTTAAACGAAGAGTGCACGATCAAGATGCAACCTTTTCTTCTGTTGACTGTCAAATGATGTCTGCTTTATCTATGCCAATTCATAACATTCCAGAGACATTTTTTGAACTACACAATAATAAAGGGACAGAGGCAACTTCATTGTTAGACTATTTTCAGCACACATGGTTGTGCACAAAAAGGAGATGGATTGAGAATAAAATTTGTTTCTGTTGCAGTAAAATTTCTAGCATCTTTATGGAGTGTTTATTCTAGAGCAGTTACTGATCATTACAAAAAAAATGTGATAAGGATGGCACAAAAGAATTAAGAATGCATTCGGCAAATCCCACTCAAAAACATATGAGCAGTCTTACACAGAGGTGCATATTCAGAAGTTAATGGCTCGTGAAAAATCAGTTGCGTTTGACTAAGAAATAACAAAATTGCAAGTATAGTTAAAGGATTTATTTAAAAGTGAACAAACCAAGATAGATTTTCGTCACATGATTGAATAATTTAAAGAAAATTGATTTAATGATTATAAACAGTTTGATGGTGTAAGTAAGACATGACATTTGATTTGGATGCAGGAAGACGTCAATGCGTAAAATCCATTGTTGTAAACATCAGTGCTGGCTTGGAAAGTAAGCATTGGAGTGGAATAAGAAAAGTCGAAACATAAGATTCAAATCAAGTAATTTGAAATATTAGGTTGGTTGAAAAGAGAGGAAATAAATAGAATAAATCCTTAATAGATAATTACTCACTAAGATTGGAAAAAAAGATAAAAGTATTAATAGATTTTAAAAGAATAAGTAAATTAAGTTTGGAGAGGCAAATATAGTTGGACAATATGCAGAAAGAAGAAAAATGGATTATCCCAAAGGATTTCATAACATTTACATTAAAATGTTTAGAATTTTTACATTATGAATATTGCTTGTTTTTGTAAATAACAATAAATGATTTTGTTTATATCTAATATAATTAATATAATAATCACTTATGTTGCAAATAAAAATATTATCAAGTCGCCCTTCATATAAACTATCTACAGAAAATGTTTAAAAGGCCGCACATATTCACGTATAACAGCGCCCCAAGCACGGGTTTATGGGGACCTACTTGCAAAATGATTATTCTATCCTTGGAAAAACATTGCAGTTGATATTGTGTTAAGTGTCAAAGATTTGCAATTTGTTGACGTTTAAATAATTCATTTATCGATTACCTTTTTACCCATTAACACGTGGATAAAAATATTTCTTACGATTCCCATTAATAATACGCGGGAGAGCTCTTTCCGTACCTTTATATAAGAGGAAAAATATATCAAATCAACTTTAAGAGAATCCAGTTTAAAGTTATTTTCATTATTATGACTTCCAAAAATTATAAAAAATAAAGAAAAATTCATTATAAACATAACATAGTTATGCTCTAAAAATTTATTAGGCATTATTTATTTGTATTTTTCCAATTATTTATATGCTTGATGTCCTATGTTGAATCAATACGATGATGTACTTTAAACCATAGTATTATTTTACTTAAATTTGTGTGTAATATCTTATACAATGAAAGAATTATTATTAAATATTTGATTCAATTTGAATGAATTATTTTTTATCTAAAAATGTTTTCTAAATAAATACTTCATCGATCAAAATATTATTTTTATGAAAAAAGGAAATTAAAAATCTGGATTAAACTTTTCTGACATAAAACTATGAAAAATGCTATAACATAAATTTTGATAGCTTTACTCAAATAGCAATGATAAAAAATAATAGAAAATAATGAACCAACTAAGTTGAGAAAAAACAAAAATGTTATCAGTTTATTTTAACTTTAAATATATTGGAAGAAGTTAAAATCAATGAAAAAATATTTTTTAGTTGTAAAACATATCTGGAAATGAAAGGGTTAGTAAAATGCAAAAATAAGTTTATCAACTATATAAACTAGAAAGAATTACTTTTACTTTTTGCCGTTGTATTAAAATAAAAAGATATTAAAAAATTTTTTTTATAATAAACATAATTTTTATAGAACTATTATGTTTACTCCTTAAAAAAATTTCTTAGTTGTTTTAAAAGATAATGAGGTTAACGAAAATTTTTGTAAAAATTTTCTGTTGCTAGAAATGGGCTTGGATCCATAGCCCGCGCTACCTATTAAATTTTGGGGAACAAGCCCCCCCCCCCCTCCAAATATTTCTCAAGCCCTCCAGCTAATTTTCAAGCTCCCCTAAAAAAGTTTTCATTACCCTAAAAAAATATGACGAACATCTAGATGATAATTTCTTTCATGAAAATGTAATCTGGGCTTGGCAAATACATCATATGTTTTCTTTTCGCCTTTAAGCAGATTAATCTGACTGTTCAAAAATTAGCGCTCCAATGAAGCCCCCCCCCCCCCCCCCCCTAAAATTTTGGCTTAGCGCAGGCACTGCAGTTGGATCGTTTATGCATATATGGCGGATCAAACAACTTTAAAACTAAAACTTTCCTTCTTTACAAAAAAGTAATTTTTCCCCGATTTCAAAGAGCCAAAACGATTTGTTAATATTTTAAATCGCTTTAAAATTTATTGGTTAAAATTTTGAATTTAGTTTCTTTTTACATATAAAATTTTTCTTGAGTTTTTTATTGAGATGCTTAATTTCAATCGTAGTTTTTCTCTACCTTTTGCTTGGTTTATTTTTTTATAGTGTCAATGTTATAGAAAAATGTTTGAATTTTAATTTTTCAACAAGCTAATTTATCCGGGTTGTGTTAAAAAGCCTTCTCGGTAAACCGTGCACCTAAAAATAGTGCACAAGGAGTTGTAGAATAAAATTTTGAAAAAAATAACGAATTTTCAGAAAAAAAAATCAAAAAGAATTAAAAATTCAAATTAAGAATTAAAATTTTTGATTAGATTTAATTATAATGATTAGATTTTTATTTTTTGGGAATTAGATTTAGTTTAGAGTTAGTGTTAGAATAGTTTAGTGTTAGTATAATTGGAATATTGTTAGTGTTAGAGTTAGTGGCAGTATAGTTAGAATATTGTTAGTGTTCGTATAGCTAGAATATTGTTAGAGTTAGTGTTAGTATAGTTAGAATTAATATAGTTAGAATATTATTAATGTTAGAGTTAGTATAGTTAAAAACTTAGTGTAATGAAGAAACAACTAAAACTAAAAAGTACTTGTTGGAAATGTCTCGAAACTAATTCAATAAATATCTGGAATCGAAATAATCGAAAGAGTTCGCGCTTTTTATTTTTGTTTTTTTGCAATTTTCTATAATTTTTAAATTTTTTTACGTCAATAAACTTAAAAATTCAATTTTTTTTTCGACCTAATAAAGTTTAGATAAAAGTTCTGAAAGTTTTTGAATATTGCAAACTTAAGAAGAAGAAAGAAAGATTTATTTACTATTCACTTTTACATAAGAAAAAACATATATATATATAGTAATCATAAATAAAATGTCTATAACAGTTTAATATATTTATATATAATTGAGTAGTTGTTAATAACATAATTAAAATCGAAAATATATAGATGGATATGCATGTAATACAAGAATAAAATTATCACAATAAAATGTAACTGAAAAGAAAAATAAAAACTTATAGCTTTTTAACGCTAAGCTTTTCTTTGTTTTTGACTTTAGACTTTTGGCAGATTTTAATTAACTAATGTTCTGAGTTTTTGTTGAAATATTTATTTTTTTTAACTAAAAACTTTAATTTATGGTGTTTTTTTATAGAAAATATTTTTTAAATTTTTAAAAGGAAAAACAAGAAGAAGAAGAAATTATGAACGAAACTTATTCTGACGTTGTCGAACGAAGTTGTTTATTTGTTAAATCTAAGGCGATGAATTATATACATGAAAACAAAAACTCGATTAATTCTTTTCCTAACCATAATATAATGAATCAAGCTCAATAAATGTTGAAGCAGCAAAATTTGGAGTCGAGAGAAATTCACTTTTTTGCTTAGTTGAAACTTTCGATACAAACTAAAAATTTTTTTAATTCTATGTTACTATAATATAAAAACAATCTATGCAGAAGGCAAAAATTGAAGAGTTAAAAACTTGTTTATAAATAAACTGCTAGTTGCATCGAATTAAAAAAGACTTGAAATAGAGGCGGAGAAATAGAAAATTATCAGTGTATCTTTCAACACGTCTACAGAACCTGACAATCGCACATAATATTACGTGCATTTATTAAGAAACAAGACTTCAAAGCTTATTCAGAAAAGTAAAATCAAAAAAGACACTTTAGAATTTGAAAAAGACACTTTAGAATTTAAAAAAGACACTTTAGAATTTGAAAAAGACACTTTAGAATTTGAAAAAGACACTTTAGAATTAAAAAAAGACACTTTAGAATTTAAAAAAGACTGTATAGAAGTATAAATGGTATATATCACATGCCATAGAAATGAAAAGCCAAAATGATCGTATATTAAATTTCTATGCTAAGAAAAAACACTTTGTATACTTTTATTTGACACTATAGAAAGAAAACAATTTAGAGGTTACAGGTGAAACATTTTATGTTACACTTTGGGTCCATTTTATAAAATGATAAAAAATAGTTTTGATCCGATTTTTAAACACAGGTAACGAGTAGTATAGATTTTAAAATAGCGATTTTTTATTTTTGTAAAACGCATTGGTTTCCTTGACAATAGAAATATCTGAACTTTTAAGGCAATAATCAATTCTGATAGAATTAATTCTTTGTAATTGATCTATTTTCTGAAAAGATCCCTGAACTGTCCATTCACATTCTTGAAAGTAAGTGTAAGATGTCCAGCAACAATTAATCCTGATTAGCGTGACCTTAATGGAAAGTACGACTCTGAGGAACAACACATCCTTTAATCGGCACACCGCAAGCACATACCTTAACTGGTTTCGCGAGTACATAAGCCTCGTCTTTTACAACATATGATGATATCTCTTCTTCGCATTGCTTCCAATAAAGTGTTTTTCTACATGGCGCAGTCAGCAGGATACAATCAAGAGATGGAAACAATTCTATCCTTACTAGAAAAATTTCAAGAGCAGATTAAGGAGCAAATGCAAGTCATAACTACTCTGACAGAAGACCAGCGTCAAGCAGGACACAATAAAAGCCAACCGGATGAGAAGAAGTACCTTCACAAGCCAGAAAGACCCATCATAGAAGGTAGTCTTTCTGACAACGATTGGCTCATTTTCTTGGACGAATGGCAGCCTTTCAAACATATGTCCCACCTTAAAGACAAAGAAGAGATAAAGATGCAGCTTCGTGGGTGCTGCTCCAGGGAGATTAACAGGTTTTTGTTTGAGTTTGTGGTTCCAAAAACCTTAAATTCTAATGTTTTGACCGAAGAACAACTTTTGGGCCACATTAAAGCCATTGCGGTTAAAACTGTTCACGTAGACGCTCATAGAGTAAACTTTTTTAAAATGTAACGAAAACGCTCAATCTCTACCACAACAACACCCCAGAGCCTCGATCCACCAAATTTTCCTTTCGAACACGTGGCAACTGACATATGCATGGTGTCAGGACACAACTATCTCGTATACGTTGACAGATATTCTGGATGGCTCGAAATAGCTAAATTGAAAGACACGACAATAAAGACACTCAAAGACAGTTTCTTACACTGGTTCTCAACCTTCGGAGTCCCAGTTGAAATCTCAAGTGACCGAGGACCACCATTCAACGCAAACGCTTACAACGACATTCTTAAAGACTGGGACATACACAAAAGAATCTCTTCGGCACAACCCACAAAGCAGAACGGAAGAGCAGAAGCTGGTGTAAAAACCGCAAAACGCATTCTTCAAGGAAACATCGATGCAGTGACGGGCAGGCTCAATACGACGAGAGCAACAAAGGCATTGCTTACTCACAGGAATACACCAACCAAGGGCACAAACGTATCTCCTTCAATCATGCTCTATGGGCACACCAAGAGACCATTTACCTTCAAGCGCATACACACTACTCACAGAATGGAAAAAGATAAGCAAGTTAATTACGGGAGTTGGCACTAGCAAAAAGACAAACAGTGACAACAAAGAAAAGGAAAGATCTAAAGCCATTGTCGACAGGCCAAGCGGTGCAGATACAAAATCAACATGGCAATAAACCTCTAAAATGGTGCAGCACAGGGATCATAATCAAAACTCTACCTCACAGAAAATATTTTATCATCGTAGACAGCAGTAGAAGACTAACAACAAGAAACAGAAGACACTTGCGTCCAATTGATCCAATTGCAAGGAGGATTCCTATCCCCTACTCTCCAAAGAAAAAAGGACTGGAGGAAGAAGACATCACCCGAGCAATAGTGCCGCCTCAGAGCTTGGACATACCTGACTCCAGTCAGTCCGGATATCCTGAATCACCAAAACACACGGAAAACACTGGCGTGTTAGAAGAACCCTTACAACATAGGGGAACAAGAATAAGAAGAAAGCCTGAATATCTCACAATCGACCCAAAAGCTAAAACCTACGAAAAAGGGGCGTGTAAGATGTCCAGCAACAATTAATGCTGATTAGCGTGACCTTAATGGAAAGTACGCCTCTGAGCAACAACACATCCTTTAATCGGCACACTGAAAGCACTTTAATCTTTAATGGTTTTTCTCTATTTTCTCGATGATATGAAATAGCGATTCCTTTGTGCACGTTTGAAAACCGAAAGAATAAGGAACTTCCTCCATAGAGAAAATATCTAGTTGTTTGGGGGTGTGATCTACCGTTGCAAAAAAATCATTGAATTCATTTGCGATAGTATGGTCATTGACATATGAAAGATAGATATTGATCCTTGTTGAATGCATATGCTGTTATTTTTTTCACCATATAAGATCTTGTTTATTGTGGATCTTTGAGAATTCGAGTTTTGTATTTTATATTGTTTCTGATAGATATCTAAATATTTTTCAAATACAGAATATGTTTTTTCTTAAACTTATGGGAGATTCGATCTCTTAATTTGATATTGTCCAATATTTCTGAAGTAATACAAGGCTTAAATTTATTTTATATTTATTTATTCAAGATTTATGTGCTATTGTTGACCTAAAGATCGGTAACTGTGAGAATCAAATGTGTGAAAAAAATATTACAATCAAAACCATTATGGTCCGAGTGAATAGACCACTTTGTTTGTGCCGCCAAAGAAGCGCATTCATTGATATCAAATTTTTCATAGGTGTGTTCATATCGAATGCTCATTGGTGAATCTCTTTCAGATTTCTTCTGCAAACACTGATTGATTGCAAAATAGGCAAGTAATCTAAGAAATGTTTTTATATAATACTGTATCGTTGCTAACGAAAAGATTATACCAATGAGTGCACCCGTAGCCAGGCGGGTTGGCAAAGTAAAAAGAATTAGTGTTTATATTATAGAATTTTTAGATAGCAGGATTGTTCAGCTAATTTTGATTGGTCAAAATTGAAATGACCACAGTAATTATTGTTGAAACTCATATATATATGAAGTCTATATACATGTTATGTACAATTAGATTTTTGAATTAAAATTTCATGAATCATGTGATGAAGAAGTATATGCAGTGAATTTTTTTTAGATAAGTAGGGGATCTGAGGTACTTTAAGATAGACTCCATGAAAGAATGCCGCATTCAAGGGCACGTAGAATGATTAATTTGAAAATAAATGAGAAGTGATGAATGTTGAGAGCCTATTTAAATAATATAATTTTACTAAGAGCAAACAGAATTTATTGTATATGTTTTTAAAGTGGGATAGCATTGGCGTCTACGTCTTTGTTAAATTTTAGCTATTTTCCATATAGATGGGAAGAAAGAAAATTTTTGGCAGTAAGAGGATTTTATTGATTTATTGATTTTATGATATGGATTGATGAATATGACTTATGAGAGCAAGGCTTTTAGGATTTCCTTTGTTGATAGCAGATGTTAGTCCAGAATGATTAATTGGAGGAAATGGTTTGGATGAGTTTAGAGATAAAGAAGGAGGATGCATGTTTACGTATCGAATGGTTGATCGATACAATTAAATGGTATGAAAGAAAGGATAAATTAAATTAGGTATGAAAGGGTTGAAAGAAAAGATGGGGCTATCCTAGGATTTTTAGTGGAGGTAGGAGTAGAATTTTTTACTAAATCGACCATGTAAGGTTTCATTTCTGACTATAGTTTTTGCATTTAGAGCTTCAAAATATCTGAAAATGTGAATTAATAATTTAAAAATTGTATCCAAAATATTCATTCAAAATTTTAATGAAATATATGTTTATATTCCAAATCGATCTTTGATTTCATTTCTTGGCTCAGATTTTGCATTCAAGTTTTGAAAAGATCTTAAAATGTCAATCAAAATTGCGGTTTAAGTCTGAAAACTGTCTTCAAAAATATCCAATTAAATTTTAGATGAAATATATTTTTATACCAAATCAGCCATACTAGTTTCATTTCTGTAGTCAGTTTTTGAAAGTAGTGTTTGAAAATGTTTTAAAGGGCAAATCGAATTAGTTATGTTTCCCCAAAAATAATCTCCAGAAATATTCATCATACATATTGAAAAGCATATAACCCATGTAATATTCGATATTTGAAGACCAATTTTATGGCCTAAAATTTACAGGTCGACCATTACATGGGGTATAGTTTTCCAATTTCTTTTTTCAAATTCCAATTTTCTTAGCTTCCTTCAGGGCAAAAATTCTTATAGCTCCCTGTGATATTACATTGCTAATAGTTATTACCGGTAAATGTCAATCTTAGACTAGGCTACGGTACCGACTCTTTGTTTTTTTTATGAAATTTAGGCATAATGCCAAGCACTGAATGTTAACATAGCCTAGGCTTGGGCTATTGTTAGAATCAAGACTCGAACATTACATGGAGTATATGTTAAAATCCAAAAATATGCAGTTAAAAATGGGGGTCGACCATTTCATGGGGTAGAACATTACACGGGTATATACGGTATATTTTTTTTGCTGATTTCATTTCTGTACTCTGTTTTTTGCAATTAAAGGATAAATAATAATTTTGCCATTTCCGAAATCAAAGCCTGCATGTAGTTGATTAGAATCATTATAGATTGCGTTTATAATTATAGATTGCTTTTGTACTGATTTATTATACAAAGTAATTTTATCGCGAAAAATCGCTACTTGATTGAAAAGCATCAGTCAAAATTTTTACTTGGGAATAGAAATAACTTTTTTTATACTAAATCGATTATGCTTATTACATTTCCGTACTCCAATTTCGCCAAAATGATCGAAGTGTCAATTGAATTAGTGATGCATGCCTAAAACAGTTTTTTTCTCAAAAATCATTTATCAAATTTTTTCAAAAAATTTTTATATTATGGTTATAAAAAAAATTAAAAATCTTTTTAATGTAGAAATAATTTTTTTTTACTTTCTTCAATCATGTTATGATCATGCATGAGTATGAGAGAAAGGAAGTTTATCGTCAATCATCCAAGGATCTGGCAAGTCCAAATCCTGCAGACATCACAAGATTCGACAAGACTGGACACTTGGTCACTCCGATTGAAAACAATAAAAGACTGAAAAGTCGACATTGTCATTCCAAAACTCCCACAAAATGCATCAAATGCCATGTTGGAATTTGATATAATAAAAATACTAAAATTAAAAAAAATCGTGTTTTGCTTTTACAAAATTTTTTGGGGTGTACGAACGTCCAATATATGTTACGGCATTTTTTTAAAAACGAAAAAATATTTTTTTATTGTACCCAAATTTCGTTTATTAGTAGTGTGTAAACTTTGATATATCACTTTCATTAGATAAAACAAAATATTTTTGCTTCGGCATTTCAGATAATCAAATTAAATGTACTTTTCGGCACTTGAAGGAACTATGCATTACTGACCTATCGGCATGAAAGAGTGAAGAGCTAAATAATTTTAAGAAGGAAGTGTGTATCTCGGCTGAAGGGAAGATCTCCATGTTCCAATTAGAGCTTCTGATTTCTCGATAAAATTTAATTCTCGAGAAACGAGAAAAAAAATATATGATTCTCGAGAAAAGTTTCGAGAAGTTAAAAAATATTAAAAATATTTTACGAAAAAAAATTAATTTAAATTAATTAATAATTTTTTTCCATTTAAAGATTCCGTTTTTCAAACTCAATCGTTTTGGAGATGAAATATTTGATACATTTGAGAAGATTCTTTCGCATTGACAAGAAGTTGGTTGGATGCACAAAAGAGAATTTTTTAACAATTGCATCGATTCTGATAATTCAAAATTTTTGTTTTGTTTCAACATCTGTAGTTCTTCTTCTATTGTACTAACTTTTTCTTCTTTTTTATCATACATGAATTCTTTAATTTCTCTATTTAAACTTTGAGTTAGAGATTCTTCTTCAAACTCATCGACAGATTAGACTTGAATAGAATCGAAATTTATTTTTTATTAATATTTATTCAAAATTTAACATGTTTTTAGTAATAAAATTTTTTTTTAATTCTTGAGTCTCGACAAAAATTTCTCGAGAATCAAGAAATAAAAAAATTCTCGAGAAATCTCGAGACAGAAGCTCTAGTTCCAATGAAGGAAGTCGTGTAATGATCTAATATTGGCGTGTTTCAAAAAAGATTTTGACAGATGAAGTTATTCCTTTGAGAAGGGAAATTTTAAAAATCTTTAGCATATCATCTAAGATTACAAATATCATTTCACTAAGATGTATAGGAAATCTGTAAATTTTCAATAGGTCAGAGTTATCAAAACTGTCACAGATGCCAATATGTGGAGATTTAGTCAAATATCAAGATACTTTAAAATTTTAATTGAATCGTCAATATTTTTCTTTTGCGTGAAAGCAAGAGTCTTTCACAACTCAGATCACAGATGAAGAATGTGGAAAACTTTTTGTAATTGAATAAGGAACATCACGAATGATTTCATCAGAAAAAAAAACTTTTGAACTGGAATTGATTGACCAATATTCAGTCTGAATATTTCATCATATCACTTGATACAAGATACTGATAAATAAGCCTAAGATGATCAAGAAAATTCTTATGCTTTGGAAGCGGGAAAAATCTCTTCAAAATAAATCCTTAAAAGTTTTTTGTAACAAAGATTACAGAAAATAAATTTCTGATGAAAGAAAGCTAACAAGAAAGGATCATCATAGAATGAATAGCAAAATTACATACAGTTTATAAAGTATAGAGACTTTCAACCGATAAAGAATTTGTAGCCCAAAACGATGGAGGTCCTATCGAGATACCTCATTTAGTGACATAATAAATATTTTGAGTGAATTAAACACGAAAAGTTGCTTTATTAAAACATTAAGAAAACAATTAGCACGTAAATACTGCAAGTATAATTTATTTGAAGTTTATATATTTGAAATTGATTGACAGGTTTGATTGACAAATAAAACGTAAATCTTTTTATTTATTAAATAGTTACGTCAAGACAATTGATGACAAAAATAAAAGTGAGAATAAAGAAGAAATTATTGCTTTGGGGTATCTTTATAGCCGTTCTCTTTTCAAAGTCAACCCTATATATTTTACACCTATTGAAAGCATATATTGCTAGAATGTGAAGAGTTGTTCTGACGTGTTGTTAGCTTCCTTTGTGATGCGTAATACGGATAGCAATATTAACAATGAGGTATAGTAGGTAACACGTATATATATACACAATATAGGTATACATTATAAAACTTTGCATTTAACATTTCCTATTTTGAAGGAAGGATATCAAAGAAAGAGGGGAATAATGGTAGCGCTAGTACACAACTCTTACAAGAAAAGAAACTTCATGTTTCCTGAGTCGTGCTTTCATGCCTGCACAATATGTAATGTGCCACTCGAAGAAGTGCTCACATCTCTGATACTAAGTTATGAATGCTATGCTGCACCTACTACTGTTTTTCCCCATAGGAATGCTCTTATCAAAATTGAAACCTACTCAACTTTCATTCCAACTCTATGTGAAGAAAATGAGCGCTAGAGAGATTAGCGGCTTCAATTAACGCATTTGAATTTACCTTATACACGCGGGTTTTTTAACCCGAATTGATTGGCTAAAATGGAGCGAGGGTTATCCAATCCACGTAAGCAGAATTTACCCGAAGAAAAGAAAGTTGAAATAGAAATGGGTGTGAAGGAAAGTAGGCGTGGGATATATTAATTTTTATTTCTTCTATTTATCAATAGTATATATATATAATAATTTGATGTTGCACCGTATATTATAATTATATAATAAACATTTCATTTACCTCCTTTCTGAAAGTAAAAGCTTAAATGAGTTTTGATTAATGTGACTTGATGTAATTAGATGTGTTCCTTTAGTTCAGAATCAAGAGTACTGTGACTCTAGAGCTTCTGATTTCTCGATAAAATTTAATTCTCGAGAAACGAGAAAAAAAATATATGATTCTCGAGAAAAGTTTCAAGAAGTTAAAAAATATTAAAAATATTTTACGAAAAAAATATTTTGTTTTATTAGTAAAATAACTTTTTAAAAAAACAGGAGTATTTAAAGTTTCGTTTTTCAAACTCAATCGTTTTGGAGATAAAATTCTTCCGCATTGACAAGAAGTTGGTTGGATGCATAAAAGAGAATTTTTTTAACAATTGCACCGATTCTGATAAATCAAAATTTTTGTTTTGTTCGAACATCTGTTCTTCTTCTATTGTACTAACTTTTTCTTCTTTTTTATCATACATGAATTCTTTAATTTCTCTATTTAAACTTTGAGTTAGAGATTCTTCTTCAAACTCATCAACAGATTCGACTTGAATTTGGCTTTCTTGTATAACAGTTCCATGCTTCGAATAATGAGAAAAAATTTTATCAAAAATATTTTTTGCACATTCTAAAATTTCTTCAAAATTTGAATATTCAAAAGTTGATCGTGCATTACACATAATTATTTATTTTTTATTAATATTTATCCAAAATTTAACATGTTTTCAGTAATAAAAAATTTTTTAATTCTTGAGTCTCGACAAAAATTTCTCGAGAATCAAGAAATAAAAAAATTCTCCAGAAATCTCGAGACGTGTGACTAAGGACAGAAATCAAGTTGCTAAAACTCGCTACATTTTCCTTTTTATTCGATGCTGCCAGATGTTGCGTTTGGATTCCCAATAGTGTCATAGTGCAAGCGGATGTGGATGTTCTTCCCCTGTGGTTTAAGGTGGAGAATATTCAATGCTTTAAGGGCATCCACGAGGTAAGCTAGAGATCGCTTAATGACATCAGATTGGAAATTTTCGTGGAAATCTGTCTTATGTTGTGAATCTAAAAACATCGCAACTTCTTACCGTAGTTCATAAAATAAGGCTTCATCTTCAGACTCCATAAGAGAGCAGTTTGAAGAGACGACTTCAAGTTTTGGTGTTCTTAGAGGCATGATTGATAACAAACACATAATTATAGACACGAACCGAAAGAGCAGGCACTTTATATATTCAATAAAATGTTTATTAAAAGTATAAAAATATAAATATGATTTCATTTTTCGGTAGAATCTTCCCAACAAATTTGATTTTGCATCATTGAGATCAATACACAATTTAGTTGATAATGAAAATTTTCTTAAAAATGCTAATTAGTATTAAAAATAAGACATGAAATAAAGTTCATTGGAGGGAATTACCTATAATAGCAATAAAATACCATCATACGGCTCACGCCCCCTGGAAGTTAAACGCGCCCCCTAGGGGGCGTTCCTCCTCTCCCAGGTTTGGATGTTAGAATATTTTTAGTGTTAGAATATTCTTAGTTTTAGAGTAGTGTTAGTATAGTTAGAATATTGTTAGTGTTAGAGTTTGTATAGTTATAATATTGTTAGTCTTAGAGTTAGTGTTAGTTTTAACGTTAGTGTTAGCATACTTAGTATATTGTTAGTGTTAGTATAGTTAGAATATTGTTAGTGTTAGTATAGTTAGAATATTTTTAGTGTTAGAATATTGTTAGTTTTAGAGTTAGATTTAGCATAGTTAGAATATTGTTAGTTTTAGAGTTAGGTTTACCATAGTTAGAATTCTGTTCTGTTCGGTCAAATGTCTGTTGGGCCAAATGTCCGGGTACCCTCCTCTGGATACAAGACAAAAAACGACATTACAAAGCTGAACTGATTTTGTGATCGCTTTTTTTGTCATTGATATCCATGGAAAAAGAAGTACTTTTGACATTTTTTAACACTTCGACTCCTTGTTCTCGCTACATTTCTGACTCCCGACTCCAAATCGAATTACTTACAAAAATCCGACTCACTTCTAACTAATTAAAGACAAAAAGATTTTTGTATAAAGAAAAGTGGCGTAACAGCTGGATAAAATGTTTATTGCTACCAATTCCATAAAACTATGTCGTATAAGAAAAAGAATACACTTTAGGAGGAAAGAATAAACAAGTATTTATATGCATGTATGAACTGTGATCGTAAAAGGTGTAGGTGGTATCTTTGAGATTATAAAACTAAATTAAAAATTTTCTTGAGATTCAAAACACAATTCAATAGCGGAATCTGTGATGTTTTGTGAGGAGGCGTCATCAGTGAAACTGCTGCTACTACAGCTGCTCACTTTATGAACGAGTTGAAGAGAAGCCGGGTCACTAGTACTGAGACGGGAGGCGTGAATTTGGCGCGAAATTTCTTCTAGTTGCTTCATCGCTGCGTTGTACTTGTTTTTCGATGAAGAGAGGGAAGTTTGAGCAAAGACGACTTCGTTCTTCAGCTCTTCCAACTGCAGCGTGAACTTTTCTTTCAGGTAGAAATATGTGGCGGCCTTTTTGATGGCTTGGGAGCCGATCTTGCGCTCGAGGTATTCGACACGACGCTTCGCTTCTTCGTAGCTTTGTGCCTTTTCGAGATGCAGCTTTTCACTCCTGTTTTTGTCTGCTCGCGCTTCATTCACTCGAATGCTCGCCTGATTCAGCATGTCTTGCCATGGCTTATCGAACTCAGTGAGGGTGGGGACGGGAGAGAAGGCAGCTTCGCACAACGCACTGTCCTCATTGTTGAAGCGCTGCTCAGCGAAGGATATCCTTTCTTTGGCTTCTTCTTCGGCTGTGATGGCCTTTTGGAATTCCACAGCGGCTTGCTGCGTTTCTTGTTGCGCCACTTTGGCTTCTTGCAGAGCGGAGTAGTAGGGACGTGCTTTAGAAATGATCTTAGGATTTATATCCAAACTCAGCTGCTTCAATTGAAGCATGGATTGAGCTAGCAAACTCCTAAACATCCCACTCGCATCCTCATTCTTCTTTTCGACAGCGTTGATCTCTTCGCTGCACGAATTCAGGATTTCCAACTCTACTTGAATTCGAGGATCAAGTTCTTCACTTTCATCCATAATCGCGCGGGCTCTCTCTCAACCAAAATTCCTAGGAATAAAATAGACGTGTTTTAAGGTGAGTAGTGGCTTTACCGACTTCAAAATGATACACTACACTGCCGGGTTTTTGCGGAATTAAGCATCTGCTTTTCATTTAAATAAATTTCGACATAACTTAGAGCAGATATAACTTCCGACACATTGTGACGTCAAGGGTTAAACCTCAAGGGTTATTTGGTGTAAAAATGTAGATAGGAGAGTTCTGAGGGCTTATTTTTGATAGAAAAAATTACTAACACGAAACATTCATAAATCAAAGTTTCTTTGAATTACATAAAGTAGGATTATACGACTAAATAGCTAGTTCCAAAATAGATAATATACCAAGATAGTTATTTAGTCATATAATTGTCTGTTTCGACTAGGAAAAATTACGTTTGGAAGAATACGATCATATTTTGTTTTTTTTTACAATAAAAATCATTTCATTTTTATTAATGTTGTTTTCGCAACAGAAATATTCCTATTCATCATAAAAATAATGGGAAGCTGTTCTCTTGAGAGGATTTCTATTTCTAGGTTTAAAAAAGTAGTTGAGCTGATGATATACTTTATATAACATTAAAAAGGAGGTCGTATGTCCTAACATCAACGTCAAAACTTTTATAGAGAAAGTTTAAAAATCAATACAATCTATTTAAAATTCATAAAGCAAGGTATTGTTATTTGAATATTGCAAGAATAATGGAAAATTGGTGTTTGGGTACACTAATTTAAAACCAGCTATTTTGGTATATTAGCTATTTTGTAACTAGCTGTTTTGCGTTTTACCCTATTAATCCGTTTACGATCGGTATAATCAGATGATATCTAATGTAAAGCAGAAGATTTGTATTAAAAGGCATTGATAAACGCAGACGATTTTATTTATAAGGCCTTTTTAAAAAATATGAGTGAATATTTGTTAAACGTGTGTGCACACCTAAAAACACTTCTGTCAAAAATGATCAAAACCAGTTTTGTACTACTGTTTAAAAAAGATTTTAATATTTCTTTTTTTTATTGAAGAAATTTTAACACATTTTTGGTTCAAATCACGAAATTTCTTTTAACTTTCATTAGATACCGACTTCAAATGCGGTCTCTATAAAATCTGAATTATTTACTTTTTATCAAAAAAAAAGATTTTTGTTTTAAACAAATTTTTTATAAAACTTTTTAAATTCATGAAATATTTTTTTATTTTTAAAAAAAAATTAAAATTATTAGAAAATTCCATGCTCTTTTATGCCTGCCTGTAAACCCAAATATAATGCAAAATTTAATTTTAAGCGGGAGATTGTTGTTAATGGGTAAAATGTCTCAGTATGCACACTACCCTAATGACATTCTAAAACTCACTGATTTACTAACTAATTATCTCTAACGAACCTCGCAAACTAATTAGCATCCTACAACTAATTGGCAAATACAGAAAAAATGCATAACTAGGTAAATACCCTTTTTTTTCCGATTTCTAATTTCATAAATGTCCAGCTCGCGACCACGATACACCAACATTTTGAGTTGAGATTTAAATTCTGTTTACAAGTTATCCAATGAAATCTTCCAATTTTTTGAATGAAATGTTTCATCCTCTATTTCCTCCAGTTTTGTTAAATGGGATTGCACCAACTTTTGAAAGGTTGTGCATTTTTGTATCCGCGGAATTCGAAAACATAAAGTAAGACACGAGTGTAGCTATTAATATATATATATTTATACTTTTAGTATATATTTTTAGTGGCTGGTAAACTGAATAGGTTTACATTAAATATTGATAATTATATTTGATTTGATATTATTAAACTTTGACAAATTATTAACTTGATGCTTCAAAATGTTCTTTTATTGTTTCAACTTTTGCTCACATATTTATTTTATTTCAAATATTCTTATAGAAATATTTCACAAGTAAAAGCTACCCTCATCTCATCTTAGAAATCGTAAGCACTTGTTTGAATGTAAATAAAATGGCCGAACTTGATTCAACTGAATATAAAAGGCTTTGAAGGCTCGAATTTGCGGGACTAATCGCCTACTTTCATTTTCAATTCAATTCAACATATTTAGAGCGAACGATTTTAATTTCGTGGAACACCGGTGTCGCACTGGTCTTCAAAAGGTTGATAAATCAAAAATTCATGCCATAATATTCATGTTCTAATTTGAAGTATAAAAAAAGCTAAATGTTCTTTATTTTATTTTTTTATTTAAATTATTTTCCAAATCCACTGAACCACGATGGCACAATTCTTTCAATAAAAGGATGTACGCTTAATTTCTTATTTTTTAGAAAATAAAAAAAAGTTTTCTTTAATTAGAAGTTTTTCCATATAAATGCAAAGTTTATTTTCAATTTATTTAAAATTTTAAAACTTTTCGTCAAAAAGTCCGAGGGAAACGTTGTAAAGAAGATAAAAGATGAATTGATTGATGGAAAGATGAAGACCAAAGAAAGCATGGAATGAAGTGATTCACCACGATATGGAAAAAAGAAAGCTTGCGTGAAATGATGCTAAAGAAAGAATGAAATGGCGTAGTTGTTTCAGGAAACTGGTTGACCCCGACTCTTTGGGAACAATAACCAGGCCTCGAAGGCAAAATGGATGATGAAACTTTTCGTTAAAAAGAAAATATTATTATTCAATTGAAGATTCGTGTAAAATTGACATTTGTTTTGTAGAAAAAAATAGGTATAAAAATATATTTAACTTAATAAACAAAAGATTCAGTAATTAAATTCCTCAAGTGAAAAAGTAAACAAAGAACTGACATTTAAGGCCTATTAAAAAACGTTACGTCATTATTTGAAATGTGGGCTTAAAACCTTTTTTTTCATAAATACCCTTTTCTTGAAGATGAGAAAAATAGCGATTTATAGGATTGCATGAGATGTAAGTACAAAAGGAAAGGGTGATAAATGTTTCGCTGGAATAATATGAATGGAATTGAGTAAATTAAATAGTAAGCCAATTGACTACTCATGAAAGTCATCGTTTCAAAAACGCTCCTCTGTCGAACTTATTTTGAAACATTTCCAAATTTACTTTGAACTACTACCCTCCTTCGCTTGACAATATTAATATTCTTGAGCATACGTAAAGGAAAAAAAGATTTTAAAAAAAATCGATACCACGTAGAAAAAGTAAAAAAATGGATTTATTTTAAAAAAAAATAAATACATCAATGTTGGAGGGAGCGTCTAAAAGATAAAAAACACAACTCGCTAAGGAGAAGGTTTAAAAAATCATGCACAAAGTCTTTGTCAGCCAAGCGCGAAAAGAGATCAACATTTGGAACCAATTTGAGGCTGAGGCCGCAATAATTATCACTGATCAGTTGCAAAACCTCTTCACAATCTAAGCACTGATTACTGTCGGCGAGCACACCGTCATAATGATGAATGATCCGTTCAATGTTGATGATATTGGAAAGGATGGCTGAAGAACTTTCATACGTTTTCACATCTTGGTTCACATCCTCTTTCAATTGCGTACATAAATCTATGATGTTTGCAAAGAGGCTTTTGGCGCGTAAAATCTCGTAGTACAGCCGATCGTAGATGAGAGAAGATGGGAAGAATGCGTCTCCGTGCGCCAAAAAGAGATTGAAGAGGAGGAGCACTTGTTGAATGAGTGCTAAGTTCACAGAGGAGATGAGAGCAGGCTTCGCCAAAAAGGAGAGCAGAGAGAGCAAGGCGTGCCACAGATGCTGCCAGTTGCAAAGGGGCACGCAAACACTCGCTCTCTTTTGGAAGCAGAAGAGGCGATGCAGACACGCGAGAGTGAGGTGGTAGAGTTCGTGAGGAAAGGATTGCGTGTGCAGGTGAAGAAGCAAGAAATTGGCCAGCATGTCCATCAGGACGGAAACAAGGGGGCGTGGAGGGGGCTGGCTTTCAGAAAAGTTTGCTGGTCGAATCACACTCAGGAAGTTGAGGTTGTGATCGTGGATCAAAGTGTTCGCGTACTCATCCTCTGAAAGACTCAGTAGAGTTATGAGAATGAGTTTGAACTGATAGAGAGTTGTGTTCGAAGTCAAGTCCTGACACAATACATGAGCGTATTCGAGAAGCACAATGAACAAATTCGTTGGGTGACCTTCATCTCCTTCTGTGATTGGCTCTTTCGCATCCAATGACTGCTCAAAATAAATACAACCATTATTCTTTGTTGAAAAGCTATGGATCAGGGTTGCAATAAAATTTCGATTAAGTTGAACACATCGCAACAGCATCACAAGATAGGGAAGAATGTTGTTGATGCTGGAAATTTCTTCTGAAGAAAAAGTAACAGAAGTGCATGGGGATTTACTTGAGAAAGGAGAGAGAATGTAATTTATAACTGTGCGCATACTACTTGGTGAGGTTGTTTGGCATGAACGCTGAAATGAGGCAAATTTTTTGAAATTGCGCAGATGTATCGCTATACACCTGGCCAATTCACTCAACTCAACTTTATTCGCTAATATTGAAAAATGTAGGATCGAGGGGTTTTTGTTGCAACTCGCGAACACAAACGAAAATGTAAAAGCTGCTGAGGCGGATGAAGGAGGCGAAAGAAGGGCCGAGAAGGTGGCTTCAAACAACTCAACCTCCATAATGTCTTTGAGGAGAGAGGAAAAGCGAATCAAAAAGGACATTGCTAGAACACTCGCTACCAGGTTGAAGGACTCAGCGGCAAGGGAGCAGTGATGCTCCTTTTCATCAGCATCATCTTCGATTTTGCCCTCCTGTATCAACATCTTGATCAAGGATATCAACTTGGACTGGGCATTCTTATACCCACACACTAGTTCCAGTGTCTCATAGGAATACAGCATGACATCTTTCGTGAAAAATGAAGTGATCATGGCATTCAAGGAAATGATCGCATTTCTCCGCCTCACTTCATCCCCTTCTTCTTCCAGAATCTTAACGCATCGATCGAACAGACAATTCCAATTCTTTTTGACCGCTAACAAATCGGAAAGGGAGTACACGGATAGCACATTCAATAAAACTTTTTCGCTTGCCTTCACCAAAAAAAATTCATTCCAAAATTTATCCGTGTCCTCTTGTAATGGAAAATTTTGATGTGAAGCTAAAATTTCATACAAGTACTTTATTTTACTAATCTTCTTCTTGCGCATTAAAACTTAATTTCCTTTATGTAAAATTTTGTTTCTGGCGAAACATTGAAAAAAACTACAAATATAAATGATATCATTGTATATTATACTGGATGAGCTTGTGTCAAATGTATTTATATGCAGCACAAAAATTTTCCCCTTTCAAAAGACAGCTTAAAAAGCACAACGATATATTAAAGAGAAACTAATCTTGCTAGATGAGATAATGCGAAAAAAGTTGAAAGGAATAACCAAGTAACAAAAAAAAGGAATCCAACTACTCAAAAATTTAAATGTCTCGTTTCAATATGCTTGAAAGTCATTTTGTGAATGCAAATAAGGACTCGAACTATATTGAAACGACATTTTGACATTGACCCAAAGAAAACTCATACGAGCTCTTGTTTTGAATAGAATTAAATATAGATTTGTGAAGTGGTCTGCCTTCCCTGTGAGACCACATGAGCACTAAATACATTTTTTCCATATTTTTGCACATCAATCGCTCCATTATGAAATCTATTTAAAGAGTAAAATGTAGCGAAATATAGAAAATAGAACCTCGCTTATATCTCATCTTCAAGCATAAAAATGGTTTGTGAAGAAGGAATATAAAATGCGTTCAAACAAAATAAAAGCAAATAGTAATAATAAAAAGAAAATCTTCACACACTCACTTGTTAGATACAATTAGGCGTAAGAAGAAGAGTTTATCAATAGGGCGTATAGGAAGCAAAAGACAGGTAACTGCATGGGTAGACATAAGGTAACCTGGAAGGCAGTTATTGAGAACGAATTGAAAAAAAGACATTTAAGAGTAGGCGAAGAGCAAAATATAGAAATCTGAGAATAAAAGATGTAAGACATTTTTCATAGTTGTAAACAACCGAATACACTCTAGATAGCTGGGAAAATGGCGGTAAAATTATTTATCATTATTATACAATTATTAGAACATGGTATCGTAGGTTCAGGGGGTTAGGAAAGAAGTTGAATAAAAAATGTAAAACCAGAAAAAAGAGAATGAAGAATAACTTGAAGAAACACGTCATGATATGTAAAAGTTAATCAGAGGAAAAATAGCAAAAAGTGATAAGTCTAAATGTCCTTTATGGCAAAAATTAGTCTAACAACATATTTTAAAGCCAACGATACTGACGTTGAAAGCAGTATACCAATTTAGACAACTTAACCCGATTTTCGATCTCAAGGTGAAAAAGAGCCAAACACATTTGTTATGAATTTGAAACGGAGTAGCACATGTTAGATGCTGGTAAAAAAAAGCATCTTTGATTTATAACAGTGTTTCCCAAACTTTTCGGCAGACCAACACCCACCAAAGTTTCAAAATTTTTTCCAACGCCCCCTATTAAAAAATTGATACACAAATACATAAAAATATTTTCATAATAAATGTTTTATCTATTTAAAAAGTTTGGTATATGTTTTTTTTCTTCAATTTTTCAATGCGATGGATGAGTTTGGTGTTTATTTGCTAAGGCTTCTTTCTATATTTGGTTCTATGCTGTTGAGAAGGAGTCTTAAGTCTCACTCTGTTTGCGATTTGCAAACGATTTCTTTGTCTGCTGAGAAGCTGTGTTATAACACTAAAACTGCGTTCAGCCATATACGTAGTAGTAGGAAAAACAATGAAAAAAATCTTATTTTTTTCCCATAATTTCGGAAATTTTTCAGGAAAGCAAAGTTGAATCCAAAAGGTTTGCTATGATTGTTTGAAGAGAGGCTTCAACTCAAAGTCATTTTTTAAGAGAACTTATTCTTCTTGCGTTTCGCTATTAGTTTCATCGGTTGTATCATAAAGAAAAGGATTGATGAGCCAGTCAGGTATGGTCAAATTAATAAGATAATCACAATAAACAAGGAGATCATCTATTGTAGCATAATCAAACGTCAAGTCTTTTTTAAGCAAATTCACATTTGAAAATTGGGATAGCTTTCCACGACCAATATTTTGTCTGAAAAGTGAGAGTTTTTTTGAATGAATGCACAAATAACAGATTTTATCTTGATGAGATTTAGATCCTTGCAGTTGCATATTAGTTCGTTAAACATGGTGTACAGGTGTCAAGTAGGCCACATCACTACTTTTGTAAGCTATGAGCTAATCACTTAGCGAAGCACATTTATTTTCTCTGAGAAGTTATGATGATCTCAAATAGAGAGTAAAATGGCTTCAACAAATTTCTTCTGATAAGCACCGTACTTGGGTGTGTAAAAGCAGGCGATCAAATTCTTCATTGTTGTCCTTGCAAAGTTGACGATATAATCGCGAGTTAAGAGAATTACATTTTTGTTCCCTGATGATATAATGCTATCAAGAGATTTATGAAGACGTTCATTCAAGTTTTTTGCAAATAAGTGCTAGCGATGAATAACACAGTGAACCGTTAGACAATTGGGAACGGGTTTTTTAAAAAAAGCAAGGAAACCTTTTGTCTTCCTATCAAGGCTGGAGCTCCATCAGTTGAACAAGCAACGATATCACTCAAAGGAATTTCCTTCTCTTTGAAAACCGCATAAACTTTATTGAAAATTGATTCGCGTTTAGTGCCAGTTTCAAGTTCATCAGCAAAAAAAGTCTTGTGAAACTTTTTCATCTTTAATGAAACGGACATACGCCAAAAGCAATGCTTCATTATCTAGAAGAGTAGATTCGTCCGTGTTGACTTTTGAACGTCTCATATAAAGTTTCTTCAATATTGCATGCCATCTCATCAATTCTTCTTTGTACTGAATTATTACTAAGTGGAATTGAATTCAAAATAGTTTTGGGAAAAGGATGATGCACTACAGAATTGAGAACTTCTTCTATAGCTGGTAAAATAAGTTGTTCTCCAATTGTGTGATGTTTCCCTGATTTAGCAATCAATTTTGAAATATTGCATGAACAAACAAGACCATCATCACGCTTTTGTGATTGATTTGTGATAAACGATGAAATTCGATTCCTGTTATTAAATTTATCACGTAAGTTTTTGAAATATAAAATTTTTTTCATTTGCTTTGTTTGAATGCATTTTGTTCAAATGTTCGGAAAGCTTGGATGGTTTCATTGCTTCATTTGAAAATACCTTTCGCAAAGGAGACACATCGGCTGTTGTTCATTTTTCCTAGGGGGCACTACCGCCCACTTTGGGAAACACTGATTTATAATAAGGAATAGCATGAAAGCTATTTTTCAATTTATTTAATAAAAAATTATATAATATTGATTTTTTTTATTTTTTTTAGTTGTCGCTATCGCATCCAAAGAAAGAATAATCTTCCTTAACTGGACAGATGGTAGGGATAGTCATGATCGGGTTTCGAACCCAGACCATCTGGATCGAGAACCTACGTTCCCACCACAAGGCAATCTGCTTGATTATACTTTGTCTATAAACACTTTGTGCTATTACTTTTATATTTTAATAAGCGCTGTTGAAACTGAAAAGCCAAAGACTTGAGTATTGTATAACCTCTGCAAATTCCTAACAAAATTGCAATAATTATTATTGACAGGTTTATGATGTTTATAACTTATAAACAATGAACTCCACATGATGCCAACTTAGATGCATTGAACCTTGGCTAACTCTAATCCAAAGTTGACTGACTCATTCTCAATAACAGTTTTCAATTCTTTGGGTGAATTGAAATATTTCAGATGCTTTAAATAACTAGTTTCGATGACAGATCAATAGAACTCACAATGACACATGTATTTATTCATTCGGTTGTGAGAGATTTGCAGCACTGAGGTATTTGAAGAACAAATAAATTTCTTTGAATTACTATGACAATTTATTATTATCTTAAGCGCTCTCTTCTGCGTGTTATTTTTCTTACTGATAAATCTTGTATTTAAAAAAGATGCAAATGTCTCAATGTTACAAATAGCGAATTGACGATTCGTTTCTTTCGTCTCTGTACTTACAACATGGCTGGTGTGAAACGGAAATACACAAAGTTTACCAGAAACAAAAGCAACCCTGATGCTGACTTTGATTAAGATAACATTCCACCCTCAGATTTAGTACAAAGAGCAAACATTTACAGAAGTAGACTGTAAATTTTGTAGATGAAGATAAAATTCTACCCTGTAGAGCAGTGGTTCTCAACTTTTGAATTACATTTCTTAAAATATGACCGTGACCCCACTAATTTAGTTGCATATACTTTATATGATTAGCTGGTTGTAAAAGTAAGGGACGACAATTGTAATGAATATATCTGTAAGAGAGGTACTTTAGGTTTGTGAAAGACTAAATCAACATCATTAAATTTTATTATATTCACAAACTAAAACTTTGTCTAAAACTTGACATTAATTAAAACAACTACGTTTGGAATAATATTCTGTCACATTCTTTAAAAAACAAGCGAAGGTATATATTTTTTTCGTGAAATGGTAAATTAATTTTAATTAGGGCTAAGTTTCTCTATTCGTGGTCCAGTTTTGAAAAGTGCTACCCTCAATCATGTTTTGGTTGCAGTCAGAGCTTCAACATTAACTTTTAGTTTTGATGGCAGTCAGAGCTGCAAATCGTGATTCACACAAATACGTTGTAGAGAAAGATAACACTTTCACAGCCTCGAATCCAAGGACTGGTTTCTTTTTTTCACAGCAGTCCAGAACAGTTAAAACGAACAGTTTCCTCATGCTGAATCTCTATAAGCTCCTCTTGAAGATTTTGGATAGAAGACTCTTCTTCTGAAAGATCCTCGGCATGGATATCGAAGGGTCTTCGCAAAGATGAAATATAAATTAAATTACTAGTCCACCCCTTTTCCGCACCAAACTCCAATCCATGAGGTTGGGTGTGTATCACACACACACACATCCACAAATTATATGAAGGATATTAAAAAAACTTGGAAAATTACAATGAAGAAAAGATGGAATTCATTTTAAAATAAAAATAGCGTATATACTATTTGTTAAGATTGTAGGAGAAAAGCACGAAAATAATAAATCAATGGTTACTTGACAACTTGTTGTCTTCTCTCTCTCATGTCTTTCTTTAAAAGATATGAAAATTAAAATGGATACCATTTTTGTGGTTTTCTCTTCTTAGTACTTTTCTTCATTTATCTTTGTTAAAAATAGATAAAAGATTATCCACTAAGCCTCAACCAATATCTGACTGTATATCATTAAAAAAACTCTTAGAATTAAGACTTGACAATGTTTTTATCTTGAAGTCTGGCGACCCCAAAAAAATGGTTGGCAAAACCAGGGTTGAGAATCACTGCTTTAGAGTGATGATGTCAATGACGACTCAGTCAAACCTCTAATATCTCTTGTTTATTGTCTGTTCTAGAACAATGTGAAAGGTTAGGAGAAAAATCTCGTAAGAAATAATGATGTATAAAATATTTTTTCAATGTCATTTATCGTATGTCTGTTTGTCCTTGTCATATAAAAAAATGTTAATCTATTTTCACTCTTTTTAAACTAGAGCATGTGCAGTATCACAGCAATAGTCATGATCACAAAGTGATTCATTTAACAAAATAGCGACCATCTTAAGTTAATAATCCTGATTTTTAAGTTAAAGAAGAAGAAAAATTTCCTATGATGATTCTAAAAAATGGGGAAATATACCTACCTCCTCCTACCTTATGACTTGTTTGCTTACAAGACATTTGATTCATAAGATGTGTATAAAGGGAATATGTTAAGCATGTAACTATTATAAATGTCAAAGATATTTCATTTTAAAAGATGTAAGGAAAGATGGGAAAAATCCAAAAAAATCCCTTAATTTCATAATGATCGGATCCTAATCAGGGTTGGGTCGAAGTCGGTAAAATATACTTTTTTTTATATTATTTTAAATAAAGAAAAAAATAGCTTAATTTTTGTAAGCATATGAGGTGATCTTTTTTTAATAGTAGTCGGAAGCGAAAATTTGGCGCTAAATCAGGGGCGCACATCCTCGAAATTATTGGGAGAGGCGAAATTTTTTGTTGCAATTTTCAAAATTAGTGGTCTGGAAATACTGCAGGAGACCAAATATTCAAGCAATCCTTTAAAATAGAGTGTATTCAGCGCATACCTAAAGTCCTAAATTTATAAGACTACTTTATATTTTTTTTTTACAAATTTGGTGAATTTAAATACTATACTTCCAGCGAAAATATTTTAATTAAATTTGCAGAATATACACTAGTTTAAAAAAATCCAAAATTGTTGGGGGGTGGAATAGGCTTTTCATTTGAAAATGAAGTGGTCTACCAGGCACATTACAGGAATTGATGAAAGGATATTTGATTCATAGAGAAAACAACTGAAAACAAATAACTGAAGGTTGGATAGTTTTATGAGTGAATGTAGTCTGAAGGCAGAGTCTACTAGACACCATGCGATGTTTATATGAAAAAATGTGATTGATTCAGGGGCAAGGGTATAAAATGAAGTTATAATTGTGCAAACAAAAATAAAACAATAAATTAAGATTGCATTATTTCATTTTTCTCAGCATCATTCAAAAAAAGTTTAAAAGCTAAATTGACGCAAGCTACAAAAATCTACAAAAAGTAAAATAACTGTTAACATTTTGCAATGATTTGCCTTTTATATTAAAAAACATTATTATACTTTCTTGATCCTTTCATTGGAGAAATTTTCAAAAACTGATATCGCATAAGACGCATGGGGGCACCATGCGGTACATAGGAGTGTGGGCACGGCCCCTCATGCCCCAGCCTAGCTACGTCACTGGAGAGAATAGAGCTAAATGAGATAAGAGAGCTTAACAAGAGAAGGCTTGAATGAAAAAAGAGAGCTTGAATGAGCTTGAGTGAATGGTTGAGTTTTAGCAGAGAAAGCGGAAGAGAAAAACAGAGGAGAGAGAAAGAGAAATAGAATCACTGTGACAAATGAGAAAATCTAGTGGATCATCAACATGTGTTTGCTCAAAAATACTACAAGAAGGAGACACTGTGATAAACATTGCTTACTTATTGTGTGAATATTTAAATAATGGATTATTATTATATAGCTCTCACGCATCGTCTGTAAAATATTTTTGATAGGAATTTCAGAGCAGCTTGGCATGATGTTTGATTGATTCGAAAGCCTACATTCCTTTTTATTCTCTTATCTTACATTATCATGTATTCGAATGAATACAAGTCAAAATCTCCGCTAACACAAATCTCCTCTAACTAAAATATCCCCCCCCCCCCCGGATGTGCGCCCCTGCGCTAAATTTATTACGTAATTAAGTATTTGGAGTCGGAGATCAATTTTTGTAAATACTAGTCGGATATCTTCCACCCGACTTCTTAATTGATGATCTTAAGAATGAACATTTTATTAAAATAAAATTTGATATTAGGCATTAGAAAACGCAATGGTAATAAATAAAATTGATAAAGTATTAAATTTCTAATGAAATAAAACTAAGAAAAATAGATATTTCATAATTAACACAAGGATTAAATCTTTTGCAATACAGATTTTTAAGTACATCAATGAAATTGACAATTAGCTTATAATTTGATACAAAGATTTAAATAATTACTATTTCAAGAATGCTAGTAGATAAATTCATAACCATAGAGAGGTAAATATGTTTGGTTATTCACGACTGTATTAGTAATAATATCTAAATTATTTATATGAAAATATTTTATTAAATTTATATTGTTTTAATGAATGATTAATTATATATATCCTAAACAAATTTTCAACCCTAGAATAAATTTAGTATGTAAATCAGAAGTAGGATATACTTTGCGATTAAAATCGATCAACCATGTAAGAGTTGGGCAGAGTAAAATATTAAAAAATATTATTTAAAAAAAAAAATTTATATCTTTTTCTAGATTATCATTATAGGAAAAATCAATAGCCAAATATGTCCGTAAATTTGATTTTTCCAGTAGGATATATAAAAAAATTTTTTTTTGCAAACCAACAAGTAGAACTTAGAAGTAAAAAGGAAAACAAAAGGTAAAGTCTAGATTATATTTTGTATGTACTCAGAAGATGATTTTTTATTTTTTTTTAAATGAAAGTAATGACATGGATACATTTTCAAAGAGATGCACATTATCATTGTTGGTTGGTTGGTTGGAGATATCAAAGCACTTTCAGCCGTAAGGCTATATGATCGCATTATGCTTAAGATGGTTAATCACAGTTTTTGTGAATTTGTTTTTAGAGTTGGGAGCCTTGGGGATCGAACCCCTGACCTTCAACTGTTAAGCTGAGAGGTACACCCTAACAACCATTGAGGCTCTACATTATCATTGTAAAATTCATTAACTTTTTTTTATTAAAGAAATACTTGATCCTTTTAGTCTATAGGTAATTTTTAAAAGTTTGTTAGAGTTCCTAGTGTTATGTGAAAGAGTTTCCCTATATCTTATCAGTGGCCGAAAACCTTCTATAAACAACCGTTGAAATATTTATAGAGAAATACTTCTACTCTTTGTTTAAAAATATCTTCCACTTTAAATAATTCATTCTGAATAAAAATCTCTGAAGTGTGGTCCGTCTTATACATATTAATATTACTTGTATAGCTCTCTTTTGAAGAATTTGAATACGTTTTTTCCTAAAGGGAACCCAATTTATGATGCTATAATTAACAAAATAGAGGAATAATTGCTTATAAATCATAAGTTTAATCTTCAATGGGAAAATATTTTTAGTAAAAAATTAAATACCAATGACTCGATTTAGATCGAGGGCCAACTGATCGATGTGTTGCCTAAATTTCATTTTATTATCAAATAATAACACGAGTATTTTTACATTTTTTTCTTCAGCAATACCTGTGGAAAAAGTTATTTTTCCTATTCTTATTAGAGATTATCATTTATTTGAATTTTTTTATTCAAAATCAAATTATTTTCAGAACACCAGTTGTCTAAGTTCTTGTTCAAGTTATATGTGTCGATAACTTCCCCATTTTTTACTTAGGATAAAAGAAGATAAGCGCAGATATCGTCTGCAAAGAGCAGAAACTCAAAAAAATTTAGAAGGAAGAAAATATTGTTGATAGCTATGCTGAAAAGTAAGGGCCCCAAAATGGATCCATGCGGGACACCATTTTAGAGGGATTGTTTCTTAGAAAATGCATCATTCACTTTAACAATTTGAAACATATTAATAAGGCAAGAGTTTAAAAAAACAACGAACCTCTACTAAACCCACATTCATTCAAATTCTTGAAGATTGATGAGTGGTTAACACTGTCAAAAGCCTTTGACAGGTCAAAGAGAAAATTACTATGTCATTCTTTTTTGCTAAAATTTCAACTGTCTTATGAATCAAACAAGAGCATGTTATGAGCTTTACCTTATATTTAATTACTAAAACTAATTAAAAAATTTTTTTTAAAATATTTAATTAAATTATTGTTTTCATTATAAAAACAAAATAATTAGTACAAACTATACATTAAGATATTATCAAATAAAAAATGAAAAGTGTTTAAAACTTAAAACTAAAGTTATTATATCAAAAATATAGCAAACATTAATTTTTTCTTATTTTGAAATTTTACTTCTCAAAAGTGGGATAATGGCCTAATATAACATATTTTTACAATTAATTTTAAAACTTAGTTTCATTTTATTCTTTTAGTCTATAGGTAATTTTTAAAAGTTTGTTAGAGTTCCTAGTGTTATGTGAAAGAGTTTCCCTATATCTTATCAGTGGCCGAAAACCTTCTATAAACAACCGTTGAAATATTTATAGAGAAATACTTCTACTCTTTGTTTAAAAATATCTTCCACTTTAAATAATTCATTCTGAATAAAAATCTCTGAAGTGTGGTCCGTCTTATACATATTAATATTACTTGTATAGCTCTCTTTTGAAGAATTTGAATACGTTTTTTCCTAAAGGGAACCCAATTTATGATGCTATAATTAACAAAATAGAGGAATAATTGCTTATAAATCATAAGTTTAATCTTCAATGGGAAAATATTTTTAGTAAAAAATTAAATACCAATGACTCGATTTAGATCGAGGGCCAACTGATCGATGTGTTGCCTAAATTTCATTTTATTATCAAATAATAACACGAGTATTTTTACATTTTTTTCTTCAGCAATACCTGTGGAAAAAGTTATTTTTCCTATTCTTATTAGAGATTATCATTTATTTGAATTTTTTTATTCAAAATCAAATTATTTTCAGAACACCAGTTGTCTAAGTTCTTGTTCAAGTTATATGTGTCGATAACTTCCCCATTTTTTACTTAGGATAAAAGAAGATAAGCGCAGATATCGTCTGCAAAGAGCAGAAACTCAAAAAAATTTAGAAGGAAGAAAATATTGTTGATAGCTATGCTGAAAAGTAAGGGCCCCAAAATGGATCCATGCGGGACACTATTTTAGAGGGATTGTTTCTTAGAAAATGCATCATTCACTTTAACAATTTGAAACATATTAATAAGGCAAGAGTTTAAAAAAACAACGAACCTCTACTAAACCCACATTCATTCAAATTCTTGAAGATTGATGAGTGGTTAACACTGTCAAAAGCCTTTGACAGGTCAAAGAGAAAATTACTATGTCATTCTTTTTTGCTAAAATTTCAACTGTCTTATGAATCAAACAAGAGCATGTTATGAGCTTTACCTTATATTTAATTACTAAAACTAATTAAAAAATTTTTTTTAAAATATTTAATTAAATTATTGTTTTCATTATAAAAACAAAATAATTAGTACAAACTATACATTAAGATATTATCAAATAAAAAATGAAAAGTGTTTAAAACTTAAAACTAAAGTTATTATATCAAAAATATAGCAAACATTAATTTTTTCTTATTTTGAAATTTTACTTCTCAAAAGTGGGATAATGGCCTAATATAACATATTTTTACAATTAATTTTAAAACTTAGTTTCATTTTATTCCAAAAATAGAGAGTAAAAATGCTGAAAGCTTAAAAGGGGATTGTGATATTATTGATGAATTTAACTTTCAAAATTATGAAATTGCAATCATACCAACACAACCAGAGATGAAAAAAAATATTCTGATAATAATATAGAGAACAATATTATTCACGATGTTTTGCGGTAATTTAGAAATATTTTTCGATCGAGGTAATGAGGAAAAAGTAAATCATTTAGTTACCGGAAAAAATAGAAAAATTATATTGATGCTGTGGATGTTTTATTCAACAAAATTATTGTGGAAATATTTGAAGAGTTTTACAATGAAGAAATTGACTTGATTAAAAAGAATCTGTAAAATATGCAAGACAAAAAAAAGATGTGTTTTTTGACATGGAAATAAATAAAACCAAAATTTTTATTCGAAATTTTATTCTTTCGAGCTATCGTTCTTTACCACAACACAACATGTATTGGGAACAAGCTTTAGGTGTTAGAGTAAATTTAGTTTCAAGCTGTGTCTCGAAAGATATTAAAAAAAATAACGAAATTTGAATGATATTTGATAACACAAAAATAAATAAAGATGATAAAATGTTCAAAGTAAGAAAATATTTGGATATTTTTTATATGAAATTTGGGATATTTGAAAAAAAACTTTCTTTGGATGAAATATTAGGTATTATTACTAAAATGTTTATAAAAAATAAACCAATAAAATTTGGCTATAAAGTTGGGTGCATATGTTTTTCAATTTTAATCTGTATGTTGGAAAGATACCAATTCTAAAGCTAAAGAGCGGCTTGGAGAAGGTGTAATTATGAAACTAACACAGCTCTGCCACATAATTTGATTTCTAACTATTAAGTATACTTTGATAATTTCTTTACTAGTGTAAACATTATTTTTAAATTATCAAAAAAACAAATCAGCAACAGAAACTCTGCGACAAAACAGATGTAACATTTGTATTTTGCCATCATCAAACATATGCAAAAATCTTTACAAAAAGGTAGTTTATAGTTTTGGTATAAAAATAGCTAGAAAACAAAGTAGTAACAATCGATACAAACTTACCTCAAGCCAAAGCAAGATTTTCCCAGACTTTGAAAATACATATTACTCTTTCTATACCTAAACTAATTCAGGAATCAATTTATAATACCTAGAGAATTTATGAAAAATTAAATCCTAATGAAAACTATCATTTTAGATATGAAAAGAAGAATAGTTCTTGCATATACTTGACGCAAAAACTTTAAATATAAAAGTTAAGATCGGTCCAAAAAGTTCTAAAATTGTTAAAGGCATAAAGAAATGAAATCAGATTCAGTGCTGGTGGACATTAATATAAAAAGTAATTCAACACAAGGAATTTGTAACGGCTGTAAAAAAAGACTAAAAAATATTTAGCAAATGTAATGTGCCTCTTCATGAAATTTGTTTTGAAAAATGTCCTACAAAATAAATTTTCATTTTTTTACCTTTTCAAAACAAACTAAAATATTAAAAAAATATTGATTACAATTAGCTATTTTTTGTAGAAAGAAATTATAATACAAAACATGGCTATCAGGCCAATATCTTTTTTGGGTGTTGGACAAATCCCCCCCCCCCCGGATAAAATCCCTCCCTGGACAAAAGCCCTATCTCATGAGGAGGAGATTCTTTCTCACCTTTAAATTCAATAAAGTGAATTTTGCCTAATATTGTATCATTTGTTAGAAAAAAAAGTGAATTTTATCAAATTGGGCCCCGCGCCTGTGGGCTTTTTTCTCATGATGAATTTAGTAAATTATCGTTATGTCACCTCCCTTAGAAATGACGAATTTTTTCATTTTTCAATGCTTCAAATTTCAAAAAAGAAATTTTATCTCTAAAATTTTAAAAAACGTTTTTAAAATCACATGGAAAAAAAAATTTAAAGACAGCCGACCAAAATCTATAAATTTATGTTTTAAAATTTAGTTTTTTATTACTTGAGGTCTTAGAAAGTTTTTAAAAATTAATAAAGTACATTTTTAAAATTATACCTCGAAAAATTAAATTTACATTACTTTTTTAATTAAATTAGTTTGTATGTGTTTTTTTATATGAAATATAAACATCGATATATTTTACCATGTAAAGTCGGGGCCCCGCTATCACATTTCTAATGGGGCCCTGCAATTCCTAGCACCGGCAGTGTGTACATAATGAGGTATATGAAATTAAAATGATATAACAAGACCGGTTATCAACACTTTAATTAAAAAATTACACAGAAAATAAAAAAAAAGTGTACACTTTATGAGAGAGTTGTGATAAAAGATGGAATGCTAGTAAACTTTGATTGACATGGTGAATCAAAGCATGCGTGACCAACAACTTTGCTGCATTTATTAACTACACAAAATGCGATACAAACACAAGATTAAGAAGCATCTCCATTAACAACAGGCGCAGCAGCAGTCATCGTAGGAAACGGTCTGTTCATGCCCTTTAACTGCAGCATGAGTGACCGGAGTCTTGACACATCCTTAACGGGTTTATGCGTCTTCGAATTGAGGTTGCAGAGTTGAGCGGCCTGTTCCCAACTTTGTTTGGAGTGGTCGTAGGATCGAGCATCGGTACGACTCTTTTCCTCTTGGTTTCTCTTAGAGACTCCTTCCCAATAACGCTTGTACCATTCTTCAACGTCACGACTTCCCTTCTCAGCCAACTCCTTCTTATTCGCTTCCTCCTCCTCATCCTTTTGATCCAAATACCTCCCTTGCTTTTCACGCCAATCCTTAATGGCATCAGCTTCCACTTTGACAGGCTATTTTAAAATACATGTAAGTAAAACAGCATTCGTATTGAACTGGACGTCCAAAATGGGGGTGACTAACTCATGCCAACGTCAAGAAAATTTCTCTATAAATGTATAATTTCAATTATGTTCTAAAACTAATATTAGTTTGAAGAATTTTCATTAAATCCAATTATCTATTGAATTTTAATCATTTGAAGTATCCATGTTTAAAATAGATATTGTGTCTTGCAGCAGCTGTTAGAGATAAAACGTCGTTTTCTTCATCTTGTTAAAGAGAAGGATTGCCGACTTTAGTAGTAAGCTCAGTGTGTTGCCAGCAGTGAGTCCCGTTCGTTTCATTTGGTTCTATAATCTGGTTAGTTGATGCTGGTGAAAACGAATTTTGATATTTTAGTATTTTATTGCAAAATTTTTTCAGTTTGTTTTTTAATAAACTCAAAAATCAAAAGGGAATGTAATTTCTTTTTAAAAATTTAATTATTTGTAATTATTTTAAACATTAAACTTAAGAAAAAATTAAAAACAAAATATTTAAATTACAATGAAGGAAAATCATGATAATAATTACTTGTTTGAGGATGGCGGACAGCGAGGGGGTGCAAAATCGCGGGAATTAACGAGTAAAGAAACCGGATCTGAGTAATTTTATGGTGATAGGATGATTCGGCGGTAAATCGGGGCATCGTTATTGCGAGGAAACACTGTATTATCCATCTTTGTTAAAAATAAGAGGTTAAATGAATGAAAAAAGAGTTGTGTGTAATGGTTACGATTCATAAGAATCCTTATTTCTCCCTCTAATCTTTGATAAAAACTACTATATGTTCCTTTTGTGAGAAAAATATTAATTTTAATTAGTGTCATGGGCCGGTCTCAATTTTTTCCCCGATGCCAAACTATTTTAAGTATGTTTATACCTTTTTAAATTATTTTGTATTAATAGCTTTTAAGCAGCATGATAAGAGTTCTCGTTTTAATTAATTTAAAAAATGAAGAACTTCAATATGTAAAATTAGAAATTAAATTGAAATGTGTAAAAACTTGAGCTTTTCTTTCGCGGTTCCTTCAAAAAGCGTTTCTTCTAGGGGAGTGAAAGTGTCGACCACAAATAAAGGCCAACTAAAATTGGGGCAATTATGGTAAAACAAAATTAACATAATATGTTATAAGGCAGAAATATAGATATTCAAAAGTTGAGAAGAGGGGTCAAAAAATAAACGAAAATCGGATACCGTTATCTGTGAAAGATCTCAAGTAAATAGACTTATGAATATAGCATATTTTTTACATCAAATTGTTTGTAAAAACAGTAGCTTTGGCTATTGCATTTACAAAGCGCTATGCATAAAATACATAGATCTTTTTACTCTTTATAGCTCTAGTATAAACTTTGTCTATTAAATCCGCTGATAAGCTGATACCAATTACACTATGTGACTTTAATCTAGGGACGTACCGGATAGCAATAAAGCAGTGTCGGGTGTTTTCATCGAGAAGGCACAATTGCGCCGCTTGTATCGAACTATGAGAAAAGCAGGCTTGATGCGGGATCGAACCCAAGACCTTGAGTTATCTAATCCAGCATCTAACCAACCCTACTCACGCATAAGATTTAATGAATATTAAACTTTCTTTTAGACATTAATATTTTTCAAAGAAGAAGTGTAATCTAGTTGCATTCATTTAAATTTCACAAGAAATTAAAAAACCTTTTTTATAAAAATGAAAAAATTGCAAATCGAGAGAGAGAGAGTTAAAAATAAGTTTTTACTTTTGAAATCATTATCATTTTAATTTTACTAAACTTAAATGACTTTTACTTTATTTACCTATACTTTTTACTAAGGGTGCACCGAATTAGTTAATCCGGGTGGATATTTTGCGGGATACTGACGATTATTGGATATTCGGACCATTTCCGGATACTTCATATATCCGGCCAGACAAGCCGGATAATTACAAAACAAAGTATTCATTTAATAATAATTAAACAATATTTAGGCAGCAAAACGAAATTATAATTTAATAATTGACCTTTAAAAAGAAAGTGAAATAAATGCAAATTAATGGTTGGTTAGTTAGAAATTCCCCAGCAGCACTTTCAGCCGTAAGGCTATATGCTCGCATTATGCTTAAGATGGTTAATCACAGGTTTTGTGAATTTTGTTTTTAGAGTTGGGAGCCTTGGGGATCGAACCCTGACCTTCAACTGTTGAGCTGAGAGGTACACCCTAACAACCATTGAGTTCTTTATTTAATAACAAATGAAAATTTCATATATGTTGGACTATTCCAGAAAATCAGCTTGTATACGAAATTTAACTTGAAAATTTCCTACCATTGTGGTGAATGAATATAAGCATCTCTCCTTTTTCAGAAAAAAGTTTCCGTTTTCTGAAAAAAGGCGCTCAGAGTATACTGATGATGCAGGTGTATATAGGTATTTAGCTGTTAGCTGTTTCAGGAGTGGAATTTTTTCATCCTGTTTCCAATATTGCAGGGGCATTTGTCTCTTTGCAGGAGTGGAGTGCAGGGGCAAGGTTCTAATTCGCTGGCTGCCTTTTCTTCGATATCTTTCTTGGGCTTAGTAATTGTTGTATTCGCCTTTTCGTGTGTTCTGGCAATTTCTTGGAAGCAAGCTATGAAATCATCCTCGCTTCTATCTTCGGGTAATTCCTTTGTGGAACAGTCAGAGTGAGCAGCTTCATCAACAGTCTCCGTCTCTACACCCTTAGTATCAACACTGTGGTGTTGTAGAATCTCGCCAAGGACTTTTTTCCATATACTTTATCTTTCAAAAATTGGACTTTTAAATCGCGGGTCAATTAATGTTGGTAGAACATATGATGGGTTCCTCATAATGTCAAGACCAGAACCTGAATCACTGAAAAACCTAGCATGAAGCGCAGACAGAGGTCTCTGTTTGATTATTTTGATGCCTTCTTTATCAGTGGCCTTTTCAAGGTATCTTGCTAGAGTACTTACATTCGGAATGACGGTCGAGAGAGGACATGATTCGGCCCTCATTTCAACAGTAAGCTGGAAGAGACTGAAGTATGGTTACAATTTGATCAATAATTTGCCACTCACAACAAGAAAAACTTGACAGCTCATCCTGATCAGAGATGTAAGCATCTCTAACCAGTATATCTCTTCTTGAAAAATTTATATTCCAGCACTCCTACATATTCTTGAATTGGCTAGCAATGTTCACACCTGTATGGGAGTTGGTAAAGTGAGACGCATGTGGAACTGCATTCTTTCGTACATATTCAGCAGTGATCCAGTGGGCAGAGAGAGAGAGACAAAAAGGTTTCATGAGATGAGGAACATATCCAGATGTCAGAAGTCAAACTAACAGAGGCATCTTTGGCGAGTTCATTTGCAACATCTTTCCGTAGTTCTCCACAGAAGTCTGGCAGAACATTGTCAGCGAAAAATCTTCTGATAAGAATGACATACTGTGGCTGTAAATGTGCCATAAGACCGATAAAACCGTCATCTTCAGCCATACTAAAAGTCCAATGCCAATGAGGAGAATTTTCTTGTGAATTTTTTTAGACCTAGTGTCATTAATATTCCACAACTTTTTTTATCGAACGTTTCGTGTAAGGACAATTGGACTATTTTCCTTTCTTTTGCCGAGAGAATCTTGAATTTAGAACTCTCCAGTGTTTTTCTTTCAAAACATTTCTTTTTTCGCATCCTGCTATTCTTTGTAATCCAAAACTTTTGCGTGATTGTGCAAAGGTGTCGTGCTGAATGACTTGGGCTTTCGAGAGCTTCTTCTTATCATTTTATTACAAACTGAGAAAATTAAAGCTGAGAAATCGCAAGAATCATTAATCTTGAAAAGACGCCAGATTAAGATCGACATCGTGACTAACAATTAGTATAAAATGAGAAGGGGAAAATTATAACGTCAGTTTTCAATACTTGGAGAAAAAGAAAAAGAACGAAGATATATTTATGCTGTGTCAAATTTTTTTGTAAATAATCGATCATTTATTTCTGTGTGAGCAAATGAGAGAAGTATAGCAGTAATAAACAAAGCGTATGTGGTTGCTAGTAGTGTTGCACTACCAACGAAACAACTGGATATTAAATAGTGACGATGAATGATGAGAATATTAATATTAAACTTTAAATATGTTATGTGCATGCTAGAATCAAATCGCATACTAATGTAGTTGAGTGATATTATGAACAGAAAGTAGTTGTTATAAAGCTCCTTGAACATGAAATTCATGCACTATTAGTAAAACTTATCATTGATATCCGGCCAGATACTGTTTAACTATCGATCATATCCGGTATCCGGCCGGTTAGTAAATTTAACTATCCGGTTCACACCTACTTTTAACTAAGGCAAATGAATTTGTCTGTTTTAAATTCCTTAAATGTAAGTGTTATGTTATTTTGTAAAATGTTTTAAATTTTCACCTAGAATTGTTACACAGCGAATACAATTATTTTAATTAAGAGGATAAAAAATACTATTATATATCAATTTAAAAAACATCATTAAAAATCGTCAATGTTTGATTTTTAATTTTTTAACTCTATTTTATTTTGAAATATTTTTAAAATTTATTCATACTTTAAATATTTTGTCATTTGTGAAAAAGTGAAAGTTTTAAATTAAAAATGAATTAATTTCGAGTAATTCATTTAGAAGTAATTTCCCTATAAGTGTAATGAAGGATTGCATAGTTATATAAAAAATTATAACTTTGTGTTATTGCTTAAAAGTCAAAATAATAGTAAGTTAATATTAGTTAACAGGCCGGTTTATCCGAATATCCGGTACCGGATATTTTCGGGCTATCCGATACATCCTTACTTTAATCTGGAAAGAAATAATGAAAATAAGTTTAAGTTTTGTAAGGATATGGAGTGGGTCTTCTTTAGTGAATGTCGAAAGCGAAGAGCTCGCATTAAACTTAGGAATTTTCCAAGTATTTGCCGTCCGTTTTTTAAGTACTTGGAGGCGAATCGAAATTGGATATGCCACCGCATCCCTAGCCTCGATAAAATATCTGTAGAAAAATCACTAGCTGATCATTGTAACAAAGGAATATGTAGTATAGATTAAAGGAAAAACCTCGCTTTCTGTTTCAGGAGTAGGATTGACTTCACCATATGTGTCTTCGGGTATTGATACGTCGTTACATTTTTCTACACCGCTAACTTCATTTTTCTCCAAGTCTTCCAAGTCATTCTGAGATTTCAACCAAAATTGCGTTGCTTCATCATTGAGGTTGCTGGTATTTTGTGGAGCTTCAGAAACATTCAAGTTTTCAAAAGTTTCCTCAATACACTCGTTAGAATTTTGTTCTGTGTTTAAGTCCATTTCAAATCTGCTAAGCAACTAATCCTCTATTCGATAGAAAAAGTTAGCAAGCAAGAAAAATAAAATAAATCCAATTTAAAATTAGAAAGTGGACGGATTTTATAACAGGAACACAAATCGAATTGATACATTTGAAAAAGTTGTATAATTGAGAGGGGGAGAGAATAAACCATTATTATAACAAAATAATTAAATTATTCAAGGTTACCTACTTAAATATATTAATATTTTGTTCTAAGTTCTATTTTCCTAATAATCCTCCATAAATCTTATTGATACATGTAAAAACGGCTAAAGGTACAAAGAACAAGTCACTGTGATTGACAGGTTGAATAGAATGGAATCATTATTGGACGAATCAAGGCCGCTATTTAATATAAAAAATACAGAATTATTTCATTTTTTCTACCCATTTGAAAAGTTAGCTCGAAGAATCTTCTAAAATAGTAAATGAGAATATGAAAAAAAATTATAGGGTAGAATACTATTACTTTGATTGCTCTAGTCCTGCAATCTCCCTATCAATGTTACAACAAGACATTTCTTTCATCTCCTTTCAATTTTAATGGGTTTGTTTTAGGAACAGTTAGTTATCTGTGCAGCAGGCATTTTTCCTTAAATTGCCTTACCTCCTTCGATGGATTTCTTTTCTAGGCATTCTTCGTTTCGAGGGTGAAACTGTGTTGCGTATGTTTTGATTGGGTTAGCGACAATTAAGTTGGGATTCTTATAAATTTCCAACTAAATTAGCACTACTGATTGAGAAGCCACTTTAAACACATGTACGACCGTATGATACGATTAAATATGGTTCCTAAAAATTCCAAATAATTCACTTAAGTCACTACGTAATTATCTTATGAAGAAACGTCTTGACAAGTGGTTACATAAGTGGATGGTAGTTCCCCAAGGGCAGCCTTTTGAAATTCTTAGGGGGCGCTATGAAACCAAGTTACGAATAACAAGAAATTTACTGCCTTTCCCGATCCCTAAAAATGGATAAGGACTCTGAAAGATTTGATAAAGAATGAGCATTTATATTCTTGTTGCAAATTAACCCTTTCGTGACCAGAAAAATCAGGCGATATTTATTAAAAAGCAGAAGATTCATATTAAGTCCCAATGTTCCCATTTGGGAACATAAGTAATTTCATCTTCGTCTGCTTTTTTCAATGATTTTGAATATAAATCGTCTGCGTTATTTTAGATATCGTCTGCTTTGCTTGGTCTTAAATGGGTTAAACAAAACTATTTGAAAAACCAGACGAAGGTAAAATTGTTTATGTATCATATGTGATACACTGGTCACCAAAGGGTTAACGAACTTCAAACAGTTTGGAAATATGATATCCGAATACTCTTCACTTTTATTATTTAAAATATTTAGTCCTACCTATGCGTCTATACGAGCTATATTTAACAGAGAAAACAGCTTATAGTATATCATGGAGACTTGAAAAGATGGTAAAATCAGCCAATAAAAACGGCGCATCTTCAAAAGTAGACATTTGATTCGATACACATAATCGTATTCAGCCTCAGCTAACCGCGCTAATGCCTGGAGTAAAGAAAATCTCTCATTCCAAATTAAATGATCACGTCTATATAAAATGTAGGACTCGTTGCATAAATTCTGTTAAATGAACCAACCACTAAATGCGCTAAGAAGCCTCATTTTGCAGGATTGAAAGTAAATCGTTTGAATCAAGAAGAATCGGAATGATGATAGACTTTTGTTGGTAATCGGCATTGAAAAAATTTTTGCTATCGTCCCATCCCTATATTAGGTATTGAAATAGAGAAATATTTTGTACAATTCATATGACAATTCCATTTTGGAAAAAAACTTATATAAGTCGATTACAATTTTTGATGTGAAAAAAAAGTTTAAAATCTCTTTCTGCTACTTGGAAGTTACTAAAATACTTTTATTCCTTCCACAGATTGTATATGTTAGAAAATGGATTTAGCGGCTGCGAATGAAATTTTAGGAAATGAAAGAAAGCGTACATAGAGAGAAGCCATATCAGAAAAAATACAGACATTTAAATTTGCAAGGTAAAAACACCAAACTTAAGATTCGAATGGGAATATATGAAATAATGGCGTTTCTTTCAAAAATGTCTTCTAAAGGGGGGTTGAGTGAGAAAAGTCTTTAGACGTGTGTTTGTCAGAGGGTGTGCTCGGGCACAATGGTGCGCCCCATGAAACGCTCAAATGGGACTCACAAATTTCTGATACTTAAAACTATTGAATCAAAAATTGTTAGAGTTAAAGGCGAGGAATTAAGGTTTTATTCCTTTAGAATAACACAACCTTTGTGATAACGCAATAATGCAAATTTATCTGAACTTTCATATTACAAGGAAATTGTTGGTTTTGACAAGTAGAGTGTTCTCTTTTTGTATTATGAAGAAACTTTCGGATTTATATCCCAGCAATAATAAAAATATTCTGAAAATCTTTAACCCTTTTTTACAAACTTTAATTAAAATTTTTATTCAATGAATTCTTCCTAAAAACGTTCTTTTCCAGATTCCATTTTACAAGAAAAAGGATTCAACATCAATTCTTCTACTTAGAGCTCAAACAAATCATCAATCCTGAACAATAAGTGATCTTTCAGCTGAGATTTATGATTGAAATTCTGACTTGATTAAATTCTTATGTAAAATGTAAGTTTTGATAAAACATCAAAATATTTGTTTTTTACAATGGTGACGCTTGTGAAACCCGGATATCGTGTATCGTGATAAAGCGCCATCTAAATCTTGACGCTTGAGAAACATTGCTCTAGACCAGGGGTTTTCAAACAACGGAGGGGGGGGGCTGCAAGATCAAGAAAGGGGGTCCGTGAATCTATTAGCTATATGATTTAACAGAAATAATGAACTGAATGTATCACTACAAGGAAAAAATTCAAATATTTTATTCGGTCATGACAAGATAGAAGCCTTGAAGAAAAAACTGAATATATGGGCTACAAAAGTAAGCGAGAAAACTTTAGATATGTCTCCTACAGTGAACGAATATCTCGACAATTGTTCAGTTGATGTCGATTAGATAGTTGTTGATGTCTAGCAACATTTAACAACACTGCCTGAACAATTTGATAAATATATTTTGAAGGATTTTAAAGATGATATTGCAAATTTTGTCTGGATCAGAAAGCCCTTCAATGTGAAAACAAATACAGATCCAGATTTGTTGCGCACGGTGACTTACGTGTATGTTTGTCAGTAATATGGCCGTGAATTGACAATTTGTGGAAAGCCAAGCAAGCACATCCTTTTCACTGAGTGTGCACTAAGAACATCCAATTTGTGTGTAAACTGACAATAAAAACTATTTGTACTCGTTTTTTTAAAGTAAGATTAAAAACTTAATATAACAAAAATTAACTGTAACATTTTGCAGCTTTAGTCGACGAATTCCGAATATAATATAGGATTTCCGGTTTTCAACATAGATTTCCGAACTGTCCCCTAAGCACAAAGGCTAAGAAGTCTTAAACAAGTTTCTTTGCATGATTGTAATATCATCAAATATTTTTGTATAAATTTTATAAGCGTTTACAAGCGGTTTTCGTGGAAGGGCCTGAATTACAAAAGGGTCCGTTATTCAAAAAGTTTGAAAACCCCTGCTCTAGACTATGATGCTTCCAGTCAAATTGACGAAGCATATACTTCCACTAAGCCAGGGTTTTTCAAACGGTGGGTCCAGACCATGAAGTGGGTCGCGGCTGTTCTATTAATATCGCCTTCTACAACCACATATTGAGGTGCAGTGGCATTTTCCAGATTTACAAGACTAAGAAGAGAAACGGGAACAGCAGTGCACCTGCTATCCTGAAACAAATGATTATTATCAACAAACAAACACGTCCATCTCATCAACATAAAAAAAATGCAAAAAATTGAAGATTTTGAACAAACGAACCAAGCATTAAGAACTCTCAAACATATTACTTTGCATTTAGTGTTAGTTTCTTTTCTTGTTGATATGGCAAAAAGGGTATTGTGGAGAGTTACAATAACATAGCTTCTGTCAAACCATGAGCAAATAGGACTTGTTGCGGGATCGAACCCAAGATCTTGTGGTATCGAAGCCAAGTTTCAAAGCATTCATACTCACGCCTCGTTATTTTAATAATGAAATTACACTGTGGTTTAAATATAAGTTAGGTTATTTATTATTATCGTATTCAGTGATTGAAATTTAATTAGATTGCAAATTTTTAACAAAATAAAAGTATAAACATGCAAAATATTTATTTTCAAAATCATTTCTTCTAAATTCACTCTTTATCATTAAACATATTATTGTTCACAGAAGGTTTCAAGAGTGTCTATTTTCCATTTAAGACTAAACATAGGAGTATATCACGGGTAACATGGTTTAAGCAGGACCACACATCCTTGAAATTATTGGGGGGGGGGGGGGGGGGGGGTAAATTTTATTGTTGCAATTTTCAAAATTAGTGGTCTGGAAATACCACGGGAGACCAAATATTCAAGCAATCCTTTAAAATAGAGTGTATTCAGCGCATACCTAAAGTCCTAAATTTATAAGACTACTTTTTTTTTTACAAAATTGGTGAATTTACATACTATACTTCCAGCGAAAATATTTTAATTATTAAATTTGCAGAATATACACTAGTTTAAAAAAATCCAAAATTGTTGGAGAGGGGGGGGGGGGGGTGAAATAGGCTTTTCATTTGAAAATAAAGTAGTCTACCAGGCACATTACAGGAATTGATGAAAGGATATTTCATTCATAGAGAAAACAACTAAAAACAAATAACTGAAGGTTGGATAGTTTTATATGAGTGAATGTAGTCTGAAGGCAAAGAGTCTACTAGACACACTGCGATGTTTATATGAAAAAATGTGATTGATTCAGGGGCAAGGGTGTAAAATGAAGTTATAATTGTGCAAACAAAAATAAAAAAAAAATTAAGATCGCATTTTTTCATTTTTCTCAGCATTATTCAAAAATAGTTTATAAAAGCTAAATTGATGCAAGCTACAAAAAGTAAAATAACTTTTAACAAAAAAAGTCTATCAGAAAAAGTTATAGAGCTTCAACAAAAACTAAAAAATTTTTACAGCATAACTTAAGTTTTTTGAAAACTAATTTGACATATCCCCTACAGCATACTCTATGGGTGGCATGGCAGGTTGGTTGAGATGATGGACTCAGCACGGAAGCCTCTGGATTCGATTCCTCATCGATACGAATTTGTTCATAGTTTGACATAAGCGGTACATCAGTGCCTTGTCAATGAAAATACACCCGCTGCACCTTACCTTTTACTCAAAATTGAAAAATTTGCTACATAATTAACATAAGAGAGAAAGGAGACAAAATAAACTAATAAAGCAATTTTCACTATTTTAAAATGGAACCGTCTGTTCTCAGAATAATTTCAAGATAATAGAAGGCATAAAGAATTAGAGTTTATTTGATATTTTCAAGTTTTTATAAGCAGCAAAAGCCAACGTTTAAGTAGCTAACCCTTATAGAGTGATTTGGTGGCACTTGTGTTTTTTACATATTGTATACAAAAATGGTAATTTAATCACTTTTTATAAAATTATTTAAGTCTAAAAAAACAAAATCATTAAAAAATTATTTAAACTAACATAAATCAAAGTATACCAAAAAAGAAAATCATTGTTTTTTTGAATATTTTTGTCCACAAATAAAATTCTGACAGCTGTTATAAATATGTTAAGTACATTTTGTTTCGATATTATATTTTTATTATAATAATCAACAAATTTTCTTAAAAAAATGATTTAATTAATTATGTACAATGTAACTTATAAAATTTAACAATCGAACATTATAAAAAATATCTCTGCTCAAATATTAAGCAAATAGAGTATTCTTGCTTTTAAACTGAATAGCTAGTCAAAATATTCATTTCCAAATATCTATTGAAAAAAATTTCTTGACTAGAAAATATTAAAGTTTTCAAATGTTACAAAATGTAACAAACGTAGGGATAAAGATTAAGTGACCTTTGTTGAAAAAAAATTCTTAGCGAGTCTAACAATATTCATTGATATAAAATTGTAACGATCGAAAACTATTTTAATTCTCTAAATGCAAAGTAGACAGAAGAAGTGGTGTAGCCAATTAAAAGTTGATAGAAGGGGCACAATTTAAACAAAAAACTTGCGCAACATTATTTATACTTTCTTGATCCTTTCATTGGAGAAATTTTCGAAAACTGATATCGCATAAGATGCATGGGGGCACCATGAGGTACATAAGAGAGTGGGCACGGCCCCTCATGCCCCAGCCTAGCTACGTCACTGGAGAGAAAAGAGCTGAATGAGATAGGAGAGCTTAACAAGAGAAGAGGGCTTGAGTGAAAGAATAGAGCTTGAATGACAACTTGAGTTTAAGTGTCTGCGTGTGATATTTTATGCTCGCATTCAATCTTTTCTTCGTCTATGGGCACTGCCCAGCAAAAATTCTATGTGGGCACCCGCGGATACCCACAATTGCAGCTGCCACCATCTCCACCTGTGAATACCTGTCCAACACAAGAACCTATAAAATTCCATTCCCATTTCACACAATTCCTTTATCACATGTCCCTACATTCTCGGACTTTCCATGCTTTTAAGTCCTCCATTTTTCATATTCCCGACTTTGCGCTTTTTCAAGTTGGTGAGGGAATTCCCCAGAAGTAACGTGACACCTCGATTAGATTGCCTATGCAGATGATGAAAGTAATGGAAGCTAGAATAATTAAAGAGTTACATGAAGTAATAAGTCTTCTCCATATCAATCAATCAATCCCAAATAAACAGTGTGGAATTTCAATCTTGCTTTACTTCCACTTTAGTTTGTGCCATTTGTTCGCCTTTGTGTAAGAATTTATTCCATTTTTCAGTTCTTTCAAATTGTTTGACATAAATGAGAGTAAAAAGGCATCCAACACTATTTTAATTCCACTAAAAAAAGTACACCTCAACATATTTTCTCGTGATAATTATTCCAAGCCAGATTTTAGCAGTCTTTGTCGAGAGCAATAATTGTCAAAATTTGTTCAAAAGTAAGCAAAGCATGTTTGGCAACAGGATCATGATTAGGACTCATTTAGAGAAGTCAAAATTTAATCTTCATAGGAAGCATTCAATAATCGATTTTTTATATAAATAATATATAAAAAATATATCTTGTTGTCGCCAAATTATTGTTTAAATGAAAGGCCCATCTTTCAGTTGTTGGCCCGGTTCAAAGTATAGGTGACAAAGTCGGGGGGAATTGGAAAAGTGATTAGCATCGATATTGCATTTCTTTTATTTCAACTGATTTAACAGTAGGTGAGCACCAAGGTGTAGCAGCATGTTACGAGAGACATGCGAATATCGTCAGCATCCTACTTGTCAAACCAAAATCAGAAAAAGCGTAAGAAGATATTAATTTTTGACATATGTAGAGTTGACACAACAAAAAACGTAAACGAAGCTGTCCGTCCATGATATAATCATTACAATCTATCTGAAAGTAATGACATTTTCTATACCGAGGGTTGCGAGTCGGAAAAACAATTTCTTGACTCTGAGCCGACATTTTTATCACTTTTAGACGCGGACTCTAGGTATTTGTAATTTTGAGGCTGCATCTCCATGTATGTATCATTTTTTTAACACCGATGGCTCCACCTATTTATAATTATGCAATATCAACTTCTTTGTTTCAAATATTATAAAACTCAAGTTTTTATTCTTTTTTTTTGAAATATGTAATAGATGTTGATATAATGTCAACATATTGAAATAAGGAGTAATGAAATCATGGAAAGAAATGATATATTTTTTTTTCACGAAACATATTGTTTGTGAATGTCGATTTTAGATAGTCATTGAAAAATGTCGTGAATCTTACATGCTTCTGCTTTATGTTGCAACGAAAAATGTTTGCCCTATTTTATTAAACATAATATATTATAAGATTTTTTGTCTACTATTCGTAGTTCTTAAATTGTCTTCGAAAAGTTTTTCAAATTATTGTCCATAACCATTTTTATCTAAGCCAAAGTATAAGCATTCAAAAACGAAATTCATTATAAAATATTAAAAAAAAATATTTGGTTTATATTTTTTTTCGAAAAACTTTCTACTCATAAACCGAACTGTGTTCCTTTACAGAGAGGTGTGGAAACACCCTCTCCAGGGCTCTCAGTTAGACCCATTTTATCAACTTACTTTGTTAAGCCCATATGGCTCACAGTGAGAAAACAAATACAGATGCATCACTACAAATCTTTGATTTACACGAGTGAATGCCCAAAGCAAACGACATCTAATGTTCAATAAACAATAATAATTAACTAACATAAAAAAAATAATAAAACTAAACATAAAAAATTAACTAAACATAATAATTAGTTATTTTAACAATAATTTTAAATACTAACAAATAATTAACCTCACTAAGTTCAGCAAAAAGTTATTATGAGAGTTAGATCAAATACATTTGCTTTTGTATTGTATTGACTTGTGTGAAATGTAGGGATGAGTGCAAGAATATGACGTATCATATCATACATGACAGGATATCGATAAAAGGAACTCAAAATTCACTCTACTGTGTTAATTTGCGTTTACTGTTGTGTATATCGAATTGATTGAAATGATGAATTTTTATACGCAAGTTGAGGATGATTTACAAGCAAACTTGATGCACATTTTAAGAGAACTGATTCATCATTCTTTCATAAGCTAATTTTTTAGTTTTAAATTAACCAGAATCAAATCCTTCTCAGATTATAAACATAAAAATTATTGATTGAAATCGGTCAAAAAAATTATATTGCATAGTGTGCATGAAGAAATCGCTTTTGTTCAAAAGCATCTTTAGTAAATGAAAAAAGTATTGGTATTTGTATTTCAAAAAATTTCGTAGTGAAAGTATTTGTATTTATAGTTGACACTCGAAAATAAGTATTTGATCCAACCCTGGAATGTGAATGGTACCTTCAATTTTGTTCCTCATCTTTTCACTCAACTGCTGCCAATCGACACGTTTATTAGGAGCAAAGACGCTATGAAGCAAACACCACTTATTTCGTTTTGATTTTCTCCAAAGAGAAAAAAACTACACCCAACGTTCTGCTACGACTTCTACAAAGGCAACGTAAAGCACAGGGCACACCCTCAAAATTTTGGAGAATGAGGTGAATGTTATTAAACGTGTACTCTCAGCTCCCAATCGCACTATACCCGCGGATAACTGAAGCGATTTTATCAAATCGAATTATCTTGTTTGTAATTGTGATCGCATCACTTGTTGACCTTCTAGCTCAACGTGATAACAAAACCATTCATATGTCATAGAGTCGAAGCAAAAACAAACTAATAATTCTTCAATGTCCGCTATTATGCTTACGCTCATCTATGAGGATTGAGTACATTCCCGATACATCTATTTCGTCTCTAATCACTTGAATAACACTTTTTGGGCTAGAACAAATTCTTCACAGCGAAGACAAATAATTTCAAGATTTATAGCTTTTCATAAACTCATCATTTGTTTCCCTCAAAGTAAGAAAATTCACCAAATTTAGCGTAATTAGATGAATCAGGAGTTTCATTATCCCAGCGATAGGGCATTTCAAATTAAAATTTTTTGAAATAGCTAAGGTTAATAAAATGAATATCGAGGAGTGAAAACGCTATAAACTTGAATTCTGTAATAAGACTTGATTGTTCAAATTATATTTAGGAAATACAATAAATTACCCCAATGAGGTAATCTATATTTTTGGCGTAATGGTTAATTGCAAACTCATTGAGGCTAAATTCATCGATCAATAAATTCTTCAATAGGTGGATTGATTGACAATTATTACGCAAACAAACTTACGTACACACACAAACATACATAGATACAAAAATGTATACTTAAAAGTTGAATTTTATACTTTTTCAAACTAAATATTAACCACAGTACAAAACTTGTTGGACTCCTACTTCAACTCTAGCTTTTTCATTTTAACATATTTATAAAATTCGAAATATTTGGATGAAAAGCTCCAACTAAAGATTTAAATGCCTGGTGCCAACTTTAACATTCATTATTTGTTTTGATAGAAGCTTCTTTTGATAAATTGTAAGAAATTACAAAGTTTCTAATAAGAAAAGAGAAGTTGTCTAGAATTACGATGATTTGGTTTTGCAATCCAACTATCTTCTACATGGTCTAAACGGGCTTAACATCCTTTAAAGGATTATTATGCGAGAACAATTGTAGAAATATTCAATAATGTTTCAAGTAGAAACAACAGCTGGAATCATGGGCAGTTTTGGAGTCTGTCTATTATGTTTTTGTGTGGAATAATTGTTGATGAATTCGCCCATAAATGAATTATGAATTTTGCGAAATGAATATACCGGTCCCCATTCAAAGGAATTGTTTGTTCTTTTCGTTTCAAATGTTTCGTAGGAACTTAACGACTCTACTGATAACTTCATCATATAGAGTAGTTAGTGTAGATTTAAACTAAAGAAACTGCTTGAACATTGCAAAAGGTATGTTTCGATATATACATAGTGACATATAGAGAGCTGCATGGCGTGTTGCAGAGTTCTTTGCCAAGGCGTTGCTAAGTACTTGGAGCAAGTGTTTTTCACAAAATAGCAAGTAAATTCATAAGGAAATGAATACACATTTTTACAGTATGTCTCCGTGAATACGTCTGATTCTTTTAGAGTTCAGCTTTAATATATTTTGAGCTGTAAAGCTCACATTAATGAGTCTGAAACCAGGAAAGCTAAACGAAAATATGATAGTGGCATCCCAAAACTTTTTTCAACAAAAAGCAAAGAATCTGAAGCCTATGAATTTTGGCAAAATAAGTGGTGTATCGAATAGCAAGGATAGAAACGCCATATACATTTGCTGAAGAGTTGATTTAGCCTTTGCAACTCTCATTGCTTATCTCAGCAACTTATCATTGCTGAAGAGTTTGAACCAAGACGAACAGCTCAACAGTATTTCACTCTCCAACATCACAATTGGTAGAAGGATAGAGGAACTCGCTGTAGGCATTCTTGAACAACTTATTTCAGATGTATTATAAAGCTTCTATCCTAAATTTTCATTGTAGGTTGATGAAAGCACTGTTATCGCATCGTGTGCCACATCAGATAGGCTTACTGGATAAGTTCATACGGGTAGTATCAAGGAAGAAATGTCACTTTCTGATGAATTGCCTTCAACTATAAAAAGTTGTAGATTTCTCAACACAATGAATAGGTTTCTGAGAAAGGCAGATCTAGATTGGAGTCTGAAAATCTACTGTACAATAAATACTGAAGTTCACCGGCTGTCACGTGAAAAAATCCTTTCTTGAGTTACTTAACTCTGTGAATTACTAAATATATTTCTGCAAGATAAAATATCTATGAATTGATATGTTTGGAGAGATGAATACAGGAAACTTAAAACTTCAAAGAAAACAGGTCACGTCTCTGGAACTTCGAGAAAGCACAGCTGCCTTTTTTGGAAAACTGCAATTATGCATCAGTTGTGTTAACAGTGAATTGGTAAAAAATTTTTTGATGTGATTGAAGATATTATTCATAATTAGGACTGCCCATAAAGAAAAGAATCTATCACATTCAGGGCAAAAAGTATGGAAAAATCTTTTGAGGCCAAAGCTGGTCTGCATCTTCTGGATCTCTCATTTGCAAGATATACCAACACTAACCTCTCGAGCAATACAAATTCTCCTAAGATTTTCTACCAATTAACTCTGAAAGCAAGCTATTTATTGTCATTGGAATGAAGACAAAGAGACGAAACAGACCCAATCTGTCATTTTACGCTAGCCAAGAAAAGAAAAAATTTCACATGCAATGTAAGCTCACCCTTCACAGAGAAGAACCACATGAATCATAAAATGATCGCTGATTAATATATATTATTATTGTTGTATTTAATATCTTGCATTTATGACGTCAATAAAAGCTGAAAAGTTTTATAGAAAGATTTTTTCTATTTATATCTAAAAGACCCCTTTACATTGTGAGTAGGCGTATGGATGAATTTCAGACAAATTCTTTTAAAATAAAATTTAAAAATGATAATAAAAAAAAAGCCAGGCTTTTAGCCAGGCGCACATCCGGTCTTGTAGTATTTTTGAGCGCGAGCTTTTAAAACTTACAAAAAAATTAAATTAAAAAATTGATTAAAAAAGTTAGTTCAAAAAATTACTTCAGATTTTTTCATCTAACTAAATTTTTAAATGGTTGCACGCATTTATTTTTTTATTATCAAAAATTGATTTAATTGGTAAAAATATTTTTCAAGATTTTAAAGATGAATTTGTTATATCGAAAAAAGACAATAGCTACATTCAATTTGTCAATACACTTCTCGCTAAAAATAGCATAGATTTCCCTTAGTGTGTAATATGTCAAAAAGTTTTATCAGTGGAGTGCATGAAGACTGCTTTTTTGAAACGCCATTTAAATAAGTTGGCATCCTAATTTAAAGAGCAAAATGATTGCATTTTTCAAGCAAAGAGAAGAGGTTTTAAAAAAACACGCTTTCATTCTTCACGACCTCTTATTCAGTTAAATGAAGCCGGCTTACGTGCATCTTACATGGTATCATTAAGAACAGTACAAGAAGGAAAGCCCCATAAAATTGCAGAGAAATTGATAGATCCTTGATGTAAAGACATAATAAGTTGTCTCATTGGAAGTGACTCTGCTCAGAAGGTTTCATCAATACCTCTTTCATCGACGAATAGCAGATATGTCTGATGATGTCAAGCAACAGGTAATTACAGAAATAAAAGATTCTGCTTTCGGAAATTTTGCAATTCAACTTGATGAGTCGACTGATACTGCTTCAACTGCTCAACTTCTTGTATTTGTAAGATATATCAAAGATCAAGATTTTAAGGAAATTTTTTTGTTTTGTCAAACATTGAAGTCAACAACAAAAAGGGAAGATATTTTCAACCAAGTTTTATTGTTTTTAATATAAAAAAAACTAGAAATTCTGAAGCTTATTAAATCCCATTTAGCAGCTTTACAAATTGAACTTCATGCTTATTTTCCAGAACTAAATGAAATTCAATCGAAATTGATTAGAAATCCTTTTAGCATGGATGTTAATCTTCTTTCAGAAGATATGCAAGACGAATTTTTAGAGTTGGTAAACGACTCTACTGCAAAAGATGCATTTAGAACACATTCTCTCAAAACATTCTGGTCTAAGATGTGTGATATCTACCCCTTTATATCTAAAGTAGTTTTGAAATACTACTTGACTAGTTTCAAAGTACTTACTTGTGTGAGCAAGGTTTTTCTGAGCTTTTAAATATCAAGAACAAACATAGATCAAGATTAAACGTGGAGCATGATTTACGACTTTGTTTATCCAAAAATGTACCAAGGATAGAAAATTTTATTTCCGAAAAGCAGGCACATCCTTCACACTGATTGATGTTAATGTTGAAAAATCAAAAAATACTATTTTTCCTTTGTGTTTTCAAGTTATAATTGTTTATTAGTTCTTGAATAAAGCCGTTTGAGTTAAAGTAGTTTTCAAAAAACTTATGCCGTAAAAATTTTTTAGTTTTTGTTGAGGCTCTATAACTTTTTCTGATAGGCTTTTTTTTCCTTAAAAGTTATTATAAAAGGCAACTCAATCAAAAAGGTTTAAAGTTGTTATTTTACTTTTTGTAGATCTTGAATCAGAACATCCATGTAAGAGTATCTGAATTTATCATTTGACTATTTTCTGCTTGTATCATTTAACTATTTTATTTTGCTTCGTAAAAAATTTATTATTACATTTTTTAACTTTGTATTTTAAAATTCTTTGTTTTTGGAAGCTGACTCGGAAAAAATTATAGTTTGACTACTTTGTGTTTGCTTGCACCAATTTAGCTTTTAAACTATTTTTTGAATGATGCTAAGAAAAATTAAGTAATGCTATCCTAATTTATTGTAATTCCCAACTTTTTTATTGTTAATTGATATCTTTACCCCTTTTCTACACATAATTTAGAGATGGTGCGCATCTATTTGAGGGAAGAAAGTTTTGTTATGCATGTTGCTATTTATAAGTCCTCATTCATTGTTGACGTTAAGCTTAATAGGGAGGGGTTAAAGTTTACATTAAGCTTAATTAAGAATGAATAGAATAGACGAGAAGAGTAGGAATTCAGAAAAATTTGTTGCCTTTTTTGGAAGACGATTTAAAGTCCGCCCCCGTCCAATAATTTCAAGGATGTGCGCCCCTGAAGACTGGAATATCTTCAATGGGGTAATTAATAATTGCGAATCGTATTTTTGGGTATTCATTTGAAAAAGGTTGGCAAACACTGCATTAATTTAACTTTCCTTAAACCCGTTGCCAGACTCTATGTACGCGGGACAAATAAATGGTAGGGACTTATTACAGTTACAGTTATGTGCCATAAAAAAGATTTGCTTAGCTGAAAAATTTGCAAGCTATTCTTTAAATTTATGGATTATTTATTATATGAAATGAACAGGAAATCTATTATCAAGTTTTGGCCGTTTTAAAGTGCTATTTTAAATTTTAGCGGCAAAAAATGGCATCCGCGGTGGGCGGCGGATAACTACAGCATTGGTGAAGCCCCTTAATAAATAAATAATGATATTACTGCTAATAATGGGAAACCAGCAAAAAGGCCTTAGAATCTAGGTCTTTTATCAGTTTAACTGTAAAAATTTTAATTAAAAATAAATTAAACAAAGATTAAAATGTAGCTCACTTTTAGTTTGATATTTAAAATATAAATTATTTCACAAATCTACAAAACTTAAGAGAAGCAGATAATGTTGGATATTTTTGAAATATTTTGTTAAAAAACATTTCTTTGCATGATGATCGATTTTGTAAAATGTCATTACAAAATAATTTTTTTATTATCAATTGTAAAAAATAGTAAGATTCCAGGGGCGGAACTAAAAATTGGCATTAGGCGGGCGGATTTTACTAAACTAGAACTCAAATTTGAAGCATATAAATGTAAGCTTTATCAAAATTTTTAAGCTATTTTTAACTTATTTACGGTAATAGTTTAATAAAAAGCGAAAATTGACTTTTTATCATAAAACTTAGAGCATCATAATAATATATCAAAAATTATAAGTTTATTATAAGAAAGTAACTAGATTAAGAACTAAGAGGATTAAGGAGCCTCATCGGTCTGGGACCCTTTTTAGCATACATGTAAATAATGGTGTCAATATCCAATTGAATATCTCAGTGAACAAAAAGAAGAATGAGAGCATTAAAACGATCCTCATTCATTGAACTGCAAAGTGAATTGATGTGGTAGAACTTGATGTGTTTAAATAAATTTACAATAAAAAATTGAATATAAAAGTAATAAGTGTAACACTTAACTACGATTGAAACATAAAAAACATTTTAGGGCTTCTCACTTTAGAGAAAGATTAAATCTAATAAACAAGTTGCAGAAATCATCATATTTGAGTTCTACGAAAAGAATTAGATCAGGAAAAATTTTCAAGCAATTGGCAATACAATTTTAAGGGGTGGGGCGTACGCTGGTTCCGCCTCCCTTTAAATTCGCCAGTGAATTTATAATTTAAAACAGTGAAATGTTATTTAGGATATGATGAAGGTAGAGAGGATATTGATTTAAACATTTACACAATTTTTAACAGAATAAGTAAGCTGTTAAAAATTAAAGAGATAAAATCTTAAAATTTATGATAATCGATTAAAAATAAAAACGTTATTTAAAATACTTACTAGAGTCTTGAAGGTTTTTAGAAAAAAAATCAAAGGAAACAAATTTTTTCGGATAAAACTAAAACAATAAATTTAATAAAAATTTTGACTTATTTAAATTATTTAAAATATAGTATGTATGTTTTATAGTAATTAGAATGTTGACTAGATAGTTCGATTCAAAATCACAAAGTTGGATTTAATCTAACATCAAGCCTTCTTTGCTCATAGTTCAACACAACTGGAACAATTGAGACCTGTTGATCAAAATACTCCAAAGTACGTAGTAACGGGGGTGATGACGCAAAAGTTACAGGCAGAAATTTTATTTCTGGATAAGGAGAGAGGCATACTGAAAGCTTGTCCTGCTAAAAATGAGCAAATTTATAGAATAATGAATTTATACAAACTTAATTTTATGTTCATCTTTGTTATATTATAAACTATATTTTAATCAATTTGGTAAATAATGAATTTGACGGTGTGTTCATTATATAATTTCTGTTTGCTATAAGACATGTATAATATTTCATATAATAAGTTTTTAATGTATGCCACCCCCCCCCCCTCTTTGTTAAATATTTTTGGTCTTCTTTGACCATAAATTCTAAATACATCTCTGACTATAACTTAAGTGTGTATTTTAGATGAACCTTCGTGCTCTGACCACTGTTTTATAGAAGTTTTGCTTAATTTTAATTTACAAACCCAATCTTCTATCAGCTACAGAGAAATTTTGAACAAGGATATTTTTGCACATCTTCTCACAAAAAACTTTGATAAAACTTTAAAGCATATTAACACACTAGTCAATACCTCTGATTTAGAAAAATATGCTAGAACTTTAGTGAATATAATCTCTAACTCTTTTTCTGAATCTATCACTATTGTTGGGCACAAGAACACATTCTGGAATTCATCCCTTAACAATCTCAGAAAAGAACTGCGGTACGCACAGAAAAAGTACAAGAAATCCCAAAGCAACGATGATCTATCCATCTACAAAAAAATGAAAAAATTTTATCGTAGCAAAATCCTGTATCATAAAAAACAAAAATGGAACGATTTCCTTGATTTCAATTCTCGAAATATATGGAAAAAATAAAATCTCTTTCTGGAACCAAATCTATTATTCAACTTAATGCTTTTAATATTAGTGGAAATTTAGTTAATATTGCTACCAACCCAGCTGACATACTTAAACACTTTTTTCAAGTTAATACAAAATGCCCATTTTCAGCTTTGCTTTACCTATCATCGAACCTTATCTCATTTTTCTTTTTAACAGCATTTTGAAGTTTGGTTATTTTCCAGAACTCTTCAAATCAGGTGAAATTATTTTTGTTCCTAAAAAGAAACCCCCATCCTTTTTCATTGAAAATTGGAGACCAATCACTCTGTTACCTTGCATTGGAAAAATTTGTGAAAAAATCACAAGAGGTAGAATGCTTGACCACATCCATAGAACAAACTGCATCAACAAAAATCAATTTGCCTATGTTTTTCACAGATCCTCAGAAATTGCCATAGACCGTTTTACGTCCCATATTTATCTTTCTTATAAAAATAATTTATCTATGTCTTGTTTTTTTGTAGATTTTAAGGGAGCCTTTGATTCTTCTTGCAACAATTGCATACTTAAAAATATGGAAAAATGGGCTTTCCTATATATATCATACAATTTATTAGTTCCTATCTTGATAAACGAAATGTTCACTTGAAAAACCATCCTGATGAGAAATTTCTTTTGAATTGCTCTACTCCCCAAGGTAGCTGCATATCTGATTTGTTGTTTATAATTTTAATTAATCCTCTTCTTGAACTTCTCGAGCTAAAAGGCTGTTTCTACCAAAGCTACTAAGACGACGTTTGGAATTTTGGACAATAATCCCACTCAAAATCTCATTGAGCTTGATTTTATACTGCAGGAAATCAAACAATTTTCTGAAAATCTCAATCTACATTTCAATCTTAGAAAGTGTTCTTTGATGAATTTTTCTAAGAAAAAATGTCCCATCTTGAACTTTTGCGACACTAATTTTTCTCCCTCTCCTTCTATCAAGTACTTAGGTGTTTATCTCACTCCTACCTTAAACTGGAGGCATAACTTCGACATAAAGCACGCTAAATGCTTTTCTATTTTTTCTAAAGTGAAAACTTTAAACTTTTCTAATACCTCTAAAAATTTTATATTTTATAAAACTCTTCTATTCAATGCCATTATTCCTTCCTTTTTGTATGGTGTTTCCTCATGGGGGCAAATATTCAAATATAAAAAATACCAACATAAGTTCAATACTCTATATTTTGCAATCCTTCGGAAAGCTCTAAAATGCTCTATTTCAACTCCCAAAGATCTTATTTTGATAGCATCCTTCTCCCCACCCCCTAATCTACTCATAGAAAAAATAATCTTATCTAATAAACTCACCTTTATTTCTAAAAACTTCCGATACAGTTCTTTTGGTCTTTCCTTCTCTCCTCACTCTCACTTCTCCAACTTTGATCTTTTTATGCAACTCTACAAAAAGTACTTTAAAGAAAGCTTTTCTACTGGTGTCCTTTTAGACCCTCCAAAGAAAATTTTGAATACAAGTCTGCTTAATCTTTCTGTAAAAGCAACCACCTGTTCGTCTAAGCAAACTGCCCTTAATCTCTGCCTAAAAGTACTTAGATTCTCAAATGCTATTTCTATTTTCACTGATGGTTCATATGATTAGTCCTCCACTGTTGGGTCCTGTTCTTTTGCCATATTCTTGCCTAAATTTAAAACCCCCCTCTTTTCAAAAGCATATAATCTTGGCGTCTATTCTTCCTCCTTTTACTCAGAATGTTATGCTTTACTCTTTGCATTACAACACCTTTTATCCATTAAAGGCACCATCAGTCAATTTTCACTCATATTTTTATATACTGACTCTCTCTCCCTCATTCAAACCTTAATCCACAAATCTTCTTGATCCTCTCTCATTTCTTCCATTTTAAAATCCTATTTGATTTTAAGTAATCACTTTACCCTCAGGCTAATATGGTGTCCTAGTCATAGAGGCATTCAAGGTAACGAATTTGTGGACAAACTTGCGAAAAATGCTCGTAACTTGCCCTCTCAATTGTTCTTCTCCCCAGTATCATCCTATAAAAATGCCCTAAAGCAAAAAATTTACTCATTTTGGATGGAAAGTTGGAAAAAGGGTAAATACAGTAATAAGTTTCATATCCCATGTATACAATCTCTTAAAAACCTTTTTTTAAAAAAAATGAAACTCAATTCACTGCCAACAGAAATTTTGCAATGGCTATCGGGAAATTTTCCATGTAAACTTTTTCTTAATATAATTGGTAAAACTAATAACAATCTGTGTCGTTTTGGCTGTAACACTGTAGAAAACCCCGACCATCTTCTGTTTCACTGTAACAAAACTCTTAAGCTTAGAGAAAACTTTGAGTGCAACAATTTCAAAAACTATGGAACTGACTTCAGTTCCACTTCCTAAATATTCCTTAAACCTCAGCTCATTAAGAACCTACTTTACCTCATAAAATCTATAGAACCCATTTTAATCTCTAATCCACCATAGTCACACACCTTCACTCAATACACTCTCACCCTTCTCTCTTCATAGTGTATAATGTATATATATACTGTTCTTCTACTTTGCTGTATACTTTGCTATACTACAAGGCTTCACATTTTCTTTCACTTACTTCCTTTTTTTCCCCCTTTTTTTCCTTTTTTTTTCTTTTCTGCATGCTTTAATCCTATGTGACATTAATTCGTCCATCAAAGCAAACCCAAATCTTTGAAAGCCTAATGCCAGTTCTCGGGCTCCATCGCCTATGAACTGTGTCACCCGAATCAAATCAAATCAAAAATCTTACAAATGAATGTCAATTAAATCTTAAAATAGAAATGGAATACACGTCGGAACATAAAAAGAAGAATTAAATAAAAAAATTTAGATGATATTCATAAAAAAAATCAAGGGATTGTATATTTATAGTTAGGAAAAATTCAAAAGGCCTACAAGCCTCTGGTATGAATAAAACCCATATTAGATCAATGAAAAAGAAATACATCCCTTTGGATATTCATAAAATAAATATGAAGTAAAAATAATCAAATTAGTTGGAATGTGCGCATGATTAGAATAAGTGGCTGTTAATATATTTTTAATAACTATTGGTTGGTTGTTACACAGAAAGCAATTAATATAATGACAAGTTAAATTATATTTATCTGAGATAGGTTTTTTTATTATTTTTAAAAGTGCTTATTTTAGAAAAATACATTGAGAGTTAAATATAAAAAAGGTTAAGTTATGAGAAATTTTATATTTTAATGATTATTTAGATAATTTTTTTAAATAAGATTGAAGTGATAAATTGGATTTATTTCGTAGATTATATTCATGATTCATGTAGTGTAGCAAATATATATTTTCTAACATTTCCAATGATTTTAACAAACTCTTGTTGGTCAAAAAACTCAGAAAATTTAATGTTGTGAAAAAAGCGTGTACGCAAAACTTGTACTTCAAAAATATTGTGAAAAATGAAAAATAAAAAAAAAGAATTATAATCTCAATCGAAGTATTTCGAGATTGCCTCTTGATTTTGATTGACTTCATCTTCTTGCTTTCTTTTTACTCTTGTGTCATCTGATGAATGATTCTTTCTCAACCATGTTATAACTGTATCTTTTGCTTTCCAATTTTTTAGCGGCATGCCAATTAAATTTATTATCATCAGGTTTGAGATATTATGAACTGACAATCGGTTTCTTTTTTCGGAATATATATTGTTCATCATTAAAAAGCCGCTCTCTGCTTCAGCTGTACTAACAGCCACGACATTCTATATATTTTTAGCCCTTTTTATGCTCTCTAGTAAGTCGGACGCATGTAAAGTTTTCGTTTGAATTAATGAGTTTTCAATATAATCTCTATATTCATTGAGATCGATTCGATGACAAAGAAATCTTTCCAAATGAATGAAGCTTTCCTCGCCTTCTTTCCATGGAATAATCACCTCTTCGATCTGCCATGAATTAGGATCCAAAAAATATGAAAACTCGAAGATTTTGTGGTCAAACTCAGACGAACAAGATGATGCTTTCATACGCTTTTCAATATTTTCAATAACTTTTTGAAGAAGATTTTGACGTGGAATTCTCACTATTTTAAAATTTTCAACTCACTCAATTTCTTTCAACTCTTCCATTATTTTTTTATCTGCTTCCGTTTCGTAAACACCCTTACTTTCAATCATCAATTTAAAAGCTTTGATCGATCTATTTTAATGAGTTTTTCTGCTTTTTGAATCGTTATATTTCTCGCTTGCAAACTGTTAGACAATATTGAGATTTCTTAAAGAATATCAATCATCAAAGCCAAATCATAGGGAAAACTTTTGTTCGAAAATCGTGATGCCATCCTCAAAAAGTCTTCGTTTGAAAAAAACTTATAAAGAGAAAGGTAGCCACGCCATACAGCAATAGTAGTCCTCAAACTACAAGCTGCCCACCTAGAACACAAAACCCTACCTATTTTTAAGCTGCCCTAGCTCCGATGAAATTTTAAAAAGCTCATTTTGATTTTTATTTGAATGATGAAAATTTTTATAGATCTTATCAATAAATATTTTAAAATTATAACCTGCTTTCCCTCATTCACGGAGTCATTCAGTATCAATTATAACCAGTGATTAAGGCAAGTCCAAAGAACAATATTGGGAAAACTTTTTCTGAATCGAACACCTACGCCTGAATGACGTCCAAGCATGACACTAGCTCCATCTGAGAAAAACGCAACTAAATTTTCTCTCAAATAATCCTCGTTAATACCACCATTTTTTAAACTTGATAAAAGCGATGAAAAAATGTTTTCTGCACCCTGATCCTCAAGTTCAACCAAATCAAAAAATATAACTGATGAAACTTCAGTATCCTCTACCTTCAAAAAAATGATGAGCACTGATTTGTTGAATATGGTGGAAGCTTTGTCTACTATTATGCAAAATTTCCTTTTTTTTCAATCATTTTGGTGAAAACTTTTTTTTAAGATTTGTTGAAATGACAATCTTTACAGCCGTTTTACGAGAGTGAAGCCCAACCCCCATTTATACACCATTTATTTGTTAAAACTCAACCAAATACTCGATATCAGAAAAGGGTCTGTATTTTTTTGCTATACTGTAAACGGTATTAAAAATTTTGGTTGTTGAGTCTAAAAATTTTTCATTGATTTTATCAAAACTTTCGCTAATTGTGGTCTTCGAGACTTCAGTGCTTTCTTTAACACAATTTGAATGCGGGCCCATTCGGAAGGAATGCGTAGTCCAGTGCCAAAGAGATTTACTTTTTCGCTTTTTGAACAATGAAGGCATCCTAGTTTTTTGTTTTGAATGATGAGTCCAATATATTTAGCTTTGAATGTGTCGAATTGGTCCTCACTCCAGCAATCTAGTAGAAAATAAATGGATCCGATGCATTTGAACTTTCGGGAACTTCGTCAAAAATATTTTCAACATTTGATTCTTGCTGAAAAGGTTGAGATACATATTTTATTCCATCAATTTCATCTTTTTTCAAGTTTTTATTTATGAAATTTATTATACTTTTTTGTCTTTTCATAATAACTAGCACCTTTTCAATACACTGAGTTTTCGAAAATTGAAGTAAGACGACTCTAAAATGCAAAAAAAACATTATAAATTAGTTTTGAAAAGTAAATAAATCAAATATGATTCATTGATGATATCAAATGTAAAGCAGAAGATTTGTATTAAAGAGCTTTGATAAACGCAGACGATTTTATTTTTGTAAAGTCGACATATGTCGACTGTGATCGATAACCGTTTAATTACGCTTGGCATTTTTGTTCAATTTAGTGTTTAAGCGTTCCGCAATAAAACATATTTAGATTTTGGGACATATTTGATGTTAAGTTTTGTATTTAATCTCTAAACGCCGTTTTTAGAGCCAGTAAAATTCATGGTGTTGACATTATGTCCTTTACAAACAGATTTTGTCCGTCGACAATATGTCCAGTAGCGTTTTGTTTCTTCGACATTATTTGCTGGTGCAATTTTCTCGTTGTTAGATGCTGTGATTTTGTTTAATACGGTTGTATATTTGTATATGTCAGGGCATTTTACGCCATATTTATTAAACATGTAGCATGCTCAAAGAAGCTTTAATGCTGAATCGAACCCAAGACCTTCTGGTATTGAATCGAAGTTTTTAGCAAACTTTGCAGATGCCTCCTATCATGATAAACCTTTTTTCTTTCCGAGCAGAGTGTTTCTATCAATCTGATCCCCTTCTTTGAACAAAAATTATTTTATCGGCTTTGTGGTGAGTTGCCGGTGTGAACCCAAATACTTTACTACACAAATAAAAAGTCTGCCGTTACAACTATTGTCATTTTATGTAGAATTGTAGTTATAGAAAGGCAGTTTTATTGAAAACTTACAAATTAAATGGAATCCACATAGATGATGCTTTTAGAATTGAAGATCGCTTAAGGAAAAATGTGATTTCTATCAAAAGGATCAAAGCGATTGATTAAAAGGGATGAGGAAAATTTGGGTTTCGTTCTCGTTTTTGGCTTTGTAGTGATACGAGGCATCACACGCTTCCATTCTTGTGTTTTTATCATCTCTGGCTCTTTTTCGCTCTTCAATTCAGTTATATCCATGCTTGTGTCATCAGAAGCATTTGAAGAATGAGACTTTTTTTTATTCCTATCTAACATTTTCACAATACTCCTTCCACCAAATTCCATAGATTTTTTTAAAGCATCTTCTTTTTCAAGACCTAAAGTGTGAAAAAATGAAATGATCAATTTTTTCTTAATTGAGCCAATACGGCGAAACGCTAGTCTATATGAGCTCATTGTCGCTGTTTCGATTATCATTAGTGATATCTCCTATACAGTTCAATATTATTAGCTATTATTCCTTTCCATTGCAGTATCAAGGCGCACGACCTTTTAGTTAAATCCACCTTTTTTGAATGAAATACAAATGAATCCTTCATTTTAATGAGATTTTTTAGCATTTTATCAGGATAACGTATCTTATTTTTTTTTTAAAGTTTTGTTAAATAATTCCAAATCCACATATATGATTTTGAAATTCCCTTCCAATATGACACAATAAAGGATAGTTATTGGTTTACTTCCTCCACCATACCCCACAGTTTTATTACGAAAAAATTAAATAAAAATATCATTAGAATTTTTTATTATGAAAAAGTTAAATAAAAAAAATTATTTAGTCATATAGTTAAATTTTAGACAAGAAAAAGACAATTAATAATTTAGCCTAAATTTTTGCAATAAGTACTAATGATAAAATTATTTTATTTATCTTTTTCATGTTTTAGTGATACTTTTATTTCACCGTTTCATGATAAAAATTAATGATGTCAGCATGCTTCATAGACTAACAATTAGTTAATGGGCATGGACAACACTAGACAATAAAAAAATATGATTTTAACAACTTTTATAAACTAATTTTGATGTTCTGAACTCGTAACTGTTGTCAGTTTTTTTCTGTAAAATATTTTTTGCAATGGTTCAATATTGAGCTTTTGTTATTTACTAAGAATATAAAAGAAAATTAAAATTTGAAAGATTTTTTTTATCTTTTTATGAGAAAAAGTATTTAAATAAAAAGAAATAAATTCAATAGGAAAAAAAAGAATAAAAAGCTGCCTTTTCATTCTGCTAAGAATTTTTTTATCCTATAACTTTTGCAATTATGAAATTTCCTAAGGTCATCTGTCTTTACTGTTCTGCCAAAATCTGTCATCATAAGTTTATCCGACTCTCCGTGATAGCATTTTCAAACCGGTTGTTTTTAAACACATCGTTGTTTGCCACGAATGTAATCAACGTATTTATATATATTGAAAATCAAATTTTACACGAGTAACATTTCAATTATAATTGTTCAAGTCAAGTTTCGCTAAAATAATTTGGGTTAGGGCCAGGGTTCCTCCATCTTATTTTCATAGAGTCCCAAAATTTTATTAAAATTAACTCTAGGACCAAAAATTTTTTATTTAAGGCTAAAACCACAAAATATATAAAAATGGAACAATTAAAATAGTTTGATTTTTTGTAATCAATGTTAAAATTTGGAATGTACCAATTCCAGAATTTTAGTCGATACCGATATATATATTTTTTCATTTACCGATACCATATGAGCATTTAGCGATTCCGATATCTACCGTAAATATCTTACCATAATTTTGTAAAAGACAATTCAAAATCGCCAGGGATGTACATTCTTAAAATATTTTGGCTCACGACATTAGCACTTAAAATTTTTTATCGTGGATGAGAAAATCATTTTGCAAAATCATGTTGCCCCTCTAGATATGCTAGATATGCTATTATTTATCTTATTTTAAAATTGCATACATTAAAGTTAAAAAATAAAAAAAAAATCCAATTTAAATCTATATACATTATAAAATATAGTTATAAATTCAAAAACTAAAATTGGTTTTTTTGTAAAAGCTTTTAAATAATAAAAAATAAGGGACTACTTGTTATTTTATTTTAACTTTCACATATTGCACTAGTAAAAATAAAAACTTTCCATGCTAAAATTCACAAACATTATTTTTTCTCCAACTTCACATGTTAGTGGATTTCTTTGCGATGTAAAGACCTTACCTCCAATACTAATAAAAGTCTTTCGCCAGCTTTAATAATTCTCGAAATAAATTTCTATTAATTTTCCCCAATAAATTGGATAGGAATATTTTGATTCAAGGTCAAGCAAAGAAAACTTTTTCAATTCCGCCTCAAATTTCAACATTATTGATGAACAAGACAAATTTTCACTTTCTTCATTTTCATATGATGTATTTTTTGATAACAATAAATCATCAAAATAACAATGAAAATTAAATGCGCATAATTTTTGTTCTTTAGTTTTTTTTGTCTTCAGTACTTTGAGAAAGTAGTTAGCCTTTCCTGCTCACATCGAGAGAAAATATGGATTAGAAAGGTTGTGTACATTCGGAATGATAAAAGGAAGAAGAGGAAGACCACGGAAGAAATTCACGGATGGACTCAAAGAAGTTATTGGAAGGAAACTTTATTTCTTTATTTTTGTATAAATCTTGTTCTCCTATTTTTTCTAAATTCATGTATAAAGGTTCAAGACAATTGTGAATAAGACAACGCTCAGTTTTTGATTCTAATTCCGAATTTTTAAACGAAGAGTTTTAAAACCTTGGATCTAAAAATATAGCTGATAGTAAAAAAAAATTTCTCTTATTTAGAAAATCTTTTTCCCATTGAAATAGAATATATGATCAATGCTTCTTCTAATCCACAAAAGCTAATATCCATTTTGTTTTTTTTCAATAAAGTGTTTTTAAAAACTTTCATTTGTAGAATAATTTCAAAAGCATTAGCAGTTTTTGCAATTAATCTGAAAAAAATTATTAAAATTACGGAAATTTTTAATTTTAAGCATTACTTTTCTGAAGACTGTTTGAAGATTTTAAGTAATAAAATCCCATTGATTCGTCTAGAACTTTTGAAAAATATTTTGCAATTGCATTTATTGGTTCAAATAGGCGTTCCAACATTAAATAGGAACTATTCCAGAGTGTAGATAGATCTTGAATTAATTCATTTTTTAAATTTTAAATTAATTTTACATTTATTTTTTAATTTTAAACAAAGATAAGAAATCGGTAGAAGTGAGATGTCTGTTTTTGTTCTCCTTCAATTCAAAAATGTTTACGTTTTAAAACTTTTTGAAAGTAATGCGACCCAAGTCATTTATTCCAGGGCCTAAAATGGGTTAACAAACCTGGGTTGAAAAGCCTGATTTATGCGACTATATTTAACTAACTTTAACTTGTTAACTAACTAATTTTAACAAAGTAATAATAATAAAAACTAATGTATTGGAATCGGAAAATCATGAGTAAAGAGAAGGACTGAACTCAGTTCAATTGAAAAAAGGCAGATGCAAGTGGATTTATCAAAAAAAGGCAACCCATAACTCCAACAAATAGAAAAGAAGAAATAAAAGCAATTAAAGTATCTATCTATATATATATATATGTATGCATATTAGAGCTTCTGTCTCGAGATTTCTCGATTTTCGAGAATTTTAGAATTTTTTTATTTCTTGATTCTCGAGAAATTTTTGTCGAGACTCAAGAATTTTAAAATTTTTTTATTACTGAAAACATGTTAAATTTTGAATAAATATTAATAAAAAATAAATAATTATGTGTAATCCACGATCAACTTTTGAATATTATAATTTTGAAGAAATTTTAGAATGTGCAAAAAATATTTTTGATAAAATTTTTTCTCATTATTCGGAGCATGGAACTGTTATACAAGAAAGCCAAATGCAGGTCAAATCTGTTGATGAGTTTGAAGAAGAATCTCTAACTCAAAGTTTAAATAGAGAAATTAAAGAATTCATGTATGATAAAAAAGAAGAAAAAGTTAGTACAATAGAAGAAGAACTACAGATGTTCAAACAAAACAAAAATTTCGATTTATCAGAATCAATGTAATTGTTAAAAAATTCTCTTTTATGCATCCAACCAACTTCTTGTCAATGCGGAAGAATTTTATCTCCAAAACGATTGAGTTTGAAAAACGAAGCTTTAAATGCTCCTGTTTTTTTAAAAAGTTATTTTACTAATAAAACAAAATAAAATTTTTTTTCGTAAAATATTTTTAACATTTTTTAACTTCTCGAAACTTTTCTCGAGTCTCGAGAATCATATATTTTTTTTCTCTTTTCTCGAGAATTAAATTTTATCGAGAAATCAGAAGCTCTAATGCATACCTGCGTTCTTTTCTCCCTTAGATATCTTTGTTTTGTTATAGGTGTTATTTGGTTCACTCATCGATTCTTCATTTTTTTCTATGTTAATGTGAAATTTTAGCTACATTTAACCCCCTTTGAGGAGCAGAATTTTTAAGACTGATTGTCTACTTTTTTCAATAGAATTTTATATACAGGGACGATTTTTATCGATGCGACACAAAAGTCATATTGGCCCTCAAAAGATTAAATGAGGAAGCTTTAAAACTCCTGCTTTAAATATATAAAATTGAGTTGAAGAGTGATGCAGAGGATTTGTTTCCAAATCTTTCGTCCTCAAAGATTTAAAAATGTTTCATGATGGCATGGCGTACTTTTCCAAAAAAGAACAAACACAAAAATATATTGAATTGTCCGGAGGTTATATATATTTTTGTTAAGTGACATTTAATTATTCGTCTCTTAATCACTTGGACACTTTATCATATGGTAGACTTAAACCGTTGTTATTTAATCAAGCGACTTTACATCAACATTACGTTTTGTCATCCCGACTTTGAAAATGGAAAGTGATAATCATATAATTGTGATTTTGATTGAGGTGCCGCCCTGTTGAGTGATGAATTGATAAATATTGATTGCGTAAAATTTGTTATATTTGTAAAAATATGGACAAAAGATAATATAATATAGATGAGGAAGGATAATTTAAATATTTTTACAATAATAATATTTACCTTAATGAAAATAAATGAAAGTTGAAAATAAATGAAAGTTTCATACATAATTATATAAAATATAAAATAATTAAATTTAAAAAATGGATAAAGTTAAAAACTAATTAAATAAAAAGAAAAAAAGTTTATAGAATAAGTATAGGAACTCCTTTTATTTATATGAAAGACGACTTCTCTTTAACGAGTATAAGGAACAAAAGGAAGATTAGCACGATTATTTTTCTTTTTATCTAGGATAAATTGTTATGAAACAATCTAACAAATTTGCATTTTGACTAATTAGCTCATACAATCATCTAATCAATTTAAGTTTAAATTGAATAGCAAAATGTTTTAAATTTTAATTCTTGGTTAATAGGTTGGATATAGTCTTAACGAATATTTTCTAAAAGACTTCCATTTTAAGAATTGTAGAATGAATTTGGTATGAAAAAAGAATTATAAAGTTCAGCCAAAAAGTGCATTCTTGGAGGGAAAACTCTTACATTAACTTTCGCAAAGGAAACTTTGGCATAAACTATACGAATATCAATCTTAAAGTTTAAAGCCGTGATTCTTAACTTTTTTCCTTTATGGACTCTTTTCAAAGTGAAAAATTGGTGTACCCCTAATTTTTTGCTAGAAATTGTGGTTTTATTTATCAAAAAGGTGGGAATAAGTATAGTAAGCGATCCTTATGTTCGTTTTTCGAGTTAAAGTTTATGAATTTAAATTTTATGGAATCAAAAAAGTGAAAAATTGTTCACTTTAGTGTGAGTCTTGAACTTAATGCTTTGAGATTTAAACTTAAAGGTTATGTTCCAATGGAATCAATGGAACATGTTAAATTTCCTTTGTCGATAACATTAAGTCGATTTTGACTTTTTTCAATGCAGATAATAAACGCACGACTGAACACTTTGAAAAAATGATTAAAAATAAATGATATTTTAATTAATTTAGTATAAAATAAACATTCAAAGTTTATATTTTTTATTTGGACACTTTGCAAAATATGGTGGACCCTAATTTAAAATATTCTTGGACAGTGACGGATTTAGAGGGGGGATGGGAGGTTTAAATTGACAAGTTTTAATGAAAATTTTAAATGCCCTTTTAAAATTTTAATAAATTTTTAATGCCTTTGAAATGATCAGAATACAGTTTTTAGAAATGGCAAAACTTTTGTATAAAATTGAAAGAAAAGCCAACTACAGCACTTGAAACACTTGATATTAATTCCTTATCGCATGCATTTGATAAAAAGTTTAATTACAATTTTCTCCACAATACTAATTATAACTTGTACTGCTGAAAGAGCTTTTGGCTCAATAAAAATTTTGAAAAACCATCTCAGAAACCAAATGAATGACGAAAGGCTCACCGTCTCGCTTTAATGTACATTCACCCGGAGATCGAATTTATTTAGAATTTTTTTTTATCGAATTTTATTATTTGATTTTTTTAAAATAAAACTTGTATTAAAATTTAATTTGAACTTTTAAATTTCAATGATACGTTTTTTAGTTCATTTTTCGCATACTTCAACTTTAAAAAATACTTTTTAGCTTGTCATTTCGTATATATATTTTCTTCCTACCCCTCGCCCCCCCCCCCACTGAAAATTCCTTCATCCGCCACTGTTCTTGGACCCCTATAAAAATATTGTGGACCTCTGGAGCGGTCCACATGGACGACATTCAGAAACAATGGTTTAAGCACAATTTCGAAAATATAAAGATTTTATTTGTTTCGTTCTTTAGATCGAAAAACGGAGCACGTTATAATTGATACGTTATCACGCTTTAAAACGAATTTTTGGTCATACAACTTAATTTAATTCAAAAAAAGATTTTCTAAGCTAGTCAATTACACGTCCTCAATTTATTACTTTGATTAAATTAACTTCAAATATTTTGATTGAAGCAAATACTTTTTATCTTTATATATACAAAAAATAATATGGAACTTCCTATTTATATAACTTTTTTATATAATTACTACACACATATTACCAAAGAAAAAAATATATACGCCTCTCCTAAAACCATAGCGATCGGATAATTTCCACCAAAACTACAGTTAATTGTGGAACCATCTTCCATGCACATATGAGTAGAAGTTTCTATAATTGATAAATATAGGGATATTTTGAGTAGCTTTGAGAACATGGCACTTTATCTAGGCTTTTTTTACTTTTAAACTTACTTCGGATATACAACGGATTTCGATTATAACAAAATACATCTGAACATCCTTACAAATTTTCCTATCACCACTTTCTACTGTTATATACAAGATGATTTCAAAGTCGCTATACATAGGAAAAAACAATTTTAACAAAAAAATAAGATCGTCAGCTTTATAATATAATTGTATTTTTTCGTAAATTTTTAACACAGTAAAAAAAATTTAATTAGATTAAAGACAAAACAGGATTCTCAATTAATCTAATGAAAAAAAGGCCTTTTTAAAGTTTGCTTAAATTTTCTTAAAATATAAAATAATTAAAACGTAAACTTCGGTGAAAAAATTATATAATTAACACTAGTTTGAGAAAACTTCTCTATCATATTTATTAGTAGTGCTAGATAAGATTCTTACTATACTTTAAAGTTTTCATAAAAGCATCTAAATTTAGACGTAAAAAATACCTTACTATTTCTCGCGGAACCCTCAGGGAGTTTTTGCGTAACATCGGTGGAGGGAACGCTGATAGATAATAATAATTCAATTAAAAAACTTTCATTTTTTAAATAAGAGATTAATTAAACATGGATTTGAAATGACACTGACTAATAAAGTAGTAACAATAGTAAATAATTTGTAATAGTTTAGGGAGTCAAGTAACAGCTCTTTATAACAAAGTACAACGCTGTAGAAGGTTGACCACTACGAAAATAGCGGCTCGTGGAAACACCGGATTTGAGTGATTAAAAATAAGTTTACTGGATTTAACCAAATTATAAAATTTCAAAAACAAAAAAATATACAAAATTATTTGGTTATATCAACTTTTCAAACCACATTGCTTAATTTCAGCGTTATTTCATCTGGAGAGAACTTCTTTTGAAAATATAAATAAAACTTATAAAAATAATTCTTAATGGTATTCTAAGATATTTTAATAGAGAGTGTGGGAAAGATAGTTATTTTTTGAGTTAATTTTTTGATACCTTTAGTATTTTTAAAATGTATACACACTTTTGACGCGTATGATGTTTCAAAGATGTCAAAGTATCATAAACTATAATTACAAAATACCTATGTTTCAAAAACAATAAAAAAAATTTTTTTCCATATATTTTAAAAATATAAAAAATATTTAATATGATCAGTTTTGTTGAAATTGGATAGAATTTAATCAATTCCGGTAATTTTAGTCTATTTCGGCCAAATTCGGGGTTTGCACGTATCCCGAAAATAATACATAATCACACAAGCTATTTTCTAGAATAATCATTTCGTGTTCAATTGAAAAAAATAGAAAATAGAAAATGAAACCTGATAAGACTTTTGTCGGATTCTCTTTAAGCAAATTAAGATTGTTATTTTTATCTTCTCTATGACTGGAGCAGTCAAAAGGATCTACACGAGCTGTCGCTTCACATTTATGTGTATGTTGATTAAATCTATGTCCAGGTATACACGATGCTATTTTTGAAAACGTAGATTGGCATATGGTAAACCTACGACACTTCGTGTTTGGAATCAACAAAAATGTCATGCTGTCATCTTGTGGACAACTTTTCATTTGTTTGCAAAGAGGAACTGTGGAATTTGTTGAACATTTTCCTACTTCTTCATCAAAGACTTCGTTCCTAGGACAAGAGGAAATCTTTAAAGATGGGCAGGAAATGAAGAGTGAGCAGCCGCTCTCAATGATGGCATAGCTGGCATCAATGCGTTCCGAGCAAAATGTGCGCTTCTCCCGATCTGTGCACCGACAGAAGAAACTAAAAATGAACAAGAAGAAAATGCGTGGAGCAGGCAGCATTCTTGTCACACAGTCAGAAAGATGTTTCTTCTTCTATCACTCAAATATATATTGTATATATTCTAAAATGCGGCATTCATCCTTGTTACAATTCATTTGAATCATTTCTCCTCTCGTATACATATTAGCATAAGAATATACTTTTACAAGTGATGATGTACTCATTGCCGATTTGGAAAATTACGATGTCACCTGTGAAGGCGCTATAACTCTTATACCCAGTGTGGTACCCCCAACACTAACCCTAACCCCTAAACCCTAACCTTAACTTAAAGTTTTTCTTAGAGGCAATTAAAAAAATTTTATTAAACCTTTCAGGTAGCCGTTTTAAAATTAATCATCTTCCTATTTTCCAATCAATTTTTGTGTAAGATTTTTTTATTATAAATAAAATTATATTGTGTATTTGAAAGAGATAATATATCATTGAAAAAAGATAAGGTATACTACAGTGAATTGTCGATGCTTCGAAAAACCCTTGTGACATGAAAGTTTCAACAAATTCGCTTATGGAGTGTAAGTATTTTTACACAATAAACTTGTAGTATATTTTTGGGTATAAAAAACCGGTTGTAAATTTAAATTCTTAGTTTTTCTTTGGAAACAAAGAATAAAATAACAACCTTCTCCGGAAATTGAGATATAATGACCAAGAAATCGTATTCTCTGATTTTTATATTGTAGATGGCGTTAACTTTTCTAAATTAAGATTTGTTATTTTCTGAGCTTGAATCAATTTCAACAATAAAATTCAACAAAATATATCAGTTTGGATATAAAATAGACTAGTGCCTTTTGCACATAAAAACGCTACACTTTTCACATCGTCTCGTCGTTTTGTTAGCTTTCGAACCGCAAAATGTGCAAGACGCCCTTTTTTACTAACATTTTTTTGCTCACTTCACTCAGATTGGGGCTCTGAAAAACCATAAAAAAATAGAAGACTTTTTATACTTCTAAAGTCTAGACAATTCCAAAATGGACGAACGGATTTTCGTTCATTCTTCGGAAAACTCAAAAAGCAAGTTTTTTGATGAAAAACTTTCTTCCACCGTCTTTGCCTATAGGAAAAGCTTGACTATTTAGAGCACAAATGTCCAAAAAGTTACAAAATGCAGCAAGAGTCCACTTTCTTGTTGGTTTGTATGCACGATAAGCTTTTATCATTCTATTTCCAACAGCTAAGCCCCTTTTATATTCATTGTAAGCAAAGATACTTTCAAGCTTTGAATCGACGGTACTAATTTGAAGAAAATTTTTTACGCGCATGTCTTTTTGGGATGTAGGCGCAGATAGACACATAATTATACGTGTGAGGTATCTCATTCTGAATCTCAGGACAAGTATATTTAGCTTTGACTTTAAATTTTATATAATTATGGAATTGATAAGTAAACTACTCCATGAAGTTTTCCATCTTTTTTGAGACTAAATTCAAACAAATTCAAAACTAAACCGTTTGGAGATTCTTTGTCACTTGTTTCCGGTTTATCAATGTGAGAATCATGACTTCTGAATGGTAATTCATTTACTGTTAGAAATTGAACTACTTCAATTATGGCTTTAACATAATATCTTGAATAATAAAAAATGTGTTTTACTATTAAACCAAAATTTTTTCCAAAAAATTATAAAAAAACACATGTTCTTTTGTACTTGATTGTCATTAATATGTTGATATCTGTTTATTAGACTTAGAGACCTTTTTTTCCATTCAGTCAATCATGAAAATGATGAAATATGATTGGAAGAATTTTGGTGTCTGCTGAAATCTTTTTCTTTGTCCAATGCATTTTTCCAATTATATGCTTCATCTACACGTAAAACAAAAAGCAGCTTTTTTAATGAGGCAGCATTCAAGCAACGGCCTTTCCTCAAACCACCCTTTTTTAAAATCTCGAGTAAAGTCACCATATTTTTTTGGATTATAGTTCATAATTTTGGGGTTGTGATGGTTTTCTATCAGGGGTGCCCAACCTTTTTTTTTTTAAATGATCGTCTTTTTTAGATTCGCTTCTAATAAGATCGACCCCAGATATTAAACAAGGGCGCACATTTTCAAAATTATGGGGAGGGAATTTTTATTTTCAAAATTATTAGGGGGGAAATTTTTTTTTTATTTTGAAAAAACCATGATATATTATAACAGTTTAAAAAATTCTAAATTACTGGGGCTCCCCCCCCCTCTCAAAACACATTAGAAGACGAAATATATTTTTTGAAATATATAAAAAGTATTTTTTTCGAGTATAATGAAAAAAGTAAAAAAATGAAAAAAAAGTTTATAAAAATTTTATAGAAACAACGTTTTGAATAAAATATTAAAAATATGCTGCATAACTATAATTGAAAAATTAACGCGAAGCTTGACACTACTTAGATTTTGCAATTTTTTCAAAATGAGGCTCTAATGATGAAGTTGCCAAACGAAGACAGTCATCCAAATGTTCATCTGAAATTTGATTTCTAAATTGATTTTTAATATTATTCATGCTTGAAAATGCAGATTCACATAAATATGTTGAACAAAAACAAGATAGGAATTTTTGTGCCACACTAGTTAATAATGGAAAATTTTCGTATGTTTTTTCCCAGACTTGATGAGAAAAGTTTGCTTTTATTTCAATATTATTTTGCAATTTTATTATTTCAACTTCTACATCAGGTTGATTTATTTTGAATAGATAAAAAATTTTAAATGAAATATCTGAAATTATCTCATCTTTTTGATATGGATTGCTGATGAAAGATAAAACATCTTCAACTTTGAAAAATTCGCAAAATCTTGATTTTATTTCTTTTTCCACTACTTCAATTTCATTGACAAATCTAGCGAAGTCGTAACAAAGTAGAGAAGTTTTATTTTCGAAAAACTTTTGTAAGTGTGGAAAATGTTTCAATTCATAATTTTTTGTGTTTTCCTTTAATAAAACTAAGTAGCTTTGAAAGCTTCTAACAGTGTAGAGTAAATTCTCTAATCTTGGCATTTTTTTATCAAGTGATATGAATAGATATCACTGTGGATATTTGATTCCCTTTTTTTAATTTACAAAAAGTTTTCTACCTTCATCATCTAAAACAGACTGGTTCTCAACTTTTTTGCCTCAACGCCACTTTTATATTTATCAATGGCTTCTCTGCGCTTGATGATTCTTCATACTTTCCTTCAAGTCAAGTGCAATTTTTGTGAGCTCGAATATTAAGTCTCCAGTTTTATTTAATTTCAATTTGTTCCTGTGCTACAAAGCAGCGCTAAAACATGCTTAACTAGATACATTGATGGAAACCCAAATAATAAAACTTTAATTTGGTTCTAAATGTTTGAATATATTAATTGTTTTCTTACCCAAAGTTATACTTTACCAAACTAATAAAGTTTAAAAATACAAAATACCTTTTTTCCGAGGGAACAAAAAAAGTTATCTTTCATAAATAATGTTAAAAAAAATTTGCAAAAAAAATTTTACCCCCCCCCCCCCCCCCCCATTCTCTCCCCTTGTCAACTCTTGAATATAATTTTTCTCCTCTATTGCATATAATGTCAATTTTTTAACACCCTCTTTCCCGGTTGCAGTGACGTCATTTGTGAACCACTACAGCTAACAAACTTACGCTAAACCGTTTTTTTTGTTTTTCTCCTCAAAATTTCACTTCAATCAAATGTAGTATATATCGCGATGATTGGATAACAAAATATTTGTTTGCAACAAATTAAAGCAAACTACTTATAACAACGGTTTGAGTTTTTTTATGTCACAGTGGGCATAAAAAAATGCGTTCTTTGTGATATATTAAAATATATCGAATCTGATCAATTAAATTTGCAAATGTATAGCCACAATTTTTGTTTCACATTTCCAAATGATGACTATGCAGAATGGTTCAAAGATGCAAAGTTAACAAAAAGATCATAAATCAGATCTTAAGGCTCATCATTTCAATATTTCAATTGATTTGTAACTAAAATATTTGAATTTAAGGCCAATCAAATTTTAATATGATTTTTCACTGGAAACAATATAAAATATTTTATGGTTACAAATACACAGTGCCCCTCCCCCTATTACCCTTTGTTGATCAATTGTCCAAAATATAATCAAAATCGCCCCCAGGTGGCAATACTGTCGTCCGCGTTTGGAACCACTAATCGAAAAGACTCTATCTTTCGCATCCAAACGAAAAAATTAGTCAAATTGGGTTCACATTTATATAAAATTTTTGAAAATATTTTACTCTAAATGTTTGAAAATATTCAGATGACATTTTTAGTGAAATGATGATTTAAACATTAACTATTATGATAAAGGTTTATATTGATTCACACAGGAGGATTTCTTCTTCACGGTCAAGATGTTTTTTGAAAATCTCAATACTAGATTTTTACACCATCTCCTAGTTCATTGGAAAACGGTATATCTTCCGTGTTGACAAGTTCCATACTTCTTTTTTAAAACGATATACCTCTTGAAAGGATTGCTATATCGACGATATAAAAGCACTTTTAAACGCGTTACTATTTCATTTTTCTTATGATCAAGCGTTCTCATTTCAATGTCCTTCAGTTCCCTTACTTCTCGCATACCCAATAAATAACGATTGTAAGAAAAAGCATAGAAAAAAAGTGTTTTTTACTAATTCGATTGATAGTTTCCACCATTTTTACGCTGTAATGACCAAAAAGAAGTACGGAAATGAAAAACATGGACAATATTGTATTAAAAAATTCTCTTAAATTTGAAAGATTTTGTAAGAATTTTGTTGTTAATCAAAATGTTATGTGTTATTTTGAATAAAGTCTTTGATTTCAGTTTTTTGAAAAAATAAAGTTTTTTTAGAATGTGATTTTGTCCACATTGATTGATAGTTCTACACATACTTGCACTATGATTGCGAAAAATAAGTCCTGAAATGAACTCAGTATCGTAATTAAAAAATAAAAAATTTATTTTATTTAAAATATGAAAGTAAGGAAAGTTTATGAGATAATTTTCAGGCATACATCACAAATCCTGTTTGCAATTTGACACATTATTTCACAATATTGGTCAAAACATAGCAAAAAAATTCCATCAACATGGTCAATTTAGTTTAAAATATACTTTAATCAAAAAGGGAATGAATAATTTTTATGAAAATTTTTAAGCGAAATTATGACTAATCACGAAAACTGAGTCCAAAAATAAAATTAGCATAGAATATTTGTGGAGATAGTTTTTAGACGTAAACCGCAAATTTTATTAACAATGTCAAAAATCTTAAATCCAAAATCTGAATCCTAAAATGAAACCAGCATGATTGATTTGGTATAAAAACATATATTTCATTTTAAATTTGAATGAATGTTTTTAGACACAATTTTTAGAAGTAAGCGGCAAATTTGACTGATACATAGGTATTTTTAAATCCTAAATGTAAAAAATGAGTCCAGAAATGAAACCAGCATGGCTGATTTAGTATAAAAACATAATTTTATGTTAAATTTGAAGGAATATTTTATTAGGCAAATTTCTGTTCAATCAAAATATTTGATTGACATTTTCTAAAAAGTAATTATGATTATTAAAAAAATTAAATGTATAAAGTGTTATACATTCAAAACTTTATATAATTATAATTTTTAGGGTATTATATAATATATACCGTAAGTTATAAGTTTAACTACAAATAATATCAAAATTTTATTGAAAAATTTTAACGTTTGATTTTTATTGACAGTTTTTGACATAAAAGTGTCCATTCTATTCTTTTTATTTTTTTTTTTTTTTTTTTTGTTTTTTTTTTTTTTTTTTCTCCATCTCCCTTTTCTTTCTATTTAAAAAATAAAAATATTTTTTTAATTTTGGTATTTTGGAAAAGAAAAAAAAATATTAAATTTTATATATAAAATATTATACTTATTTTTTAATATATTAAAAATAAAAAAAAAAGATGAAAAAAAAAAGAAATAAAAAAAATAAAAACCACACACATCTCACTTTTCTTTTTTTTGGTGGTTTTTTTTTTTTATAAAAAAAAAAAAAATCACGCCGGGGAAGGAGCGCGAGAGAAACACACCACCCCCTCTCTCTCCCTCACTAAAACTTTTTTAGGGTGGGTGTTTTTTTAAGAAAGGAGGGTGGGAAACAAAGCGGTGGGGAGGCCCCCTCCCCCCCCAAATATGGGAAATTTTTAAAACTGCACCCCCTTTATTGTATAATTTTTTTAACATTAATGACTCCACCCCTATATATAATTTTGTGACTTTGATTTTAAAAATTTATGATTATGCAACATGACCCCTATCTGTTTCAAATAGCATAAATCTCCAAAAAGTGTCTGACATGTAGCATATTTAAAGGTCATTTGTGAGAATTTCAATTTTAGATGGTCATTAAAAGATTTTCTGAATTTTAGGCATTTCTGCTCTGTGCTGCAAGCAAAATGTTTGGTCTATTTTCTTCAACACAATTTATTAAAATGTTCTATTGGTTTGTATGTGTAGTCTTCTATTGTCTTCAAAAAGATTTTCAATTTATTGTCGATAATCTTTTTATCTATACGATTCATAAATTGAATTTATCCTAAACTAAGTTTTCTTCCAAAAGTATTTGATTTAAAATTTTTTTCCTAAAAACTTTTTGCTCATAAACTGAGTTTTGCTCCTTTACAAATTAATTTTAACGTAGAATAAAAAAGATCATTCTTTAATTTAATTGAATTCTTCAGCCTTTATTCCATGAGCTGCAAAAATACAAGGATAAACATTTTTATGACGCGTTTTTGCAACGCTGAACACCAAAAAGAGTGTCTATGAATTTATTTTTTAATCTAACATATATGAGTATAACTACTCATGAAATCGGAATCAGGGTCGCAATATTTACTACGACTCCGACTCCTTCTCAAAAGGTGCGACTCCACCGACTGAAGACTTCGACACTACAACCCTGATTTAAATGTTAAAAAATGCATATTTCTACTTCTAAAAATGGACAAATCTTCAGCATCAGTTAAAACTGACGATGGAATGAAATGCGTGTTAAGTATGATTGTAAAGTTGCTATTTCTTGAAACTAACTACGAAACACATACCATTTGTAATTCACTTTTTTACTACACCTGCCGCCAAACTTTCATCAAATTAATTGATCACTCTTTTCTTTTTATCTTTCAAATTTGAATCTACTAAGTATAATTTACATTGTTTCAAGCAGGTTGAAGAAAATTTCTTCTCCAAAAATCAAGTCTTTTATTTTTAGTGTTCATGTAAAACATGAAAATTACGACTTTGACTCCGATTCTTTCTCAAAAGGTGCAACTCAACCCACTCCGGCTCCATAAATCTGTGAGAATCCAGCCTCGCTGCGATAGGTTCTTCGCAAGACAAAGTGTAGATTTTTTGTCCACCCTAATTTTTAGAAGCATTTTACTCCAATTTTTAAAAAAGTTTGAATATAAGGACTCACACCGATCATGAGGTAATGATACAAAAATTTTATTTGTTACAATCGTTTGGAAAAAAAACTATATATCTCAGTGACTTATATTGAAATATTTTTCAAAATAGAAATCTATTATTTTTTTGTATTTATTTTTAAATTTAACGCCATCTAATTTTAAATCAATTTTGGACTTTTTGTTTAGTCGAAATTTCAACTCCAAATTATGTTATTTTAGACACATAATTTAATACAAAAAGTTTTCATACACATTTAAATGAGATATTATAGATAGGTAAAGCTAATTTGCAATATTGGAACTTCTAAAAAATAATGTAAACAATTTTTTATTTTGTGATTCATTTAAACTACCAAAGAAGAATTGTCCATTTATACTCATCTTTTATGTACATTTATCTCTCAGAAAGAGTACATTATTTAATGTGCTTTTAGCGATTTGTTATCAAAAATTATGATGTCATTTTGAAAATTATTTTTCGAAATTGAAACTTTTTCCTATCGTTGTCTAAAAAAGTAGACAAAAATTAAGTACAATAAATTATATAATGCCTTTTTGTTTTAAATTTTAAAAAAGATAATCTAGGATAATTATTAAAAAATAATCAATCAAAATTCGGGGATTAAAATTTAAATCGTATTTTGTCAAAAAATATATTATTTATAGATTCTTATTGGTGTTTGAAGTTCTCACTATAAGATATACAGAATAAATTGTGAAAAAGATTTTATTTAATAAATCAAGATTGATCATGTATATTAAGAACAAACATAATTAATAAAATATAAGAAGAAACAATCAAGATCAATAATCTATAATATCATTGATGACTTCAACTTTTCCACAAAACAGTAAATCATGTATATAAGGGGGCCTAAGTAAAAGAAAAGGTAGTTATGAATATCTGTAGTATTTTTTAAAAATATGAATAACTTACCTAGATGATCGATTTGATAAACCAATCAAAATGTCTAATAATAAAGACTTATAAAATTTAATTATTACAATTAAATTGAAGGCCTTACAGTAGCCTTCAGTGAGGTTTTTTAGGTAAACTTTTGTCGATCTTCCATCTCCAAAAACCCATTCAGTAGAAGAGTTTTGAAAAAGTATATTAGATTCCAAAACAATTTTCAGTTCTTTAAAATAGTAAATTAGTTTATATTTTTTTGAATATAAATCTTAGGATAACTATATAAAAGGACGTTTATAATTTTTTTACATTTTTATGACGAGTGTGGTATTAAAATGCACAATTTCGAACAAGTTCAAGTTTCCCCCTTCAAAAAGAAAGGCTACTTGAAAGGAGTCGTGCTAACTGAAGTCCTCTTTGCCTTTTCTCATTAAATTGGTTATTTGCGCCGTGATTTTTGGAGCATGAATTAATTTTTTTTTTAATTAAGTAGAAAACTGTACAAGTTAAACAAAGGATTAATAAAATATTAAATTAATTAATAAAATAATTAATAAAATATTAATAATTTTTTATAAAACTTTTTATTAAACCACTTCCTAGTTCATTAGAACATGGTAGATCTTCCATTTAGTCAAGATACATATTTTTTTTAATTATTTGTTTGGATCACATGTTCTCTTTTAAATTACTTTTCAACTTGGTTCCTTCTCTCATACAAATCTTCAAAAGATTTTATAATATGTTTTGTTTTTTTAAATAAATATTTCATATTCAAGATGATTGAAGAAAGTATTATAAGCCAAAATATACAAAAAAAAAAGTATATTTTTACTATATACCTAATATGCAGCGATTTTTTGAAATTTTTTTACAGAACTGATTTTTAGGCATACATTACAAATTCAATTGCCATTTCCAGATATTTTTTAACCGTATTAGCCAAAATCCAGTACAGAAATAAAATAAGCATAGTCGATTTGGTATAAAACAGATATTTTATTTTTTTGAAAATATTTTTGAAGACAGTATCTAGAAGTAAACCGCAAATCTGATTGAAGCTTTCAGATATTTTAAAACCATAAATGCCAAACCTGCGTTCAAAAATGAAATCAGCATCTTCAATTTGGCATAAAAACAGATATTTTATTTAAATTTCAAAAATATTTCTGTAGACATTAGATGTAAATCGAACATTTGATTGACACTTTCAGCTATTTAAAACCTCTAAATGCAAAAAATGATTTCAGAAATAAAAATTATCATGGTCGAATTGGTATAAAAACATATATTTCATGTAAAATTAGAGAGAATATTTTAGGATATAGTTTTCAGACATAAACAGCAAATTTGTTTGACACTAGCAGTAAAAATCTCTAAATGCGAAAACTGTGTTTAGAAATGAAATCATCATGATCTATTTCCTATAAAAACATATATTTCATGTAAAATTTGAATCAATATTTTTGGAAACAAATTTTAGAACTAAACGCAAATTTGATTGATACTTATAGGTCTTTTCAAATTCAAACTGCAAAAATTGAGTCCATAAATGAAACTAGCATGGTTGATTTGATATAAAAACATATATTTAATTGTAAAATTTGAATGAATGTTTTTGTAGAGAATTTTTAGAAGTAAACCGCAAATTTGATTAACACTTATATGTATTTTCAAATTCAAACTGCAAAAAATGAGTTCAGAAATGAAAACAGCATGGTTGATTTGGTATAAAAACATATATTTCATTGTAAAATTTGAATGAATGTATTTGGAGACAATTTTTAGAAGTAAACCGCAAATTTAATTAACACTTATAGGTATTTTCAGATCCTAAACGTAAAAAATGAGTCCAGAAATGAAACCAGCATGGCCGATTTAGTATAACACATATATTTCATTGTAAAATTTGAATGAATGTTTTTGGAGATACTTTTTAGAAGTAAACCGCAAATTTGATTAACACTTATTGGTATTTCCAGATCCTAAACGTAAAAAATTAGTCCAGAAATGAAACCAGCATGGTCGATTTAGTATAACACATATATTTTATGTAAAATGTGAAGGAATGTTTTTGGAGACAATTTTCAGAAGTAAACCGCAAATTTGATGAACACTTATAGGTATTTTCAGATCCTAAACGTAAAAAATGAGTCCAGAAATGAAACCAGCATGGCCGATTTAGTATAACACATATATTTCATTGTAAAATTTGAATGAATGTTTTTGGAGATACTTTTCAGAAATAAACCGCAAATTTGATTAATACTTATAGGTATTTTCAAATCCTAAATGTAAAAAATGGGTTCAAAAATGAAAACAGCATGATCGATTTGGTATAAAAACAAATATTTCATGTAAAATTGAGAGAATATATTTGGAGATAGCTTTTAGAAATAAACCGCAAATTTTGACTGGTATTTTTTGGTATAAAACATATATTTCATTGTAAAATTTGAATGAATATTTTTGGAGAGAATTTTTAGAAGTAAACCCCAAATTTAATTAACACTTATAGGTATTTTCAGATCCTAAACGTAAAAAATGAGTCCAGAAATGAAACCAGCATGGCCGATTTAGTATAACACATATATTTCATTGTAAAATTTGAATGAATGTTTTTGGAGATACTTTTTAGAAGTAAACCGCAAATTTGATTAACACTTATTGGTATTTCCAGATCCTAAACGTAAAAAATTAGTCCAGAAATGAAACCAGCATGGTCGATTTAGTATAACACATATATTTTATGTAAAATATGAAGGAATGTTTTTGGAGACAATTTTCAGAAGTAAACCGCAAATTTGATGAACACTTATAGGTATTTTCAGATCCTAAACGTAAAAAATGAGTCCAGAAATGAAACCAGCATGGCCGATTTAGTATAACACATATATTTCATTGTAAAATTTGAATGAATGTTTTTGGAGATACTTTTCAGAAATAAACCGCAAATTTGATTAATACTTATAGGTATTTTCAAATCCTAAATGTAAAAAATGGGTTCAAAAATGAAAACAGCATGATCGATTTGGTATAAAAACAAATATTTCATGTAAAATTGAGAGAATATATTTGGAGATAGCTTTTAGAAATAAACCGCAAATTTTGACTGGTATTTTTTGGTATAAAACATATATTTCATTGTAAAATTTGAATGAATGTATTTGGAGACAATTTTTAGAAGTAAACCGCAAATTTAATTAACACTTATAGGTATTTTCAGATCCTAAACGTAAAAAATGAGTCCAGAAATGAAACCAGCATGGCCGATTTAGTATAACACATATATTTCATTGTAAAATTTGAATGAATGTTTTTGGAGATACTTTTCAGAAATAAACCGCAAATTTGATTAATACTTATAGGTATTTTCAAATCCTAAATGTAAAAAATGGGTTCAAAAATGAAAACAGCATGATCGATTTGGTATAAAAACAAATATTTCATGTAAAATTGAGAGAATATATTTGGAGATAGCTTTTAGAAATAAACCGCAAATTTTGACTGGTATTTTTTGGTATAAAACATATATTTCATTGTAAAATTTGAATGAATGTATTTGGAGACAATTTTTAGAAGTAAACCGCAAATTTAATTAACACTTATAGGTATTTTCAGATCCTAAACGTAAAAAATGAGTCCAGAAATGAAACCAGCATGGCCGATTTAGTATAACACATATATTTCATTGTAAAATTTGAATGAATGTTTTTGGAGATACTTTTTAGAAGTAAACCGCAAATTTGATTAACACTTATTGGTATTTCCAGATCCTAAACGTAAAAAATTAGTCCAGAAATGAAACCAGCATGGTCGATTTAGTATAACACATATATTTTATGTAAAATATGAAGGAATGTTTTTGGAGACAATTTTCAGAAGTAAACCGCAAATTTGATGAACACTTATAGGTATTTTCAGATCCTAAACGTAAAAAATGAGTCCAGAAATGAAACCAGCATGGCCGATTTAGTATAACACATATATTTCATTGTAAAATTTGAATGAATGTTTTTGGAGATACTTTTCAGAAATAAACCGCAAATTTGATTAATACTTATAGGTATTTTCAAATCCTAAATGTAAAAAATGGGTTCAAAAATGAAAACAGCATGATCGATTTGGTATAAAAACAAATATTTCATGTAAAATTGAGAGAATATATTTGGAGATAGCTTTTAGAAATAAACCGCAAATTTTGACTGGTATTTTTTGGTATAAAACATATATTTCATTGTAAAATTTGAATGAATATTTTTGGAGAGAATTTTTAGAAGTAAACCCCAAATTTGATTAACACTTATAGGTATTTCCAGATCCTAAACGTAAAAAATTAGTCCAGAAATATCCAGAATTTTAATTTTTTATTTTGATTGACAGTTTTATACATGAAGGGGTCATTCAACTACCATGAAAATGGTTTCAAAAGATGCAGCTAGCGATTTTAGGAAAAGTCAGAAAATTTTAAGGGATATGATTAGGCCAATTTTTTACAATTAATTTTTTAGTGAAGGGGAGGGGGCGTTTTACGCTCCCAAGCACTAATAGGGTTAATATATTAAATTTATATTTATAAAAAAATAAAGTTTATATTTTATAAAATTTATTAATATATAATTTATTTCCTTTTAATTTATTTATTTTTTGCCCTATAGTATAAATTAAATACTCTATCAAATTTACCAAATTTTATTCCCATAAAAATGGTGTTATGCGCAAATTGAGTTTATAATTTATAACAAGTACTCTTTGGTATATATATTTTTTTATAATAAAGAAAAATTTTTTAATTTAATTTTTACCAGCCATTAGTTCTCAAAATTGCTACATCCTTTTGATCATAAAAATACATGCAGATATTTTTTTGTATTTAGATGCTGATATTTTTGGGCTGGAAAAACTGACACTCATGCCTGGAAATTTATCTTGAAACCAGATTGATTTCCACTCTTTTCATTAGATCAACTTCATTAAATTTTCTGATTTCTGATAATTATAGGGTAAGTTGGAGATTTGTAATTCTAAGAGAAAGAACACATTTGGACAAACGATTTTCAATATTATCAAGAAGAATTAAAAAATGATTTGATAAGTGAATATTAAAAAAAATAAAACTAGACAGACTCGCACTCAACAGAAAAATTTGATTACTTTCATTGAAGAACAAGATGAATCTTTCGATACAGTTTATGCGAATGCATTGAACATAATGAAATATCCAAAAGACTAAGAACTCTTGAGGGCTAAAGAATCTTTGAACAATTTTTACAGAAATGAAAAAGAATTACTAGAAAAATGATTGAAGATGGAAGACAGGCACTCCACAATCAAAGAGAGGAAGAAATTGGGTAAAATAGTACAGTCTAAAGATTAGGTCTCGTTATCTAAAGAATGTTTTAAAAATCTAATAAGGAAAGGCCTGCTGAGTTCCAAATGAAAAAGTGGTCATAAGTATGTGGTTACACGAAACTTTTACCCTCAGCTATGGACAAAAGAAATGTATCGGACCTAAAAGCCAGCCTTGGAGGAGAGAATTTTGAGAATCCCTCATTGATTCGACGATAAAGAATGTGACATCAAGCCAATCCACGTCTAAAAGCAAAGTTCTTGTCCTACATTGCAAGCTTCTACTTGAGCTGTGTGACACAAAATAACATAACAAGCTTCCGGTTCTTATGCCAGGCAAAGGAATATTACAACTACTTCGAAAAGAATAATCGCTTAGATACAGACATCGTTGGCTGTCAGATTACACTTTCTAAGCATAACCTATCACTCAAAAAATTTTTTTAAAATAAAATTATGTAAACACTTTTCTCTCCAAAATTGGTCATGGGCGTCTGAAGAATGTCGGTCATTCATTGAGAAAGCTAATTATGGTCGTGGAGAGTCAATCGACAATGTTCGATGGATGTCTTTAAGAAGTTTAAGAAGTTTGGAGCACACTTCAGTCTTATTTCACTAGAAGGAAAAGCATCGGGGTTCATCTTTACTGTATCTGTGTAACCTCATTAACATCTAGTGATCAATTTAGTGATTTCAAATTGCTGAAGTGCCTTCTTGAGTATATAAGTAATGATGTAGCCATTTCTAAATGCATAACAAAGAAGACAGCAAGGCATTTTGATACCTCTCTGGTCCACTAAGCACATTTACTTTAATTGTCCAAGATGTTCATTCTGAAACAAATAAATGATCATCGCGATGAGGGAAAACTGAGCTCTCGAATTCGAAAGAAGCTAACACTGATCCACAGTGCATCCAGAGAGGCATTTAAAAGACTCTGTCTGGCAGAAATATCTTGATTTTTCACACTAATGTATTTGATCATTATGTTCCTAAAAATTGACCCAAAATTTTTGCAGAATATGTGGAGGCATTAGCAACCATGCATGCAAAGAAAGTTTTTAATGATCAAGACGATAGACGAGTGGCTCTGATTCAAGAATACATATGAGAAAGAATGCTTTGAAGGAGGATTTACCATAACAAAGCCAAGTATCTAGCCAAGCTTACTCACGGGCAAATCCGATTCATTCGAAAAGGGCTTTCTCATTGAAATGAAGCTCCTTTGGACGAATACCAGAATGCGTTTTGATATCGTGCTTATGGTACATCGTTGGATATCACATCAGCATTATGAAAGTAGTTTATTAGCAATAAAATCTAATGTTTTCTTCATTTGTATCATACCATAATATCTTTGTTTAACCATTAAATCAAAGTTATAAATTAAGAACCAAAGATTCAGAAATTAAAGGTGTGCTTTAAATTCACTTTTAATAAATAAAGGTTTTCGGTTGTTATGTAAATATATTTAGAATTAATCTATATAAGTTAAACGTTTTCAGAAAGAAAACTAAAAAATACTAAATAAAAAATTACCAGGTTGAGAAATAGTTTTGTAAAAAACGATGAATTTAAAGGTTGTATCGTCCACAGGGAAAGCTGTGGTGATCTTTAGAAGTTTGCGCCCAGATATATATTCTTTAAACTTAATACAATATTTTTAAATTTCGCTTTGTGATTTCAATTCCTTTTATTATACTTTCTTAAATCGCATCTTCTCCATAGGTAGTTCAGAAGTTTCAGTTGAATCAAGAGCAAACATCTAAAAATTTGAGAAATATAATAGCCCAATCTTTATTTCTCTAGTTTTAACTTACTTTCACAGTGTTTCGACATGTAGAGCTTTCAAAGTTGTACCCAGTGTATTTTAAATCTAAAAATTATTACTATTTTAAATTAAAAGTTGAAAAAAGTCAACAAACAAAACCTTCATTTTTACACAAATTGCATTATTAGAACTTGCAAAAAAATTCACAAAACCAAGCTAATATTTCGGTCACTATGACCTTCTTCAGATATATCATATGACATGAATAAAGAAAAAGTCTCATTTCTCTCTACAACTTTTATTTATGAAGCCTCAGCGCCACTTTATACTTGAGAAAAAAAAATCTAAAACTGATTTTAACTAACTTGTAATAAAAATGAAACACTAAATGAAAAAGAGTCTTCATTTTGAAAGAAAAATTTTTTATTATAACAAAAAAAACTAAGTAACACATTGCCTTAAAAGTCATGCAAAGAACTTTTATGCATATTTTTATCTTAATTCCTTACCTGTTTAATTTTTAGATTTGTTGATTGACAAGGTTTTCTTGTTGTTTGGTTTTGTCGCAATAGTTGGAACTCTTTTAATAATCAATTTCTTGTCTCTTGAAATTAGGAACTTTTTGCTTATATCTTCATTTTTTTTGCATTTTCATAACAATAAATTTTTTTATTTTTTCAATTTGGTCATTTCTAATTTCATAATCCCCATATCCTGCTAAGGCACATCTAACTAAATTTTCTTGGTATTGGACTTCTCTATATATAATTTCCATATTTACAAATTTTTTACTTTTCCATCAGCAGTGCTTGATTTTAAAATGAAATTAATTATTCGCCGCATAATTACAATTATTATCATTGTAATTGAGGTCTTTTAATTGACAATTTAATTGTAAATGAAATTTAAATTTGACCACAACCCCAAACTTAATACTCTCATGCAAAATAGTCATTACAGTAATTCAAGAGCAAATATTTTTCATAGGATCTAAGCAAAACTACATAGAAAAAGTTAATCTAAATAAAAATTTGTAGGAGAAAATTTTTTTAACAAAATCTAAGTGATTTTGTGTAAGTTATATAATCTAAATTTGGGATTAAGGGTAGAATATATTTAAAACAGGTGTTTTTGATTTTATAGACAAAACTTTAACAAAGATGAACAAAGAGTGTGAATGAATAACACAACTGATCGTTTTTATTTCAAAAAGAATTACTTAGTAAATTTTACAAAAAGTAAATAAAGGGCCAAAAAAGAAAATGAAATGACATCTAAAAAAAATTTAACTTTATATTTAAAAGAATAGAAAAAACAGACGCAGACAAAACTGTTCCTTTTAGTTTTGTTAAAGATCTTTTTCCATATAAAAAAATGAACAATTTAATTTCAATTTTGTATGTCGTAATAGTTTGTAAAATTTCATTGAAAATAATGAAAATCAATTGTGAAGCTGAAGAGACAAATATTTTTTCATGATCCACTTTTTTTAGTTTTAAACAAGACAACCTTAGAGAAAATAATGTAAATCTTTGAATTGAATCACCAATAAAAGTTTTATTTTCATATCAAACTTTTGGTAATCTTTTACTTTACAGTTCCGTCAATCAAAAAATTTCTCTGACAAATTATTGACTGTTGTGATGTCAATCAAACTATATAATTTTTAAGTAGTTTTAATATATAGGCAATGCTATAAAGCATAAAAATTACAACATACATCTAAATGAATAAATAATATATTAATTTTACATTACTTACTAAGCAAACATTTGATACAAAAAAAACTTTTTTTTTATGGAATTCAAACTATAATAGAATTTCATTGAATATATTTTACTAAAGATTCTAGATATAATTTACAAAAAATAAGTTAGTAAATTAAAAAAAAATTATAAAAATGAGTTAAAAATAAAAATACATACTTTATTTCTGTTCAATACTTGAGGTTACATAATTCCTTCAAAGAGTTTAAAAACAAAGTGAAGCACAAAAGAATAGTAATGTATAGTTTTATTAACTATTTTACAAATCCAATTCATCATTCGTGAAATATAAACCAGAAGTTTCAATTTTTAGATAAAATTTCGTGTTGACTCAGAGTAGTCAGTAACTGCATTCACTTCTGAAGAAAGTGAAACAATTATTGATGTAGGTCGTAGGAAAACACATTTGTTATGCTCGTATCAAAACATCTCATCAATTTATAGCAAAACACACAGAGCTTGTGTCTGATCGATTAGCGTATAGCAGAGATGTCCAAGACGTCGATCGCGATCTACCAGTCGATCGTGAAAGGACTTCAGGTAGATCGCGAGATGTTTTATGAAAATTTTTATATGAGCGAAAATTTTATTTAAAAATTTTTTTTTTAAATTTTTTTCAAAATTTCATAATGATTTAATTGAAGAACATATTGGACTTTCTAAGTACTGATCCGCTTTGGTCATGTAGACAGGTAGCTACAAGATGAACGAATATACTTATTTCATTTTTTATTTTTCACACAAATATTTATCAATTAAATTAGCAAAATTTTAAATATTTTAGGTTTAAAAGTATGCTCTATTATGGAAAAATTTCAAATTTGATTAAAATGATAACCTTTAAACCTAATTACTTCTCAAACTGTTCAAACTGAAAGAAATTTAGCAAAGAGTAGATGAAAGAAAATTAATATCTATGAAATATTGTAAACAATTTCAATGATATATTTAAATATTTATCAGGTTGGTTGGTTTGAGATATCAAAGCACTTTCAGCCGTAAGGCTATATGCTCGCATTATGCTTAAGATGGTTAATTACAGTTTTTGTGAATTTGTTTTTAGAGTTGGGAGGCTTGGGGATCGAACCCCAGACCTTCAACTGTTAAGCTGAGAGGTACACCCTAACAACCTTTGCGGTTGTAACATTGAAATAATTTAAAAATAATTTTTTTAAAAATAATCGAATAAATTTTCCTATTTTAATTTTAATGAACGAATTTTTTTAAAAAAGTTTTAATTATTTATTTACTTTAAAAAAATTCTTAAAAAAAATATTTAATTTGTTTTTAATGAAGTGATATTTAATTACAATATTTTTCAAAATCTGCCCTACTTGCTTCTTTCAAAGTAGCTCAAGTTCTGATTAAGAATAATAATTCATTCAATAATGGAGAAATAGTTAAAGAAGCTTTTATCGAAGCCAGTGAAGTTCTTTTCCAAAATATGAGTTCGAGATTATGACAAATATTAAAAATATGTCACTGTCAAGAAACACAAGCATGAGAAGGACCGAAGACAATGGTGATGATATCGACCGAATTTAAAAAAAAATTGAAAAGTGTGTAGTGTTCTCTCTTCAATTGGATGAGTCAACTGATTTCGTTGGTACTCCACAGTTATGCATATTCATCAGGATGGTTTTCGAAGATATGTCAACAAAAGAAGAACTGTTGACTATCATTCCAATGAAAGAGAGAACAAGAGGGCAGGATATTTATGATTCATTCAAGTTTTTTGTTTCATCGACTAACCTTCCACTCTATAAGTTAGTTTCATTGACTACAGAGTGCTCCAGCGATGGTGGGTATTAAAAGTGGTTTTGTCGCCTTTTGTAAAAATGATGAAAGCTTTCCAAAATTTACTGATTATCACTGTATAATTCACAATCAAGTTTTATGCTCAAAAGTTTTAAAATTCAATCATGTAATGGACGTGGCCTTCAAAACAGTCAATTACATAAGATCAAAAAGTTTATCACGACGACAGTTTAGGGCTTTATTGGAAGAATCTGGCGAAGAAAAAAATGAACTTCTTCTTCATACTGATGTCAGATGGTTGAGTGGTGCTTGATTTTTGATTCGCTTCACTACGCTCTGCCGCAAGTTCGTACATTTTTAGAAACCAAAAGTATTTCAATTCCTGAACTTAGTGATGATGAATGGCACAGCTTTTTACTGTGGCATAACGGAAAAACTCAATGAATTGAATCTCCAACTTCAAGGAAAGGAAAAAACACTAATAGATATGCTTGGGCATATTAATTCTTTCAATGAAAAGCTGAATCTGTTAATCAAACAACTCAAAAGCACAGACTTCAAACACTTTTCAATTCTGAAGGATGAAATCAGAAATAAAAAGAACGTTTCTATTGAAAAATATCTCGAAAGTTTATTTTTACTTCAGAAAGAGTTTAACAAACGATTTTTCTTTTGAAGAGCTCCGAATCATTTTAACTTTTTTAACCAATCCTTTTCATGAAGAAGTTTATATTGAAAATTTGGCCAGCAATCTTAAAAACAAGTTTGATTTCAAGAGTCTAGCGGACTTCGGGGACGAATAATCACTTTCAAATGCGAAACTTTGAAAACATTGCTGAAGGAATCTGATTTCAAAAAGTACATTCAGAAAACTAAATACCCGAGTATTTGGAAAATATACGCTACTTTTTCGGCATTTTTTGGTTCCACATATTTGTGTGAATCCACTTTTTCTATTATGAATATCATTAAAGCTAAAAACAGATGAAAACTGACATATGATCATTTAAATTCCTGCTTGAAAATAGAACTGACAACTCAAAATCCAAATATTGAAAAACTTGTTGAAAAAATGCAAACTCAGGTGTTTTCAAAAAAATATTGATTTTTAATTTTTTTTCATGTCATAGTTTTAATTTTTCGTGCAATATTATGTTCATTACCGTTTTAATAAAATTTTTACGTGTTTTAATTCAAAAAAATTGCCACTCATTTATATATTATTCGAGTAGATCGCAGAATTTTTTTTGGAAAAAAAGTCAAACCAAGCAGAAAAAAGGTTGAACATGCCTGGCGTATAGCGTTTGTATTTTTGTTTTGTGGTTCTGGTTCTATTCGTATAAGATGTTTCGCTCAGCATAGGTAGCAGTTCATAAGTGTATGGATGTGTTTTGTATGCGTTTGAATAACAAAAACATTCTTTTGTAGTTATTACTTGATACCACACATATGCATCCAAACAAATAAGAAACAATACACGTAAAATATAACCAAATTCACCCACATCTACCACCTCCTCAATCGATCAGGGACATGTTAATTTGCGAGTTTTTTGACACGAGCGTAATAAGTATTTTTCTTTCTCATCTGTTCTATCAATTCATTTTCATCTGAAAGAAGAACCACGTCTCTCTGAGTGAGAATACAATTTTATCTGAAAATTGGAATTTTTCTTCTCTGTTAAAAGTTTTAAATTCAAATGATAAATTAGAAATTTTGGTTTGCTTTGCACAAAGTTATTTTAAATATTTTCTAATGCAATGATTGCCAACAAAATTGTAAATTAATAAAGAGAAATGATGTATCTGATGGATATTGTTGGAAATGTTATGTTTGTGGTAAAAAAAGACGGTGCGACAGGATCTTTTTTTTTTGCAAAAAGCCACCTCACCTTAAATTCTATGATTTTGTTCATTTATGGATGGTGTCGTGACTATTCATTAGACGCTATTATTCATGAAGCATCTATTGGAAGCGGACGAACTGCTGTAGCCGGATCTAATTTTTGTAGACAGATTGCTACATGTTTGGTGGGAAGAAATTGTCTAACTGTTGGAGGTTTTGATGAAAACTTTGAACAAATTATAGTAGAAATTGATGAAAGTAAGTTTTTTCATAGAAAATATCACAGAGGTACACTGACACGATATTAATGTAAATTAAATCTAGGATCTTTAGTAAAATATAGTTAATTTATTCTAATTAAATTTGAAATCTATAAAAATATTTTTCTTAATCTTTATATTATGATAGAGTTTACTAATGTATAGTTTGATTGACATCACAACAGCCAATAATTTGTCAAAAAAATTTTTTGATTGACATAACTGTAAAGTAAAAGATTACCAAACTTAGAATTAAAATTGGTAGAAAAAATTTCTAAAATACAAAAATTATATCACCCTAGGGATCTGAACAATTGCTTTTCTAGGCCTTCTCACTTTAAAAACAATAACTAACTTGAAAAAACAAAAACTTAATAATAAAACCAATAAGATACAAAAATTAGAAATAAAGACTTAAAAAAATAGTAGACTAGGCCCAAATAAATTAAAAAAAACAATTGAGTAGATTTCCATTTACATTTTATCTTACTTTAGTTAGACGAAATGCGCAGCAAAGAAAATAATGAGAAAAAAATTCGCTTAATTCGCAAAAGATTTAAAATTTTTTGATGATTTATTGGATGGTGGATAGACATGATTAGCTTCCATCATCAATCAATTGAACTTCCTCTTTTTAATCAAAATTTTTTAGAAAATATTGCCGCAATTAAATTTTTAAAATTTCACCTAGATTAGTGTAAATATAGATTTTTACAAAAAGTTATAACCAAGCGTAGTTAAAAATAAAATACCTCTTTACTTTTTTCTAATTTTTTAACAAATAGAAAAATTATATAGCATTTTTAGAGATATTTAGTTTACACTTTAGCTCAAACATTTTTTTTACCTGTTTTGAGACAAGCCTGATACAGAATAAGCCTTATAAAATTTAAGGATTTTGTATACTGAAAAAACATTGACTTCAGTTTTGATTTTTGATTGATTTATTAAAATTGAAATTCTATTTTTTAATCTAAAATAAAGTTTTTTTATTTGAATTGCAGTTATTTTAATTTGAAGTTCAATAGTTTGATGATGGAAGCTTATCATGTCTATGCACCATCCAATAAATCATCACAAAAATGAAAATAACAAAAATCCGTAAATTAGCTAATTCATGAGGAATCTACACGCACTATCTCAAAGAATTCACCATTGCACATGCGGCGCCCCTATATCTCTTAATACGAAAGTATTTAATTGTTAGTAGCATTTTAAGTTAAAAATATATAATGAACTTGATTCTGATTGAATCTTCATCAATTGTTCTTCATTGATTTTTACTAAATCAAAAAGAGAGTTGATTGAAAATAGCGTGAATTGTTTTAAACGCGATTACCTGAAGGACAAAGTTTAATATGCGTTATTTCTGAAATAGCGCCATTTTTCTTGTAAAATTGATCGATTTCGATTTCGTATTCAATACCATATTTCAAATTTGAAAAACAAAAAGTGTTAGCATCATTTCCAACTATTCTAACTCTCCAAAGGGTTTCTAAGTATTTATTAATGGGGACTAAATATAAAGGCAAAATAAATTTTATTAAGTGTACCATTGATTTTAGCTACCATAAATTGAGCCATTAGTTCATACTCCACTTTCCATTCAATGCAAAACAACGATGTTGAAAAGCATTCTTTTTTGAAATCTAATGGAATAGGTATTCATGTGTGTATTGTGCATTTTGTTACTACTTCATATTTTTAAATATAAGTAAAATAAACTTCCAATAAAGTGATATTACTGAACAAAAGTTAATATAATATAATTGGCAAATTTTTTTTAAATTTTTTACTCTACTAAACCTACCTCACTTCTAATTGTATATCTTTTTTTCTTGGCTTTTCTATACCCTATGCAGGTGCGGTTTTAAGCCAATTTGTCCCATTTTTTAAAATATAGCCTCGTTACGTGAAAAAATGAAATTTCTTAAGAGAAACTAAACAAGTTGGCAATGATTTCAAGGGAAAATGAAATTGCAAAAAAAGATATTAAATTAATATATAAAATAAATATATATTAGCTTTAAGAAAAAAAAAGAAAGATTTTAATTCCTTTTTTGGTATTTAAAAATAAAATTTCACATTGTCTATCAAACTTTTGCTATAACAAAGGCAAACATTTTTTTACAAACTTTTCATTTTTCCAGTATTCAACATAAAGTTGAAAATGATGCAAAGACAACATTAAATAATATAAAATAGGGATGCCCAACGAGTCGACTGGTCAATCGCCAGACATTTTTTGGTTGATCGCAAATCAATATTCACTTGTATATAGAAATTCATATCTTTAGTTACTTTTTTGTACTCAAATAAAAATTTAAGACATTTGTTTAATTTTTTTCATTACAAATCAATCAAATTTTTAATAATGGTGTCCCGCATTGATAATGATAAAATCTGGTTACTTTAGTGTTGCTATATAATCAAATTAAATTTTTTTTACTTGTAAGATTTTATTTTATTTTTATGTAAAATTTTAAATAGTTTTTTTTTATTTTTTTTGAAATTTTATTTACCCTTAGGTTGTTTTGTTTTTAGATAATATAAAAAGATTGAAAAATTTGAATATGTGTGTAAAGAAAACTAAAACTTATCATTTTAATTATGAATGGGAAGAAATGTTCTTTTTTGTATTAGTTGATGGAAAGTTTTGCTATTTAATATGTAATTCATGTCTTGCGATGCCAAAAAAAGGTAATATTGAGAGACACTTTAATAGCTTACATCAAAAATATGAAGAAAAATTTTCAAAAAATTCTGAAGTTCGTAGAGACAAAGTTGCAAAATTAAAAATAGATTTTTTTAAACAACAGAAAAGCGTGACTAAAGTACTTAACAAGTCATATGCCTCAACTGTTGCATCTCTCAAAGTTAGTCATTTGTTATGCAAATCAAAAAAACTTTTTTCTGATGGAACAATATTAACACATTTACGACCAATGTTCCTATTTTGGAACATAAGTTATTTCATCTTCGTCTGCTTTTTTCAATGACTTTGAATATAAATCGTCTGCGTTTTTTTAGATATCGTCTGCTTTGCTTGGTCTTAAATGGGTTAAAAGACGCTCTTGTAATAGTTGCAGAATCATTATTTTCCAAATTTAATAACTCTAATGAAATAATGTCTACAGTTAAAAGTGTATACAGCTTTCTAGAATGACAATACGTAGAAGAAGTTACTTTAGTTAGTTATTTTTGTTAATTTTACTGTTAAAGAAGAACTTTTAAAAAATTTACCATTAAAATGTAGAACTAGAGGAGAAGACATTTTTTTAATTTTTAACAATCTTGTTAAAGAACATCATATTCCGTTATTCAAATTTGTTTCTATCACAACAGATGGAGCTCCTTCAATGATTGCCCATAAATCTGGCTTTATTTCTTTTTGTAAAAAAGATGAAAATTATCCGCATTTTTTAACATACCACTGTATTATTCATCAGCAAGTACTATGCAGCAAAAGATTAAGCACTAAAGATGTCTTAGAAATTACTTCTAAAATTATTAGTTCAATCAAAGCAAAACCTCTACAGCGTCGTTGATTTCAAGCTCAGTGTGATGTTGATAAAGAACTTTTGTTTTATAATAATGTTCGTTGGCTCAGTAAAACAAAGTTTTTATCAACGATATTAAACTTTTTCTGAATGAGAAAGAAGACTACTATCATAAACTTTTTGAGGAAGAGTGGATTCTAAATTTGAGATTTTGGGTTGACTTCTGCTCAAAATTGAACGACTTCAACTTAAAACTTTAGGGTGGAAATAAAAATATAATCGATATGTTGAGCACTGTTAGAAGCTTTCAAAGCTACTTAGTTTTATTAAAGGAAAACACAAAAAATTATGAATTGAAACATTTTCCACACTTACAAAAGTTTTTCGAAAATAAAACTTCTCTACTTTGTTACGACTTCGCTAGATTTGTCAATGAAATTGAAGTAGTGGAAAAAGAAATAAAATCAAGATTTTGCGAATTTTTTAAAGTTGAAGATGTTTTATCTTTCATCAGCAATCCATATCAAAAAGATGAGATAATTTCAGATATTTCATTTAAAATTTTTTATCTATTCAAAATAAATCAACCTGATGTAGAAGTTGAAATAATAAAATTGCAAAATAATATTGAAATAAAAGCAAACTTTTCTCATCAAGTCTGGGAAAAAACATACGAAGATTTTCCATTATTAACTAGTGTGGCACAAAAATTCCTATCTTGTTTTTGTTCAACATATTTATGTGAATCTGCATTTTCAAGCATGAATAATATTAAAAATCAATTTAGAAATCAAATTTCAGATGATCATTTGGATGACTGTCTTCGTTTGGCAACTTCATCATTAGAGCCTGATTTTGAAAAAATTGCAAAATCTAAGTAGTGTCAAGCTTCGCGTTAATTTTTCAATTATAGTTATGCAGCATATTTTTAATATTTTATTCAAAACGCTGTTTCTATAAAATTTTTATAAACTTTTTTTTCATTTTTTTACTTTTTTCATTATACTCGAAAAAAATACTTTTTTATATATTTCAAAAAATATATTTCGTCTTCTAATGTGTTTTGAGAGGGGGGGAGCCCCAGTAATTTAGAATTTTTTAAACTGTTATAATATATCATGGTTTTTTCAAAATAAAAAAAAAATTTCCCCCCTAATAATTTTGAAAATAAAAATTCCCTCCCCATAATTTTGAAAATATGTACCCCTGTTTAATATCTGGGGTCGATCTTATTAGAAGCGAATCTAAAAAAGACGATCATTAAAAAAAAAAAGTTGGGCACCCCTGATAGAAAACCATCACAACCCCAAAATTATGAACTATAATCCAAAAAAATATGGTGACTTTACTCGAGATTTTAAAAAAGGGTGGTTTGAGGAAAGGCCGTTGCTTGAATTCTGCCTCATTAAAAAAGCTGCTTTTTGTTTTACGTGTAGATGAAGCATATAATTGGAAAAATGCATTGGACAAAGAAAAAGATTTCAGCAGACACCAAAATTCTTCCAATCATATTTCATCATTTTCATGATTGACTGAATGGAAAAAAAAGGTCTCTAAGTCTAATAAACAGATATCAACATTAATTAATGACAATCAACTATACAAAAGAACATGTATTTTTTTTATAATTTTTTGGAAAAATTTTTGGTTTAATAGTAAAACATATTTTTTATTATTCAAGATATTATGTTAAAGCCATAATTGAAGTAGTTCAATTTCTAATAGTAAATGAATTACCATTCAGAAGTCATGATTCTCACATTGATAAACCGAAAACAAGTGACAAAGAATCTCCAAACGGTTTAGTTTTGAATTTGTTTGAATTTAGTCTCAAAAAAGATGGAAAACTTCATGGAGTAGTTTACTTATCAATTCCATAATTATATAAAATTTAAAGTCAAAGTATACCAAAAAACGCTAAATATACTTCTCCTGAGATTCAGAATGAGATACCTCACACGTACTAACAAAAGTGGTTGAAGAGATAAACCCTGACGAAGTTTCCTAATTATGCCTAAAAGCTGATGGAACGAGAGATATGGATTATGATGAAAACATATCAATAGTAAAATATTTCAATTCATATACATTCAAAAAATATGAGAAAAACACATGTGTAATTAGTTAATTTGATATAAAATTTTATTTTAAAAAAATTCATCTGAAGCCCTGGAAAGTAATATTCCATTTTTGCACTGCATGAATAAATCAACGTCATTTAGTTATTGTCAATGCTTTGTTATTATAAGAGCGAAATCTCTAGAAGCTTAACAGCTGGCAAACTAATTCATACTTTCACTAAAAAACCCCATGTTACAATGATTTCTGAAGGATAGAAAATCAAAAGAATTATGGATCAACGATGGACGGGCTATTTTCACAGCATAAACTCGAAAATTAATAACTATGATGAACTATTTGTTCTACAAATGGAATAAATCATCAAGCGCTTAGTATTGAAGCTCAAGTTATTTTATTACAATTTAGGAAGTTTTCAAAATTTTGCTTCCTATCATTACATATGCACAAGTAAATTATCTTTTTTTTAATTTTTAATAGACTATAATACTATTTTCTTCTATTATTCGAATTTTAAGGCTACCACTAGTGATATCTACACAACCCTAAAAATTGTCGAATCAACAATAGATGAATTGAATAAAAAAGATATCGTAGATATTTATTTGAAGAATTAATAGGTATTTGTGAAAATATGAATTTATTGAAGATTATGTAGCAAAAAGAGTCAAGAAAATTTCAGGATAGTGTCTTAATGTCGTTCACATGCCAAAGAAATGATGGCATAGAAACTGAGTTCCTTGGAATTTTCAATGAGGTCATTGATATTACAATTAATGAAATGAACAGCAGGTAATATTATAATTTTTTTTAAAAATACTTTAAAATTTAAAATTTGGTTTTTTTTCAGATTTGATGAAAAACAAAATAGTATAATAAAAAGTATCCGGGCAGTGAAAACTTTCAGGTCAAAGAAATGTTTTATTTTGATACTAAATTTGATGCTTACTTCGAAAGTCAAGTTATTGTGGCAAAAAACTATTCGAACAAAGAATTTGATGGAATAAAACATAAAAATTAAAATGATATAATAATTATATTATATCCCTTAAAAATGCCTTTGAAAGGAGGATTTACAACTTGAATGTAGGTAAAATTTTTTGAGAATTCTTCAATTTTTAAATGCTAAAAAAAATTCATTTTTTATAGGTGCTCTCACTATTGAGATAATTGCAGCTTCATGTGAAAGATCATTTTCTACCATAGAAATCAGACGATATCTAAAAAAACGCAGACGATATTTAAAAAAACGCAGACGATTTATATTCAAAGTCATTGAAAAAAGCAGACGAATATGAAATTACTTATGTTCCCAAATGGAAGCATTGGGACTTAATGTGTTAAAAAGAGTTTTAAGAAGTCAAAAATCTTCAATGTTGCATGAAAGAAAAATAAATCGCACAATCTTTTTCCTACTTGAAAAAATACACAACAAATATTGATGTTGATAAAGTGCTAAAATGTTTTTCAAAAAAGTCAAGAAGGATTCAACTTTACTAGCAGTTAACAACAGAAAATTCAAAAATGTATCCTATCCTCCAAACTCCTCTTCTACCCCTCGAACTTTCAAATTCTGGCTACGCCAATGTTCAAGTATTACCATAATAACTCATCTTCTTCAATGATTAATAAAAATATAATACTAATCTAATGAATAGTGTTTGGTTGATAAAAATTATTATTGAAATCGCTTACACTCAGCATCGCCTTTTGAAAATGTGAAAAAGATGACTAAAAGGAAGAATTTCATTTTGAAGTTATTTAATCATAGTGATCCTACAGTATTTATATCATATATAGTTTAAAGGTAATTGCTCTTAAAATAAACAAGCTTAACACAATGTCTGGGCAAAAAAGGCATAGATGCGAAAACAGGATGTGTTATCACGAAATTCTTTAGCTTTCTGCACAGGAGTGAGTGAGTATACTCTCTGCTTTGGCGAAATGTATGTATAGATATTTATTTACACATTAGGTTTAATAACTTCATCATATTTGTTTATAATTGTAAATGTTTTGATACAAGAATTCTTCTATTTTCTCCTTCATACACAGATAACTAATATATACACCTTCTATATGTCCAATTAAATAGAGGGGTGGGGGATGTTGCTAAGGTATTCGTTACAATAGTTCGCCACTTTTCGTAATTTATTTTTAGAAAATAAGGAAACAATTGAGTAACAGAATTCAAATACGTAAACGTGTTAGAAGTTTTGTAGGTTCAATTTAAAAAAAAATTAACACAAAAAGTTTTTTTGGTTTAAAAAGATTTATTTGAGTTTAACTCTATGTGTTGAATATAGTAAAGTTGTTTTGGAATATGTTAATTTTTTTTGAAATTTTGAGGCGAGGTGTAATTTATGATATTGGAGGAAATTTTTTATCATAAGATATTCTTTTCAAATTTTTGTGATTCGTTTAGAGAAGGCCCTTCTCCAGCGTTTTTTACGGTTGAGATCCAAGATTTTCATTCCGTTTACATTGAAGAGATGAATGCTTTTTATTCAAAAATATTGTTTTTGATCATTACTAAACAATATCATTCAAATAATATTTATACTTTTTTCAGACAAAAGACGTATTTTAGTTAGAAAATTACTTAGATTTCCTACATCTGTATTAAAAGTATTCGAATCTCTTTTCAAAATAAAATATCCTTGTTTATTTCGTTATGCCTACTTAACACTAAAACACAATCCCTTTTTTACCAGTAAATCTAACATTTAGATTTTTAGACAAATATAGGGAGCTTAGGGAAATAAAAATAAAAAAGTGTGTTGATCGATTTTCAAAGCAAAAAGAAAGAAGAAAAGACTTTGTAATATAATTTTAATCATTTATTTTACATACGTTTTCAAATTTCTTCCCTAATAAAATGTGTAAAATATTTTGATAATATTAGTATACCCCCCCCCCCCCCCCCCCAAAAAGATTTCTGGATCCCCCACTGCGGTATGTGTATACTGAATTCTACGGATCAATGTGACTTTATCTAAGATGATAGGCTTTTTGGTTCCCAAAACTAAAGGGTAAAGACGGGTGTTGCGGTAGACTCTTTATCTAAGAAATATATATGACAGAAATTCGTTGCAAAGAAAAATCAGACGGATTAAGGGTGTCGGAAAATCGGGGCATGGATTTTCAAGGTTTCATTGTATTTAATTTTATCCATAAACAAGGCTACATTTTAGAAGATGGCAATCAAAATTTTGATTAATGATAAATTATATCAAATATAATATCCATTCAAATTGTACATAACATGTATATTTTTAACTAAATCCGGCATGTTAATTTCATTTCTGGGCTCAGTTTTAGCATCTAAATGTTGGTATCTTATTGTAAAAACATCAATAAAGTTACCAAACTGACAAAAGAATACATTGACCCCAATTTACCTTTAAAATGTAAAAGTATTCTTATATTTTTTAAATAGTCTGTTTGTTATATAGGAAAACTTTTTTAATTTGAAGGCGGGAAAACAATGATGTAAAATTGTGAGGTTTATTTCGGATTTTTCTTTGAAACAAAAAAGTGGGCTGACCCTACAAATAGTCCAATATCAAATAACAGAGTGATTTTTTTCAATGTAAATTGAATATCAAAAAAATTTCTGAAAGTTGAAACAATGTGTCTAGAACAACATAAATGGAGGATTGAATGCAAAACAGCAATACTACCTAATGTAACTCTTGGAAAACGCTTGGGTAAGATATTGGGGTCATTTAATTTTAACTTGGAATGTATCAATATGAGTAATGTATACTTAAAAAACATTCGCAACTAGTTTCATGTCCAAAAATGGCGTTTTTAAAGACAAATCAAAACACATATATTCTTTGCGGGTAACCTTTTTAAAACAAATTTTGCATTGAAAGTATAGAGTAGAGAGATCATTAGTTTTTGTCACTGTACATAAAAATTTTAAATTTTTATAAAATAAAAATATCACTATAACCATCTCTACTTATAGAAATTGAAGATGTTACATTATATATTTTAACAAAATTTATATAAACAGGGTAATGGTTTGATAATGCCATTCTTAAAATAAATTTTCAAAAAGAGGAACTTTTTAATTTTGTTGGCTGCGGCATTACCTGCAATAAATACCTCATATCAGTGTTTGCTTAATTGCTAGAGCCAACAAAATTGTAAAGTTTCATTTTTTGAAAATATATTTTAAAAATGACACAATCTAACCCTCACCATAAACCTAAAAAATCTTATTCCTTTTTATAATACTTCATTATAGTAAAACTATAACATAGAGATCATTAAAAATTGCCTTCCTAATCCTTTTCAAATACACAATACTTTTTACCTAGTTGTCTTCCAATTTTTATTACTTCAAATCAGGCACATAGCAAACATTATTATAAACAGTATTAAATTAAACAAACGTGAAAGTCTAGCTATACTTAAAGCACAATTATCTTTACACCGTTGTCTCCCCTTTGTTGTTATATCAAATCATACATGGAGCAAATTTTGTCCTAAATGGTAGTAATATGTAATTTAGTATAGTGAATTAAATTATCATAGGGTAGTGGACATCTTTATCCTTAAATATTTATTGGAAATTGCTTTCCTAGTGTACAACAAAAAAAATCAAAACAATATATTTGGATATATAGTATTTTGGCAAACGCCTATACTTTGTATGTTACATATACTTTCTATACATTTCCTTGTTTCTTTTTGTTGTCTCCCGTGGTCTTGCCAGATCACTGATACCTTTTATGTTACATATACTTTCTATACATTTAGTTCCATTTTGTTATATGTATGTCTGGCAAACGCCTATACTTTGTATGTTACTTCGTTGTTTCTTTTTGTTGTCTCCCGTGGTCTTGCCAGATCACTGATACCTTTTATGTTACATATACTTTCTATACATTTTGCTGTTCCATATTGTTATCTCCCATATTCTTGCCAGACCACAAATATTTCAAAGTGAAAATTTAATATAGTATTTTAAATCAGCTATACATTACGAAAAAAGGTATGCCATAAAAGATGGCCCAATATGTTTTTATTCACGAAGCGATAAACATTCGCCCATAATTAGATAAATATCACGGGAATCGAACCCGCGACGATTGGAAGAAGATAGAGTCAGTGAACCTCCTCTTATTCGCGGTTCAGCATTCGATGTTTTTTGCAGAGATCTACCAATTCGCCAAATTTACAATTTTTTTTCTTTTTTACAAACTAAAAAAACAGCAATCTCAACTTTCTCTCATTGTGCTTTTACCGGTCCGGTTAAAAAGTGCCTCAAAATTAATTTGGCAATATTTTTTTTTAAATAATAAAGTTCAAGTTGAAGTAAAATTTTTTATAAAATGTAAGTTCTTTCCTATTGTTTAAAATCTTTCTTGATTTAATTAATTAAAAATATTGTGTTAAACTAAGCTCCATTATTAGGCAAACTGTTCATTATAAACTCTCACACAACTCACCAATACCTTTTCAGCCCATTGCCAAATCTGAACTTAATCGTACAGTTCAGAATATGAAATCAAAATCCTCTCATAGTCTAGACCTCACCTCTCCCAGGCACATCAAAAAATCGCACCATATCTTACAACCTCATCTCATCAATATTTCCAATGCATGTCTAAAATTTAGCTTTTTTCCAAACATTTGGAAAATTTAACAAGCTAGTGCTAATCCCCAAACCCAACAAAAACATCAACGAAATTAACAACTGGCGCCCCATCTCGATTTTACCGTCTCTTGGCAAAGTACTAGAACGAATTTTACGAAAAGGATTACTACACCACATTTGCAGAAAGAATCTCATTCATCCCAATCAATTTCCCCATCTCCCTAACAAAAATACTGAAATGGTCCTCTCACGCCTAACTCTCTTCTTGGAAAACACACTAAATTGCAACAACAACCTTTCTTGACATTGAAAATGCTTTCAACTCTGCTTGGCATCCCTCAATTCTATTCAACTTAATCTAAAACAATGACCCTTTATACCTCAGCAAGTAACTCTCACTTGAAACACTTAAAAACTCCAAGTACATCTTAGAATTTATTTTAAACCACCTAGCTTTTTAGTATTATTTTATAATTTTTTAAGAAAAATTATATTTTATTTGATTTTACATAACACTATCTCACTTTTTATTCCCATACATGCGCATATTTCAGTTAAGAAGAAGAAAAAATAGAAGAAGAAAAATTTATTAAAATATTTTAGAGCATAATAAATATAGTATATCTATATACATTATATTTACTTATAGAACAGGCATAGATTTAGAACATAACATAAAAAAAAAAACCTTTTCATATTTCAGTTAAATTCGGCATATCATATAACTAAGGACTATTAATAGTAAAGGATGCTTAGAAAGTATTCTGATTTATTTTTTCAATACTTCATTTTGATTTTTGAGAAATGTTGTCAAATATTACCCAAAACTCAAAATTCTTCTATCCACACCCGCATAGCCGCGCAAATATTTTTATGTGGGTAATCGAGGGTCCAGCAGGTTTGACTGTATTATATTTTTTAGGTCTGTGATTTTGTGTCTTGATCATATGATTACTTTCCTAACACTGCTAAAGAAAGATTATTATTCAAAAGTAGAAGTAACTTCATAAATTTAAAGATGTATTTTTATTTTTAGGTCAGCGCACTTGAATTTTGGAATTAGTTTTAAAGAAATATTTTTCAATCCCAAAATTATTTAAAGTTTTCATTGCAAATACTTTAATGGCATAACCAGCATTATTAACTTACGAATGACCTTTTGAATTGAAATAAATTAATTTTTATAATGATAAAAAATTTCACATTTTATGATTCGCAATTTATCAATTTTTCTCACTTTTATCAGAGTTTTTATTAAAATAGAACTTGCAAGTGTTGCTAGGGCGCGGTTAAAACATGACTTCTGTCTTCTTAGTGTTCATTGTGAGGCGTTAGTTGTCACAGGCCCAAGATAACTTATAAGTTGATGACTGCATTTTCTGCTTACTCATGGCGTTCAGGGAACTTTATCCGCAAAAAAATATGTCAAATAACTGTCTGTTTAAGCTTTGTTAAGGCAAGCAGTCGTCTTTGTTTATGCATCTTCCCATTAGTCCTGTACCTGATGCCTATTCCTTCTTCCTTGTACTGGAAGGCGTTGATTAAAATGGTTTTTAACCTAACAAAGACCGTAATTCTTGGAATCTTTTTTTCAATGAAAATACTTTATATTATGTTTAATTCAGACCTTAGAAAGATCAAAAATGAATAATGGTTGTGCTTGAAAAAAGTCTCCTATTTTTGAGATGATAATCGGCATCAGCAATATATTAAATGTTAAATTTATTGAAAATTGCTTAATATTCGTTTTTGTATTTAAGTTTTCAATTAAAAAAAAGTAAAAAAATTTACTGGCTAAGGAACCTCTCATCTGCTGCAGATATTTTTCTTTTTGACAATTCTAGCAGTGTCGTTTAATTTGTATTAACCTAACAAAATGATTTCCTTTATCATATTTAAATTCTTCATTGACTCTTTCTTTAAAACGCCTTGATTTCTGTGCATAATTTTTTTACAATTGGTGGAGGAAACATTTGAATTGAGAGATAAAAAAAATTCTTTTCGTTTACAATAAAGTTATTTAGTCTTTTACTTTCATAAAATTGTTGAGTTTTTAGCAATTTACTAAATGATATCGAGCCTTTGTGTGAAAATATGAAAGCACGATTTTTTCTTCTATTTCTTCTTCTGTATAAAGAAACTTACTTATCAAGCATATCAACACCTTATTGTACTGAGACGCAATTTCATTTTTATATTTTAGTGAGTAGCGAATCATATTATTAATTGGAAAAATCCTACTGTAGTTTGCAGCAACAGACACAGAATATAACATTATAATTTCATTTTGCTTTAAAAATTCTGTTTATATTCTAATCCTTAAAAGTTCTAGAATTTCTATTTTTGTGGAAAAATTGATGAAATATATTTCATAAAATGTACATTAGGGTGCCAATTTTTTTTAATTTTTGTAAATCATCAATTCTTACCCCTCAATTTTTTTCATTTAGTATAATAAATAGAATTTAAAAAAATTGGCCTGGAAAATTAATGTTGAGAGATTGCGCATACCTTCGGAATATTTAACATGTAAAAATACTGTAAAAATAAACAAAAAATTATGTATATTCAATAAAATTAAGTTTACTTCTCTATAACACAATTTTATTTTATAAGAAAAAAGTTGAACTTGAAAATATTAATTAAAACACAATATATTTGTTAAATATAATTAGTAAAGTAAGATTCTTTGTTAACACAAGGAAAGTTCTTCCTATGATTTTCTACAACTTGAATTAAATACTGTTTTTGATCTTCTTGATCAGTAGAAATGCTGTTAAAATTCTTAATAAGAGCTATTCCACGTTCTGCAGCATCATCAACTTTAAGATTGCACACAACTTTTTTTGCAATATTAAAATTCTTGTCGCTTTCACATGTGTCTCCTGGGTCTTTTTTCAAAAAATTTGATGATAATTTTAAAATATCAAAAAATTTCATTGTGTTTTCTTGACAAAGCTTGACAGTGTACTTTTTTTAATATCTTTTTCTTTCAAAATTGGATTACCGAAATGGTTTAGTGGATGATAAAGATTTCGTAGTTTTTGGATTGATTGGACTATGTTAAGTTTTTCTTGTTTGTTTATTCTTGAATCGAATAAAGCCAAAGGAACAAGAACTTCGTTTAAATACCAAAGATGCCTACTAAAAACCAGCTGTTGTTGCTACTTTGTTACTTACTTTTTTATATTTTATAAAACTTTGAAGTAATTGAAGATCATTTAATGGTGCAAAGCTAGAACAAGAGCTCATGAACCATTTTTTTAAATATATTTTGACTATGAATATATTGAATTTCTTTAAGGCCTCACTATGATTTAAGTTTATGTTTAGTTGTGATTTAAACAAATATATCTTCAAGCAATATATTAACTTAGATATCCATCTTGCCCTGTGATGAGCACCAGGGGCATAGATTTTAACATCTGTTTTTTGTTCTCCAAGAAATATTAAACTAAGATTGAGAAGTTCTTTAAAGTCATCTCTTGTTTGAAATCTGGACAACCGTTCTATGATGAAGTCGATCAGATTTTCATATTCATCAGAATCAAAAACTTCCCACTTTTCTTCAGTTGGTAAGCACTCTAAGGATGACTTATCAATCTTTTTCCAAGACTCACGAAACTTTTCGAAGAGCTTGATGTTTGGACTAGATGATTTTTCTTCTAGTAAAGCGTCAAAAATATGTTTAACAATCAGTTCATGTACATGATGTCTGCAAGCTAGAGGTAACAATTTCTCGCCAATTTTTTTCTGCAAAATCATACAAGCTCCCAGGTTTTTACCCGTGTTGCTGCTTGTAGTGTCGAATGACATGCTTGTAACTTTATCTTCCATTCAGTAAAGTTTCTAAAACAGCTTTAACTTGAGAAAAACCACTACTGTTTTCAATTAAAGGAACAGCCAGAAGCTTTGTAATGCCTATGCCAGAAACAATAACAGTAATGCGGTCCACTTTTTATTTCAAGTTCAAAGATGGTAACAACTTACCATCCCAATGAACTGTAAGAGGTACTCTCGGATTGAAAATTTCCTTGATTGTCTTACTTGAACTTTCTCGATTTGATCTTCTAGCTTGCCTCAAAGACTCTCTATTGGGAGTGTATTGGTTGGGTTCATGATTAAAAGCCTTTAGAATAGCAAAAAGTATGGGCATAGCATTTCTGTCACTAACACCTGTTCGATCCAAAGGCGATGATAGTTCGGATGTCATTATGTTCCTGGTTTTTACTACTCTGTTTTGACTTTTGGATAGTTTTACTGTAGTAGTATCATCATTTTCATTTTCCTCAACAGTGAAATCCTAATTAGTTTCATTTTGCAAAACACGTTCTGTTCCTTTTCTTCTTTTCACTTCTTTTTCTTTCCTTTTTTCTTCATCTTCTACTCTTTTCTTTCTTCTTTTTTCTAAACCCGCAAGCTTTCTATCAACTTTATCCATCGATCCTCTCCTACCTTTTTCTCTTTGAGCAAGCAAAAACTCTTTGTCTTCTTTACAAAGTATTAATTTCAAAGCATCTTGATGTGCAAAGTCAAATAAATCATCAAGAATGTTCAAAAACTTTTCTTCTTTCTTTTTTTGAGTTTCAGATTTTCTATTCATGCTTTTTCGATGATTTTGCCACTGCGAACAAAACTCTTTTAGCTTTTTAATAATATTATAGCTTTGTTTAGTGGGTATTCTTGCTTTATTCCAATTCGAAAGAAGTTCTTCAACAGTTATTTTTGCACTTTCTGTGAGTGTTTTTCCTTCGAATCGATGAAGATGCAAAAATCTACCCAATACAATTCTATTGGATGGCAGATTGCTTGCAGAAAGCGATTCGTATGTTTGGCCGACTAACCATACAATTTTTGTTCTCTCAGTGAACAAATTCATTTCTAGAGCATTAAAAAATTGAATTGAAACAGAATAAAAATATTTAAATGATAAAATTGAAATGATTCTACTGCCCTATTTTATTGAGCGTGCGCAAACCTTTAATCATAGCAAATCAAAAAGTTTTTTGCATGGAAGTTCAAAGACCTAAAAGGAAAAAAATAAAAAGCTAATCAAGTGAATTTTCTTACCATACATTTTTTGTCACCCTAGTATACATGTGTAAAAAACTTTATATAATTATTTAGATAAAAAGTTCCTTTTTGAGATGAGCTGTCACATTTAGATCAATTTTTGACAAGTTTGATTGATTTTCATAAAAAATGAATATCACCACTGAATTGAGAATACTTGAAAATGGGTGTATATGTGTAAAAAACTTTATATAATTATTTAGATAGATGAGCTGTCACATTTAGATCAATTTTTTGACAGGTTTGATTGATTTTCATAAAAAATGAATATCACCACTGAATTCAGCATATTTGAAAATGGGTATACATGTGTAAAAAACTTTATATATTTATTTAGATAAAAAGTTTCTTTTTGAGATGAGCTGTCTCAATTAGATCAATTTATTGACAGGTTTAATTGATTTTCATAAAAAAAATGAATATCACCACTGAATTCAGCATATTTGAAAATGGGTATACATGTGTAAAAAACTTTATATATTTATTTAGATAAAAAGTTACTTTTTGAGATGAGCTGTCACATTTAGATCAATTTATTGACAGGTTTAATTGATTTTCATAAAAAAATGAATATCACCACTGAATTCAGCATATTTGAAAATGGGTATACATGTGTAAAAAACTTTATATAATTATTTAGATAAAAAGTTACTTTTTGAGATGAGCTGTCACATTTAGATCAATTTTTGACAAGTTTGATTGATTTTCATAAAAAAAAAATGAATATCACCACTGAATTCAGCATATTTGAAAATGGGTATACATGTGTAAAAAACTTTATATAATTATTTAGATAAAAAGTTACTTTTTGAGATGAGCTATCACATTTAGATCAATTTTTGACAAGTTTGATTGATTTTCATAAAAAAAAATGAATATCACCACTGAATTCAGCATATTTGAAAATGGGTATATATGTGTAAAAAACTTTATATAATTATTTAGATAAAAAGTTTCTTTTTGAGATGAGCTGTCTCAATTAGATCAATTTATTGACAGGTTTAATTGATTTTCATAAAAAAATGAATATCACCACTGAATTCAGCATATTTGAAAATGGGTATACATGTGTAAAAAACTTTATATAATTATTTAGATAAAAAGTTTCTTTTTGAGATGAGCTGTCTCAATTAGATCAATTTATTGACAGGTTTAATTGATTTTCATAAAAAAATGAATATCACCACTGAATTCAGCATATTTGAAAATGGGTATACATGTGTAAAAAACTTTATATATTTATTTAGATAAAAAGTTACTTTTTGAGATGATCTGTCACATTTAGATCAATTTTTGACAAGTTTGATTGATTTTCATAAAAAATTAATATCACTACCGAATTCAGCATATTTGAAAATGGGTGTATATGTGTAAAAAACTTTCTATAATTATTTAGATAAAAAGTTTCTTTTTGAGATGAGCTGTCTCATTTAGATCAATTTATTGACAGGTTTAATTGATTTTCATAAAAAAATGAATATCACCACTGAATTCAGCATATTTGAAAATGGGTATACATGTGTAAAAAACTTTATATAATTATTTAGATAAAAAGTTACTTTTTGAGATGAGCTGTCACATTTAGATCAATTTTTGACAAGTTTGATTGATTTTCATAAAAAAAAAATGAATATCATCACTGAATTCAGCATATTTGAAAATGGGTATACATGTGTAAAAAACTTTATATAATTATTTAGATAAAAAGTTACTTTTTGAGATGAGCTATCACATTTAGATCAATTTTTGACAAGTTTGATTGATTTTCATAAAAAAAAATGAATATCACCACTGAATTCAGCATATTTGAAAATGGGTATACATGTGTAAAAAACTTTATATATTTATTTAGATAAAAAGTTACTTTTTGAGATGAGCTGTCACATTTAGATCAATTTTTGACAAGTTTGATTGATTTTCATAAAAAATTAATATCATTACCGAATTCAGCATATTTGAAAATGGGTGTATATGTGTAAAAAACTTTATATAATTATTTAGATAAAAAGTTTCTTTTTGAGATGAGCTGTCTCATTTAGATCAATTTTTGACAGGTTTAATTGATTTTCATAAAAAAAAATGAATATCACCACTGAATTTAGCATATTTGAAAATGGGTATACATGTGTAAAAAACTTTATATAATTATTTAGATAAAAAGTTACTTTTTGAGATGAGCTGTCACATTTAGATCAATTTTTGACAAGTTTGATTGATTTTCATAAAAAAATGAATATCACCACTGAATTCAGCATATTTGAAAATGGGTATACATGTGTAAAAAACTTCATATATTTATTTAGATAAAAAGTTACTTTTTGAGATGAGCTGTCACATTTAGATCAATTTTTGACAAGTTTGATTGATTTTTATAAAAAATTAATATCACTACCGAATTCAGCATATTTGAAAATGGGTGTATATGTGTAAAAAACTTTATATAATTATTTAGATAAAAAGTTTCTTTTTGAGATGAGCTGTCTCATTTAGATCAATTTATTGACAGGTTTAATTGATTTTCATAAAAAAATGAATATCACCACTGAATTCAGCATATTTGAAAATGGGTATACATGTGTAAAAAACTTTATATAATTATTTAGATAAAAAGTTACTTTTTGAGATGAGCTGTCACATTTAGATCAATTTTTGACAAGTTTGATTGATTTTCATAAAAAAAATGAATATCATCACTGAATTCAGCATATTTGAAAATGGGTATACATGTGTAAAAAACTTTATATAATTATTTAGATAAAAAGTTACTTTTTGAGATGAGCTATCACATTTACATCAATTTTTGACAAGTTTGATTGATTTTCATAAAAAAAATGAATATCACCACTGAATTCAGCATATTTGAAAATGGGTATATATGTGTAAAAAACTTTATATAATTATTTAGATAAAAAGTTCCTTTTTGAGATGAGCTGTCACATTTAGATCAATTTTTGACAGTTTGATTGATTTCCATAAAAAAATTAATATCACCACTGAATTCAGCATATTTGAAAATGGGTATATATGTGTAAAAAACTTTTTCTTTTTGAGATGAGCTGTCTCATTTAGATCAATTAAATAAAAAAATTAAAAAAAATATTTTTTAATAAATATAAGACATCTTATAAAGCTTGAGATAGGTATAGACAATTTAGGGCATGTTAAGTTAGGAACAACCTACCCCTGGAATTTGACTCCATCCCATATTTACATGATATGAGTATATGTGCTATCCCTAGAATATATATTTTATAATACGAATATATAATCGGTCCAACAAGCAGACTCCTGGAGAGGCCATATAACCGATTATGCTTAACCTAGCTCGTATCATGAATCTAGTATTCAGAAAAAAGAGAACTATATCGCAGAACGCAGAATTCCATATTGCTTGGGCTATTATATATGGGTAGTCACCTAGGATAACTTTTCTCTTTTTTTTTTTAGCATATACCAGTAAGAACGCTTCAGCCTGAGTTTGTATCCCAAGCTTGGAATTATTGTGGGCACTTCTTATGTGTTCTTAGTTTTTCAATAAACTTTTTATTCAATTTCTCCAACCTTCTCTGAAACTAAGAAAAGGAGGTCCGGCTATGGGCAATAGTGAAAGGGTGCCATAAACAGTTCTAAAGAGTTTATATACAAGGTCGTCTATTTTATTCGTACAAGTTTAGGGTAGTCATCCCAAAATGGAGATAACATAAGTTAATTTAGGCGTTGTTAAGATTTTTAATGACCTTGCCTACCATCGTGGAATTGACCCCAAGGTTTTTAAGACACCCTTATAATGCTAGATCTTTTTTACCTTTCTTAATCTTTTCCTGAGCTTTACGATAAAAACTAAATCCTGCATCCCAATTGCTTTCTAGATAAGGTGGCGAACTCCAGTAATATTCCCTATAGTTGGTGGGTTATTTTTCGGAAAATTAACGCCAAAGATGAGAACTTGCATTTAGAGAAATTGACTGTAATTGTTCCATCCAGTGAGATACGTCACACTAAGTCCACGGCCACTAAGTTTGAACAGGAAACTTTCATGCCAGACTGTATCAAAAGGTTTCTCAAAGTCGTAAGATATCATGCCTATGTAGAGGCCATCATTTAAGATTATATCAACATCATGATGCAAGGTAAGCAGAGCATGATTTGTTGACATTCATATCCAAACTGTTCGTCTGGAGCATCGAATACTCCAAAAATAATTTGTCATACACTTTGCTCAGACAAGGGAGAAGACTGATAGGCCGTAGGTCACTCTGTTTGCAGCTGTTATTGCCAGCCTTTCGCATACAAACAAGTATAGCCCTTTTATAGCCATCTGGGTTGAACTCATCTTTTATAAAACAGTTATACATTGCCAGCAAGACGTTCAAAAACCTAAGGCGGAAGATCCTTGATGAATAGATTACTAACTTCATCCCATCCTGCAGCTTTCTTAGCTTTAAACTTTTTTAATGATTTGAACCAGGTTCTCTGAAGTGAAGTTAGGGTCGTTCGTCGCAGGTAAACTGCCCATTTATCTTACGTCTAGGGCTGTTCGGTTATTCCAAGGTACTGACGTTGGACCTTTTCAGCCAGGCTTCAGCCTTCTAACAAAGTTTCAGAACTTCGATGAGCCCTGTAGCTAATTAGAGGATTTTGTGATGTTTGTGACTTTCTTAAATGTGATTTCACCGAGTTTTTTTTCTAATGAGTTTTTGTAATCGATTGATAAGATTCTTTGTCTCGGCATCTCTAGTGTGAATATATTTTCTATAGATAGCTCGTTTATCCTTGGTGAGTAATAGGACGTTCTTCGGAATGGGATTTTTTTATTTTCTAACCCTTTTCAAGAGACTCTTGCAGCCGCGAGAATAGCATACACTCAAGGCGTTTTACTCCTATTCACGTTATGACGCGTAGAGCTGAAGTAGCGACCTAAACCTACCCCAATGACATGCCTGAAGACCCATCTCTTATCTAAATTTCCCTTATCAGCCGTGAATTGTGAGCCTAAAAAACGGTGGCCAACAAGGGCTTGGGGTCAGAAACACAGCAATCCTGAATAACCGCTATTGATGCCATTAATGGTCTCAGATTGAAAGACATGATGGCAAGGTCTAGAACATTCTTATTTCTACGCATAATTGGATCGTTAACGATAAATGAGTAAGATTTTCGACTAACTTGAATAAGTCAGTGCCAGCCGACCTATCGGTTTCACTGAACAGTCTAATGTGGTGAGCCTTTAGCTCATCTAGTAATAGAACCTAATGGGAAGAACAAAAATATCTTAGATAAAATCGTAATCCAATAGAGGGTTACTAGGCAGGTTGTAACAAACCAACATAACTAAATGTCCAGTCCTATCAAAATCAAGCTTCAGGCCCATTGAATCTCCAAAGTCACTTATCGTTAAAATGAAAAACTTTAGCCCCTCTCGCATACCCATCGCTAAGCTTCCGGAGTTGCTTGTTTCGGGTTGACAAATTTTCTTTATCCTAGGATGGGGATGGAATACTTGACTTGAGATTTAACATGGTTCAGAGAGAAGACATCTATACTATGCTGTATAAGATGGTCAATTAGAACACTACGTTTCTTTTCAAGCCATTGATATAGAAGTGCAAATAATGACATATTGGCACTACAATATCTTATTATTGGCTATTTAGCAAAAGATCTGCGGCCACTGCGTTTTCCATTTTCTCCAATTGCTCTTTGAACATTGGCGATTTTAAAATGGAGAGTGCAACTCTCATAATGGTCTCCTTAGAGAAGGATGACCCATTAACTACTTATACCTTAGGTAATACGGGGCTAGTAACTACTTCTGAATAGGTACTAGCTAATACTGTCTTAAATGGAATGTATGGTGTTAGCCTCTATACCTGAGCAGGCTTAACCTTTGTTGTTAGCTTAGCGGTTTGCTTTGGAATTACTTGAATTCTTTGTGTTGAAAAGGGTCAATTTCGATAGACAGTTATTGTAGACGGCTTAGTGCCCTCACACCCAGACAGATAACATCTGGCGTTCTTAGGAGTAGCTTACTTGCACATTCCATGGTCATGTCACCTCTGCAGATTAGACAGCTTTCTCTGTTTGGGCAAGCAGTCGACATGTGAGCTTATTTCTGACATTTGTAGCATTGCAAGTTTTTGGCTTGGGTATAAACTCATAGCAGGCGAATTTCAGACCTAGAATTATGAGTCCGTTTTTATCAACTCATCAATAGCTGCCTTGTTCTCAAGGTTTACATTTAGGCAAGATCTCCTTGTCTTATTTTTAAACAGGATTCAACAATGTTTGATAATACTAGATCTTTAATTGGTGCTAAGACATCGCAGGCGTCTTCTATGGTCAGGCCCTTTAGGACTAAACGCAAACCTTAACTCTTGGCACATAAACCTTGCAAAAGGCCACTGGGGAAAAAGTTCAAGTAATGTTTCTTTGGAGTCAATATCCTCAAACAAAACCTCAATTAGATTAAGCTTAGCCAATTTCAACATATTGACTATCTTTATTTTTGGTTTCTATGCCAAAATTGCCATATATCGGCCTAATTTGCTATCCAAGTTAGGAATGTTTTTCAAGAAAACTGTGTAGAAATATGGCTTATTAGATAGTTGTATTCTGTTCTTGGGTAGTGAGGGCTTCTTGGTCCTAGCATCGACCTTAATAAATTCACAATCGGAGTTATCCAAAGTCTGAGCTCACTTGTTTATGTGGGAGGAGTGGGTACTACTGTCGCTATCAACCTTGTTGCACTAGCTTGTGAGAGGTTTTTAAGGATGTTTTATAGATTTTACTTTGTTTTATAAAATAACAATTTTTGAAAATCTACCAACGATCAAAAAATTAATAAAGCGTGTGAATCAATGCGAAATATATAAAGTTTAAAATAAATTATTCTTGTATCATTTTTTTGTAAACATTATCTTAATTTATTTAATAAGCAAAACTTTGGTTTTAATTCATTCAAAATATATTACCTGTGCGTAAATTTAGTTTTTCGATAGGAGCCCCATTGTTTTGACTAAAAATTGGTATTTGTCTGTAATTCTGTAAGTCATTTCTTGTATAATTTAAAAAGTGTCTGATTTTGTTCTTCATTTTATCACGACCCTTCTTAGGTAGCGTTCTACTTTCATTAGAAATTCTATTTTATTAATCTATATTCAAAAAAACATTTTTTAAAGACTTATTTAAAACAAAATTTCGTGTTCTTAGAGCTTTCCAATTGAAAATCACATAACTCTGTAATAATTGTATACTTAAATAATTATCCTTATTTATTTAACAAATTTTATTTACTTTCTTACATACTAACTTAAAATAATATTCTTAATTAACTTAGATTTTGTTATCAGTATCAATATAGAGTTTTTTCCAGTCCCAATATTTTTCCTATCTTTTAACATTGTTTTTACTTCCCTTAAACCGACTGATTATGAAATATTTAATACAATACAAACATAATCGATACAATGGCAATATACATATGATGGACAGTGAAGAAGAAGAGCAATTAAAATGACCTACTCCTAGTCTGTTTAACTAAGAAGACAATACGGTTGCAGTTGAACTTATTACTCCAAAAAATTAAAATCTTTGTGCAAGAAAGTAACTAAAAAACTGATATGGTGAATTTGGGATGAGATCATAAAGACTTTTAAGAACTACTACAAATGTATATTTTTGTGGCACGTTATGAAAAATGAGATTACACTTGGAAATTTAGCACAAAGTGAGAATGTTGTGAATGCTTGTTATTGGATTTCATTCTATTTAAAACAAGGAAAATAAATTCGTTGAAATTTTATCAGAAATCTCTGAACAATACCTTTTGATAAAATGTCATCTAATTGTATTAGACAATCAAAATTTCTTTCAGATTACTAAAGAAACAGCCATGCCAATCAAATCAACAATAACCTCACTGTCAAGAGCACTTTCAACGGCTATAGATAACTTTAGGCGCTTGAAAATTTTAAGAGTTTATATTCATAATGAAATCAGTCTGACCAATTTGGTATAAAAACATATATTTCATGTAAAATTTGAATGAATATTTAAGCGGAAATTTTCAACTTAGACCATAAATTTATTGACACTTTCAGATATTTTCAAATCCAAAAGAGAAACTTAGTCCTGAAATTAAACCAGCATAGTCGATTGTTTTTGTATAAATTTTATCATCAATGAAATTTTAATTTAGATATTTAAAATTATATATGAATATAAGTGTTATGCATTGAAAACAGGATATTATTATATATTTTCAAGTGACTATATATAGATATTAAGTTATAAGCTAACTACAGGTAATATTAAAAATTTGTTGAAAAATACGATATTTTAATTAAGAATAACAGTTTTACCTTTCATTAACTATCATAAAAATAATATCATAATATGTTGCTAGATTTTTGAAAAAGTCATGAAACTTGAAGGAATATGGTTCAGTCAATTGTATAAAATACTTTTTTTAGTTGAGCAGAAATTGTTAAGGGTTTACACTCCCCCACAATAAATTGTAGAAAAGTTTAAAAATACACCTCAAAGATGCTATCTGCAAAACTTCAGCAGTCAATCCAAATAATAATAAAGAATAAAATTAATTAAACAAACATAATAAAGATGCTTTGTAATTTTTTTACAATATTTTAAACATAATGCTTGATATTTTAAGCAAAAGGCTATAAGATATTAAAATAAATTTTCCAAAAAATAAACGTCAAGCTTTTAAAGGTAAAGGTACCATAGGGTGTTTTCATCGAGAATGCACAATGGCGCCTCTTGTATCGAACTATGAGGAAAGCAGGCTTGATACGGGATCGAACCCACGACCTTGAGTTATCGAATCGAGCATCTAACCAACCCTACTTACGCCCCTTTTTCTTTTTTTTAAATAGAAGCTTCAAAGTTTGGTGTACCCTCAGCCTAAACAAAGTTTGGGGTTTGATCCCCAAGTCACTAAACTCTTAAACTTAAAATTACAAAAATTAAACTATCATGAAACAAATTACGAGCATTAAGTAAATATAAATTTCAATTGAACTTATCGGTCGGCAGATGGCTTATTGGTGGGAGCGTAGGGTCTAAATCCAAATAGTGGGTTCGATTTAAGATTCTTACCATTTGTCCAGCTATGGAAGATTATTCTTCCTTTGGTGGAATACTGACAACAAAAAAAAAGTTTAACAGAAATCAAAAAAGTTAAATTAATTTTTAATAAATTATTGTATTTTTTGTTCGAATATTAAAATTACATATATAATTTGTTAATTTGATTTTTTTTAATAATAGCAGTTTATTTTTAAAGGCATGAAAGTTGCTGAACTGCCCTTCATATCCCCTCTGCCACCACAAAAATTTTGAATTTCCAATTCGTTTATACAATAAGAACATATTTAAGATAATTACTTTATAAGGGATATATTAAAATAGTATATGTTTAAAATAGTTAAAATGTGCAATTAAATAATGCTAAGATATGATAATTAATAAAAAAATTTAATTTAAGCTAATTTTTTTTTAATTTTTTTGTAACTTTTTTAGTAAATTTTTCTCTTTTTGTATACACGTGTTTACTATTTTTAAAATAACTTAATTTTTCAAGGAGGTTAAATAAATTATTCAATAAAGAGTTTTGGTTGTAAATTTTTAGATCATTTGTTAAAATTGTTAAGCAGACTTCTGATTGCCGTCCTTTAGAGTAACTGCTGTTGAAAATCTCAAAATATACCCTAAAAACATTAAAAAATCTACATCATTATTTTACGTTGATCTTTTTTCGAGCATATAATTGTAAATAAATTTTGACTTTTGAAATATATTTTTCTAGATTTAATTTTTTAAATTAGTTTTATTTCTGAAATATAGTTTGGGATCAAATACGAAAGATATCGCCACATTTTTATTCATGGTATAATTTTTGCCCAACTAATAAAATTATTCCTTGATTTTTTAATTATTTGACAGCTTTTTACCTCAATTACAGTCACGAACTTCATAGGTTTGCTGAATAATTTTTTACTCCCCAACTACTTTCACTATCCCTAACTTCCTTTTTTGGATGGGTAGATTTTTATATAAGAATGAGCATGTATGTATAATTTGAAACTTTGTTCTTATAGCATCAACGGAATGCGTCTGTATCTTGTCAACTTGAATGTGTTTGTTCATATGATATGTATGCTGTCAATGTATGTGTGCATATATTCAACTGCTTTTCGAGTTTTACTCCTCTTTTTAAACATGATTGATCGTCACTGAAGGAATAAAACAGTTTTCTTGTCTGACTGAGTATCATATTTTTATTACAGAATAACTTTGTATTTCAAAAAGTTAAGAAGGATTAAACTTTATTAGTAGTTGACAACAGGTAATTCAAAAATATAGCTGCACACATGCGTTTTAATAAAACTTATTTCACTTTTATGCTTAGAAAAACTTTAGCTTATCCCCCAAACTCCTCTTCTGTCCCTCCAATTTCTAGCTACGCCATTGTTCCCATTCCTTAATTTTGATATGAGTAATTATATGTTATTTTGTATCCGTAAGTGCGTCTATTATCTTCAATTTACAATAAATTTCTTTACTGTTTAATTGGGTTACCTTTGTATCATCTGACATAAAAGCTATCCTTGAATGTCTTTTGCAAAAATAAATTTTGAAAGCAAAGTTAGGGAGTGGTGAAATTTTAGAATTATTCTTACTCCTATTCGGGAGTAGAAAATTTTACCCTAAAAAAATATTTTGTCATTGTCTTAAGAATCATCAAGCAAAATTTATGAGCCTAGTTACATTATATCAATTATATGATATTTTCTAATTAAATTTCAATTAAAAATTATTTTCTCATATATAAATGTACTGTTCTTTTATAATATGAGTAATTGAGTAACCAATATACTTCTTACTCTCTGAAAATTCTCTTGTTCTGATGAATAAGGATCATAGTATACGCAATTATCACAATTCTCGTTTTGTATCACACGAATCTGTATTAAAATTTTTCCTTTCTTTAGGTGTAATTATAATACTGTAAATTTAGATTTACGAACATAAGAATTATTACCTAACCCTCCTCAAGAAAATTTTTGCCAAACGTTTATGTCCTCCAAACCAATAAATTGGAACCAATTGTATCGACTCTCCGCGTCAATAATTTCTAATTCTCTCAATTTTATATTTTTATTTATATTATTTAAAAGACTTGTTTGGCCTGTGAGCAAATTTTCCTTATTACCTTTTTTTAAGGCTAGGTCTTTCAATGAATATTTAAAATCTATTTTCTTTTACTAGAAAATGACCCTACTAAATTATAATTACAGTGAAACCTCTCTAAACCTGCCATTGATGGGACCGAAAAAAATGGCCGATTTATAGAGGTGGCCGGTTTAATGAATATTTTAATAAAAATTATCAATCAATAACTTTATCAATAAAATTTCAATAAATGTGAAAAATGGATAATTTACAAGATTAAAAAGTACTTTATTGAAGAAAAACAAAAGATTTATCTTTTTAAAAACATTTCCATTGTTGTTTGTTTATGTCTGAGACGCTTTTTAACAATTAGCTCTTCTAAGTTTGTAATGATAGATAAAGTTTTTGGTAAAATTGGCTTTACTGTTGTAGTTTGGTAAATTTCTTTAAAATTTTGAAGAGTTTCTTCAAGAGATAGAATAACTGTTAGTTTTTCAACAGCTATATCATCAGCATCATTATCATTAATTTCACTTTCAAGATTAGGTTGCTCTGGTAAATAATCAACAATGAGGTTTCCTTCCCCATTATATTAGAATCATCTTCGATTGGTAAGTTTTCATGAAAATTTAAATCAATGTTTTCTACTACAAGCTCTTTAGCTAGTGTAGAAACTTGATAATAATGGGCATCATCATCATCAGAGACTGCTATGTTTAATTGTAGACCATTTAAAAATCCAACTGACGCAAAACATCTTCTAATTGTGCTTTCTTTTACATTATCCCAAGCTTTTCTAATCCAGTGAATAGAGTAAAAAATAGAAATTTGTTGACAAATTTCTCGAGTTGAAATTGAAGTGTCGATTTTAGTAAGAAGACAAGTTATCATAGCTTTGCGATAGTGTGCTTTAAATGATCTTATAATACCTTGATCAAGTGGCTGGAGGGCAAAGGTAGGTATTTGGTGGTAGAAAGTTGAGTGTAATGTTGCTGAGTCTCAAATCTTTTGTGTGTGAACAAGCATTGTCCAAAAACATTAATATTTTTCGATTCTGAACTTTCATTTTATTGTCAACAAACAAAACGGATGTCATCCACGATTTTTTGTTTGCGCAGTAAATGACTGGTAAACTTGACTTATCAACATTTTTAAAACAACGAGGATTGGCTGATTTACTTGTAAAAAATAACAAATAAATAAACTCCTGAAAATAAAAATGTATTTACCTATCACTAAAGGCATACGTTTCTCTCCAGTTGAACTGCATGACAGTCAATCTGTCTTTTGACTTTTTTCCACCTTTGCAGCAATGGCTTTTCACTGAAAGTGTTTTATCAGGTAAAGCACAAAAAAAATAAACTTATTTCATCACAGTTGAAAATGTCAGCTGGTGTGTGTAATTTCTTTAAGACGGTTTTTGAAATCTTGAATCATCAATTACAGTGCTAGTTACTCCAGATACTTTATATGCTTTACTAGAATAACGAATACGCCATCTTTCCAGCCATCCGTTTGATGCTTTAAAGTCATCTCATTTTAATTCTTTTGCCAAAAAACGCGCTTTCTCTTAAATAATTGGTCCAGAGATTCGTATATTTTTTGTTCGAGCCGTGCAAAACCACTTCCATACTATATCGTTTATGTCAAAATATTTACATTTTGTATTGAATCTTTGTTTTTTTATGTTGGCATTAGTTTCATATTTCTCCAGATATTCGTTTTTTACGTAGTATGTCGTCTACTGTCGATTTTCCAAGTTTGTGTTTTTCGGCTAGTTTTCTTTGACATTTTTGGAATTACATCATTGTCTTTAATTAGATTAATTTTGTCTTCCAGAGACAACTCTTGACGAGAACGTTTTGTTGATTGGGACATGATATAAAAGTCCAATAACAAAATAAAATTAGTTGCTTTAGTTTGAGTGAGTTGTAATGTATCCTTTTATAATAACTTAAAAGTTTGTTACTGTTATTGTGTTTTTGATCTTAAGAATAAGAATTAGTTATAACTATATCTCTGTATAAAAATATAACGGAAGTAATTCAAACAAGCATAAAAAAGACTAATGTAATTTTAACAGATTTACTTACTGCTTAGTTTGAAAATGTGCTCTAAATAGATGTCAATTGTTTGTGTTGTTGGCCCCTAGATTATACTATCGTGAAAGACTACTAACATCTCTGCGTATGTTAGTGTGAGTTGTATGTAATAGCCTTATATACATTATAGAGTCGTTTTCATCTTTTTCATATGTATCACCACCCTCCTTATTTTTATGCTTTTTGATAACTTATCTAAAGTATGTCCGGTTTGGAGGGGTTAATTCCCATTATAATATGTATAACAGTGATTCAAATAAGTGCCCGGTGTACGGTCGTGTCATATTTCTTTGCAAACAGATATGCATTTGCAGGGACTTTTTAAAACAGCCGGTTTAGAGAGGTTTCACATTAAGTTAAATATAGTAATTATAACTAACGACTATTATATCAGGGGCGACGCCCCCCCCCCCCCCTCATGTGATTTCAAGGGGGTCGAAAAAGCCTTTGGCTCCACCAACGAACTTTCCATATTACTTTTCTTATTTACTTAGGCTCTCCACAAGCATTGAAAGAGTTACTATTTGAAGCCTTTTCTGTATTCTAAGAGGTAACTATAGAATGTGAAATTGTTAAAACTATTGATCTATTGACTATTTTGGAAAAAACCCTTTTCCAAAAAACTTGTCGCCAATAAGCAGTATGTCTGTAAGTCGTATTCTTATACTTTCTTATTTATTTATTTTATTTCTTGGTTAAAGACGAGCATCTGCCCGAGATATAGGCATATACATAAATTTTAACTCTTGTAGGGTAGGGGATTTGATTTATATACTAAGTATTAAACACTATGTTAAAATCGGTTCTACGACGTTTCAACCAAGGGTCAAATCAACGAAAGGACATTTTAAAGAATATTTCAACAATAAATTTTTTAACTAGATAAAAAATATCTTAGTTATTTGGAATTATCCCTATAAAATATTGTGTCTCTCAATCGATTATATAACTCGCGGAAACCGGTTAATTTGAAAGAGCTAACTAACTCAATTAACATTTTTTTTTTAAATTTCAAAAAGTTTTATTGAGGCCCAGTTTTCTTAGACCGAATTTTCCATTATAAGTTTCCTGAGACCGAATTTTTTGGCCACCAATTTTATGTACATGGTTTAAAGCTTTCTATCTATTGAAAAAGGTTTGGATTTAGCGATATATGGAACACTTTCAATAACTTAAATAAAAAAAGACCAAATACACTTATCAGGTTTTAATTTCTTAGTGTTCAAACATTCTTTTGTTGAAACTTGAAATGTCTTCTGGTTGAAATATTCCTGTTTGAAACGTCATATCAACAATAAAATTATATAAACATTTTAGCTACTTACTGAATTACAATTATTTCACTAATGTTTCATTTTTTTTATAGAATTTTAAAATGTTATTCTTAATATCTTTTTACTTGCATCTTTTCTTTTCTACAACAAATGGACAAAATATGGCAACTTTAGCTGCATCAAAATCTATTGATAATGTTTATATGGCTGAAGATAAGGACTCACTTATAACCTACATGATTTTCAATACTGGAGCATCGTAATTGTTTTAAATATTAAATCCACGCATTTTCTGTCTTTGCCAAAGTTTGGTCTAGAAGTGGAAAGTGGGAGGCAAGAAAAGGAAGGACTCATAATTTCTGGTTCTTTGTTAAACAAAGTTATTTTAAATTTGAAGAAAAATTTATAAATTCCATAACCATCACTTCTCCATTCTTTTCCATTAATCTTGATTTAGCTTTCGTTCTCTTAGAACAGGCTTGGCTTGTACATAGCTTTTTTCTATGGCATAACTTTGACTTGGATTGTGCAATGTTTGCAAATATGAAAAAATAATAGGCAACGTAAAAAACTAATTCGTTTCTGTTTACTTTGAGAAAGTCTGAAAATATAAGAAATATTTTTTATAATTATACAATCTTTGTGGAAATCTTTCATAATGTGTTTTTTCAAAGATTATACAAAATCGATAAGACATATTTATACTTATTTAGAATCAAAGATGAAACAAGCGTTTCAATCTTTAACCCTTTCAGACCAAAGTTGGACATTTCGGTGATAGACATTTGGTCGAACAAAAATTTTAGCAAACGGACAATTGGCCGAATGGACTATTTGTCATGTAACTTCTAGTACATAAAATTATTCGTGTATAGAAGTTATGAATAACATGTGAATTTATAAGTAATTGTTGTTGGCCTCCATTGGGAGATATTTTGTTATCCCCATACCAGTGGCGACCGAGCCGCTTTGGTAGGCAACCAGGGGAGATGATGTATTTTGGTGGTTTGAGGAGAAGGAGATCCAAGAGCGTAAAGCCAAAGATCGAGGCGTTTGAGATGTGTAGGAAGTTGAATAGGTGTTGGTTGAGGCGAGGGGCAAAGTAGCTTTGAGTAGATAATAATTTATTCATCACATAATTTGTGTATAGAAGTTAAGAATAAAAATTACGCTGCCGATTTATGTCTAGAGCACAAGCAATATAGTTATATAATATTAGATAACATTTTTTCCATCTGATTTACTCTCACTAGAAATATGATGATTTCTAAAAGTTCTTACTTTATTGTTGCTCTTATGTAACCTTTTTATATAATTCCATGTTCAGGAAAAAACCGAAACACTTTATTTCTCTCCCCTCTTACATTGAAGATACGTACAATGCTGCCTCTACGATAATATTTCCGGAAACTTAAGTCGGTTGCGTATCGACTCTGACATTTCACCTCTTTCGAATTTAGAATACAAAACTTTTTTAATATAAGCATGAATCTCTTGCGTTTTTTTCTTGTGGCGTCTGATTTTTCAGAATTTATTATCAGCATCATTCTATTTTATAACGGCCACTGCAAACTTGGGTGAGGCTATTTCAGAATTGAAACAGTAAAAACGTGTTTATAACGGTCAAACATGGAACCCATTGAGTTTTAGACATGTGATCAGTGACTCTTTACCCTATTAGGGCTTACTATTGTGCCTTCACTAAAAAATTTATTGTAGAAAATTGGCTGAATCATATCCCTTCAAATTTTGTGACTTTTCCTAAAATCGCTAGCTGCATCTTTTAAAACCATTTTCATGGTAGTCGAATGACCCCTTCATGTCCAAAACTGTCAATCAAAATCAAAAATTAAAATTTTTCAGCAAAATTTTGACATTATATCTACTTAATAACTTATGATCTATATTATATAATACCTTGAAAGTTTATAATTAGTTTTGAACGCATAACACTATATATTTAATTTTTTCAATAATCATGGCTACTTTTTAGAAAATGTCAATCAAAATTTTAATTGATCAAAAATATACCTTCAAATTTTACATAAAATATGTTTTATACTAAATCGGTCATGCTATTTTCATTTCTGGACTCATTTTTTACATTTAGGATTTGAAAATACCTATAAGTGTTAATCAAATTTGCGGTTTCCTTCTGAAAATTGTCTCCAAAAACATTCCTTCATATTTTACATAAAATATATGTTTTATACCAAATCTATCATGTTGTTTTCATTTCTGGACTCATTTTTTATATTTAGGATTTGAAAATATTTATGTGTTAATCAAATTTGCGGTTTACTTTTGAAAATTGTCTCAAATCATTCATTCAAATTTTACAATGAAATATATGTTTTTATACAAAATCAACCATGCTAGTTTCATTTATGGACTCAATTTTTGCAGTTTGGATTTGAAAATACCTATAAGTATCAATCAAATTTGCGTTTAGTTCTAAAATTTGTTTCCAAAAATATTGATTCAAATTTTACATGAAATATATGTTTTTATAGCAAATAGAGCATGATGGTTTCATTTCTGGGCGCAGTTTTCGCATTTGGAGGTCTTACTGCTAGTGTCAATCAAATTTGCGGTTTATTTCTGAAAACTATATCCCAAAATATTCTCTCTAATTTTACATCAAATATATGTTTTTTTTACCAATTCGACCATGATAATTTTATTTTATGAAATTAGTTTTTGCTTTTAAAGGTTTTAAATGTCTGAAAGTGTCAATCAAATTATCGATTTACGTCTAATGTCTGCAAAAATATTTTTGAAATTTAAATAAAATATCTGTCTAAGATGCTCGTTTAATTTTTAAAATCAAGTTTAGCATTTATGGTTTTAAAATATCTGAAAGCTTTAACCAGATTTGCGGTTTACTTCTAGATACTGTCTTCAAAAAAATAAAATATCTTTTTTATACCAAATCGACTATGCTTATTTTATTCCTGTCCTCCATTTTGGCTAATAGGGTTAAAAAATATCTCGAAGTGATAATTGAATTAGTAATGTATGCCTGAAAATCAGTTCTGTAAAAATTTTACAAAAAATCGTTGCATATTAGGTATATAGTAAAAATATACTTTTTTTTTTGTATATTTTGGCTTATAATACTTTATACAATCATCTTGAGTGAAATATTTATTAAAAAAAACAAAACGTATTATAAAATCTTTTGAAGATTTGTATGAGAGAAGGAACCAAGTTGAAAACTAATTGAAAAGAACATGTGATCAAAACAAATAATTAAAAAAAAATATGTATCTTGACTAAATGGGCGATCTACCATGTTCTAATGAACTAGGAAGTGGTTTAATTATATAATATTAGGTGCTCCAAAAAAATTTTGACTGTGAAAAAGAACATTTAACTAAGATGGGTAGGAAATCTAAAAATATAGAATTCGTCAGATTTATCAAAAATGGTACAGATGCCAATATGTCAGAATTTAGTCACTATCAAGATATTTTTAATTTAAATTGAATTTGTTCATCTTTTTCCTTTTGCGTCAAAGGTCATTTTTTAGATGAAGAACGGGGACACCTTTTTGTAATTGAACAATGAACATCACGAATGATTCATCAGAAAAAAACCTTTGAAATGAGATTGGTTGACAAATATTCAGGCCTGATAATAAAATACACGATACTGATAAAAAAAAAGTCTAAGATCATCAAGAAGATTCTTTAATCAGAATGCTTTGAGAGAGGAAAAAAGTAATTTTATCATTAAAATTTTCCGAAAACACATTGAAGAATATAAATTTCTAATGAAAAAAGAGCTACCAAGAAAGGATCATCATAGAATGAATAGCAAAATTACATACTGTAAAGTATAAAATGACGTAGAGACGACGAGCCGATAACGAATTTGTAGCCAAAAAGATGGAGGTCCTATCGAGTTACATAAGTTACTGTAGAATGAAATATTTTGAGTGAATTAAACACCTAAAGTTGGTTTATTAAATAAATTAAGAAAATAATTACCAGAAAAATACTTTATTTTTATGTTTATATATTTGACATTGATTTACAGGTTTAATCGATTTTTTTGACAGGTTTTATTGATTCCATAAAAAATGAACATCACCATTAAATTAATTCTACATACTTGAAATGTATAAAAAAAACTTCTTATAAGAATAAAAATTTTAATTTTGACATGGGCTGTCATATTTAAATTATTTTGTCAGGTTTGACTAATTTTTATATTAAAAAAAAGGAATATAACCAGTAAACACAGCCTACTTAAAAACGGGTATATGTGTGTAAAAAACTTTATATAATTATTCAGATAAGGTGTTTCTTTTTGGGATAAATCAATTTTTTGACAATTTTGATTGATTTTCATAAAAAAATCAATATCACCACTGAATTACACATGCTTAAAAATGGGTATATATGTGTAAAAAACTTTATATTATTACTTAAATAAAAAGTTGCTTTTTAAGATGAGCTGTCATATATAAATCAATGCTTTGATAACCTTAATTGATTTTTATATAAAAAAAATATGAACATTACCGCTGAATTCAGCATGCTTGAAAATGGGTGTATATGCGTAAAAAAACATAGATAAAAAGTTTCTTTTTGAGATGAGCTGTCACATTTCGATCTTTGACATGTTTGATTGAACATCACCACTGAATTCAGCATAGTTGAAATATATATGTAACATTAAAAATATTTATAAAAACTTATTAATACCTGAGAAAAATAGGGGGGGGGGGCACTTTACGCCCCCCAGCACTTATAAGGTTAAAGCTATACTTACTCAATCGCGATCTTTTAGAGTGGTTTGCATAAACATTAACGTTGTGCAGCAAACCAGCTTTTAAACTTTGCTTAGAAGAATCTATAAAAATGAGCTAAAAAGGGTGTGATAAAGGTCTGCCCCATCCAAAAAACAGTTGTGGTCTCCGATCTTGCGAACGGAGCATTTGTCAAAATTTGCATCTTCGGAGCGTAGATGTCGTTGCAACAACGTGAAAGCCTCGACTTTTGGAACGGATCCCTCATTTATCTTTATCTCCAGTTTTACAATCAAAAATAAGCTGTGTAATTTTTAGACACTGAAATTTAATTATACTCGCACCAATACTACTACTTCTTTTAAGTTAGACATTTTGAAAATTATAATAAAAACATAAATTATCTTTAAATAACTTTTACTTTTATAAAAATAAGTTAACCCATTTAAGACCAAGCAAAGCAGACGATATCTAAAAAAACGCAGACGATTTATATTTAAAGTCATTGAAAAAAGCAGACGAAGATGAAATTACTTATGTTCCAAAATAGGAACATTGGTCGTAAATGGGTTAACCCATTTAAGACCAAGCAAAGCAGACGATATCTAAAAAAAACGCAGACGATTTATATTTAAAGTCATTGAAAAAGCAGACGAAGATGAAATTACTTATGTTCCAAAATAGGAACATTGGTCGTAAATGGGTTAAATGAAAAATTAACAGTAATTTAATAAAAAGAGTTTCTTATCTTTATTTAAAAAAAGATTTACTGAAATGTGATATAAAGTATTTTATAACAATTTCAAAAATGAAGTATTTTTTGGAATAAACATCTAATAAACTGTACTTATAGATTAATTATATATTTTATTTGTTATAATAAACATAAGATTATTTTTGGCCCTAGGGAATACCTCTAAAAACTATATTCTTTTTAAATTTTTAGTCCGGCCTATAATATTCAATTAACGGATGAAAACTTGCCTCAAGAAAAATTTGAAATCATAAATGGAATACTACCTGCTAAATGGGATGTCATTACTGAGTAAATTGTTTAGCCACTTTTGTATTATTAAAGATACTATTTAAAAGTTTATCATGCAGACAGACGAATGTAACGCACAGCATCATCATCAGACCTAAGATAGGAGGTACTTATAATTTCAGACCAGCAGTCATTTCTTATTTATCACATGATAATGCAACCGAACCCAGGCTACTCTATACCACAGCTCCATCCACGAAGAGTATTCTAGCTAAAAAAGAATTTAATCGCTTCTTCTCCGCTCACAGCGTAAACCCTTACTTTTATGGAAAAGCTCTACAAACAGATTTTTCTTTTTTTAGTTGGATTGGATCGCCTTCTTTGCGATGAGCTCGCCGACTCTCGTGCTTCCGTTCGTTCTTTGGTACTTGAGCAATAAAAAGTACACTTTGACTCCTTCTCTTCCAAAAAGTAAAAAAAGCCACATTAATTGAAACGAGCATCAATAAATATTTATTGCCTTTCATAAAAATTCATAATAAAGAGTTGTGTGATTTGATTTTATATACCGACGTAGTCATGATCATTAATTTTTAATTCCTTATTGGTAGCAGACTCTGAATTCTTTTCTTCGTATAAGGATGTTTGATCACATAAGAAGATTTCTTCTTTAATCTGCTCGCATTTTATGACTGGAGGTATTGCTTCATCACTATCAGTATTGTTTCTACTACTACTACTATAACTTTCAATAGCTTCATCTATCATTCGGTCGTATTCTTGCAAAAAATCACTGTATCTGTTTTCATTGCTTCGTGTACTTCTTCTAACACTGGTTTTAAGTATGTTACTTTCGTTTAATGCCAGCCTCGCTTGTCTCTTTATTATTAATTCAGATTCTCTGATTCGAGCATCCAACTCATCTAATTTAAGTTGTAGAATTTTGAGAAGATTTTTGTGCACGCAGTTTGGACAAATCCATTTTGAATCTCTATCAAATGGTTGTAGGTTTGAAGGAATGCAGTTGCAATGGTAAACTGATTTACAGTTTGAATTCGTGCATGTAAGTTTAAACACTTTCGATTGACATTTTTTATCGTCACAGGAGATGTCTTCAATGCTTTGGTGCATTTCTTCGATGAAGTGAAGTATACTTGATCTATCGTTAGCTACTAACTTCCAGATGTCTTCTGTGTCAGAGTCTTTTAGTAGAAGGGTTTCGCTTTCGTCAACTATACACCAATATCTCATTCCATCCCTATCCATACCCACAGGTTGAAATCTTAATGAAATGGGATCGCATTCACCTATGAATTTGATGAAGCGATTGTTAGAATCAAACTGTCGTTCTAGCAGTATTCTGATTAAAACCAATTTCGATTTACAACTTATGCGAGATATGCCTTCATGAATTTCTATTTCTTTTGAAATATCTGGAAGATTTGTAGAGCAGAATTTTAGCAAGATATTTTCATCACGCCTTTCTACATTTGTTATCTTTTTTCCGATTCCACGTAAAAGTTGAAAAAGAATAGATTTAAAAGAATCTCCTTTTTCACACTTCAACAAATCAACAAAACTGGATATGGAATGGTGAGGTAGATTTAATTTCAATCTTCCAAATTTTTGAATAAACGTGTAAACACAAACGAAATCTGGTAAACACGTAACATCACTCATCATATTAGAAAAATGATTTTCTTGATTTTTCTATTATTTTGTGCGAAAATAGCATAGATAGCAATAGGTTGCATGGAGAAGCTTGGCGTACTTTACAAATAGGCATTGAGTCTTTAACAGATACCTAAATACAAATGAACATTTAGAATATTTGTTTTATTCTTCCATAATGGAAATAAATATACAAAAAAACGCTTGATTTGCTGAATTTTTTATCACTCATTTAAAACAAGATAATTTTAATAATAAAGTAGGGTAAAAAATTTTATAAAAATGTTTGTAAAAATCCGCTTAAACATAGACTTATGGTCATTATCTTAAACTACCGATACTTCATTGTGGTTAATTAATTCACAGGTTAATCTCACATTGTGTGTATATATACACCTCGCTTACAGTTTCTTGTTCATTTTTATTAATAATATTTTGAGCCCTCAAAATGCCTCTAGAGTATGTTTTAAGTCAACCAGGTGTTTGGTTGTTCTCATCCTATGATATGGAATTTTTTGGATATTTTGAAGAATGAACAAGCAAGAAATGAAGTTATAATGGAGCAGTATAAGGCGGATTCAGAAATTCCAGGTCGCAAAAAGAAATATAAAGACACTGCAGAAAGGATCCGACGCATCGTCAATGATTTTGAAAATCGTGATTTAACTGAATACCTCAGAGGAATTTCACATGATTTGTATTTTTAAATTAATCTCTTAAACATGCTATAATTAAACCTAATTTATTTACTAAATTTTTTAATAAAAATTATCTTTCTTGGTTTACCCTAAATTAACATAACGATGAAATTACAGTGAAACATAACGCAGAAGTGTGGAGTCAAATCAGAATTCACAAAAATATCTTCGAACACATAACCCCTTATTATTAACAGAGTTAGATTCTTTTTTAACAATTTACTTACGCGTTCATATGCATCTATGTTCGTAACAAATACCGAATAATTCTAGCAAAATGGTTTATTTTTTTAAAGAATACGCTAAGGCCATTTTTAATAATGAGAAGATTCGTCCCGTACAAGGTATAATAAAAACATTTTGTAATTTCCGTGACTATACGGCAAATTACATTTCATAGGCTTTTTTGAATAAACCATATTTACCTCATAAATTGTAAGATTACTTTTCTTCTTCTACATCTTATCCCCAAGTTGGGGGTCGGTGGCCATGATCTTGAGCCTCTATCCTCAACATCATCTTGTAATAGTAAAATTACTTTTCTCTATTATTAAAATTAGTATCTTTTTTTAAAAACATTGATAAAGCGCATAAAGAATATTTTTACATATCCTTGAAATGTGAAAGTATTCTTTTATTTTATAAATATTTTTTTGTTATATTGTGTATGAAAGAAACCAAACAAAAAATACAATATTAAAGAGAAGTCAAAAAAATATTATACGTTAACTCCTCGCAGGACGGATAGTTTTGTACAACCTCCAAGGAAGGAGGGAGATTTACTCCCATTTTGAAAAGGGGTCGTTGTTCACATTTCTAAAGATTTTTTAAATTATTGGAAAGTTTAAAGTTAGAATTTTCTAGAATTCTTGATATTAGAATATAAAAATCAGTCAGGACATAATAAAGAATTGATAAAAATTTTATTTCTAAAGATGGCGTTAATATTTAAAATTTACTTAGCGCATGCCTCTTTTTATTTATACATGAATCCATATCTTTACAAAATATAATATGTTTTCCAACCAAAGTCTACTTCGTGTCTTTTTTCTTACATAAATACAAGCCTAATTGATTTGTACTCTTATTTCTCTACAAAACATCTGTTTCATAGCGATAAATTTTGCGCTAAAAAGTGTTGCATCAAATGCGTGAACATTATTCAATATAGAAGTTCCGATAGCAATTCAAGTGATCTTGGTAGTGGAAATTTTGGATCGGATGTGCATTATTCTAGTGATTTCGAAATAATGGATTCAAGTAGTGGAGAAGATTTGCCATCGGATTCGCTGGTTAGTTTTATCTGCAAATATTAGAAAAGTTGCTTTGTCTCCACCCGGTCCTAAAGAAATTGCTAAATGCCTTTCTGATCCTTTTAAATTTTATTTTTTGGTCAAAGTCTCACAATGTACATCTATAAGTGTACCAAAGAAAAACTCAGTGAAAATGATAGATATGATATTCTATCTACATATATAGAACAAGTTAATAGATTTTGTTTTTTTCATAACAGATGTATACTTTACAAATACAAAATCTATTAAAGGGTTAGGCGAAAATAGGCTTTATCAAGGTTTAGGTATTATCCTCAAAAAAATTTTACACCCTCATCCGCAAATCATTTTCATTTTGATTTTCACAATAGTATTTGCATCCAAAATTTTAATAACCTTCCACTGTCCAAAACGTTTCCACAATCTCGGTTGCCCCAAATGTGGTCATATTTGACCCCAACGTATTTTTTTCCATGGCCGTTTGGACTAAAGCGGGTATTTCTGTTCATGGAGGAACAGCTCTTATTTTGATAGTAGGTTTCACAAGTTTAGTGACCAGTTTCTTGAGAAAGTCTAGTCTCGTCATTGACGTTTATGGATATTTGTTTTTATACAGCACATATGCATTCAAAGCGCAAACATTGATAATATGTGTGAGAAGAACAAATGGGCATCTTTTTGAGATTCTGTGGCAAGAAAATTCTTTCAACATCTTGTCGGCACTGTTTACTGCACTTTTTGTTTTGTTATAATCCAAATCATGCTTGGTTTCTCATCTTCTGAGGTGCTGATTGAATGATCAAGATGTTGACTAGATAGCAGAACGACTGCTTTATTTTTACGTGGAACATACGATACCACCGTCACGTCACCTGTTAATAGGAACATGCTTGAGTTCACTTGTGGAGATTTTCGCAAATCGGCCATACCATATCGGTCATTTTTACTTCATGTAAACACTGAATGATAAAGTTTTATGTATATATACTAGCCCGAAATAGGGCCATAATCAACCCCATGCTTTTTTGGGTGGCATAACTACAGAAATTACATAGTTATTTCAATCAAGTTTTCCCGCTATGTTTTGCACAACGTTCATATAGAAAACCTAAAATTCTCAAAAATATTTGCATTCGTTTAAAAGTTACTGAATAATTTGTCATACTGGGGTCACTTCTGATCCCGTTTTGGGCATGGGAAGGTTAAACACCTATATTTTTTATAAAAGCAAAATTAAAAAAAAAATTTTTTTTATTTTTCTCCCAATTATTTTCTCCGAATATCTTTCAAATTTTTTTATTTTAGTCATTCATAAACGAACTCAAAAAACAGTTGGAATATATTAACTTTAGAGATAAGAGTGAATTTTGGCTTATGGCACACAAGAATTTAAATGTGCTTTTTTAAATCAATTTCAACAATTTATTTTCATTCACAATTCACGTTAGTAGAAAGTGAATAAAGAAAATTATATTGAAAGTATTTTTTGTTCTTTTTTCTAGATTTTTTTTTATATAAAACGTAGGAAATCTTGTAACTGTGATAAATAAGCTTTTTTGAACTGGTAAACTTAGCTTTTGCAATAATATATTCTCTAAAAAATTTTTAGTATTATAAAGCGTATGTTATCTGAAACCCTAACTTTTGCTATCTGCATCCACTAGGATGTCAAATTCGCTATCCTCATCCGCTTTCGCACCCGTTAGTACATAAAAATGTATACATCTAATATATCCCTAATATTCAACTACAAATTTTCATTGACGTGTCCAATAAAATGTTTTCTAAAGCTGAGCCTTCCTTTGAAAATTTACGCTACTGCTATAAGAGGTTTTATTTGGAAGATCTTTAGGCTTATCTTGGTTGCTTGTTTCACATGGGCTAATCTATAGATCAACCTAAACTAAATATATAAAGTTTTGTGAGAACCTTTTCTAAAAGCCACAATCAGCAGAGATATGTTCATTTTGATCAATATTTTTATAAGATTTGACTCTAAAAAGAATAGAGATGCTTCAGATAGATTATTACTCATAAGGTACATAATGTATTTTTCAAAAGTTGTCACAAGCACTCAAGGATTACATATGAGCAGCTTGTAAAGTTTAGAGGAATATCACCAATAAAAGTGCATGACCCTTCAAAACCAGGAAGATATCGCATGAAAGTGTATCACGTTGTCGACTCTGTAAGCTTTTATGTACTTTCAAGTTAAGTTTATGTCACGGGATTGAGTGATAAAAAATACTTTAAAGCTCCAAACATTGTAAAGAGCAGAGCTGCGGAGTCGTAGAGAGTCGGTGATTTTTATCTTAAAGTATGAGTAAGAGTCGGATTGTTATTTTTGAAAACAAGGAGTCGAAGTTTCTTTTTCCGACTCCGAAAATTCATTCGATTCAACTTCAAAATGTTTTCAAACAACTTTTGTTTGTTTTATAACTTGTTTACTGTTTTGATGTAATGTAATGAAGCACAATAACAAAAACTTGCTAGTTGCTAGCAATGGCATGAATGATGCTAAGTTTTCTTACCAAATCTTAATAATGTAATGAAAAATCCTTCACCAAGTGTTGAGCATACATTTTCTCTCTCACACAAATTCGTCATTTATTCAATCTTATATTTCTTGAATTGTTTTGGCATTCATTTTTTCGTGAAAACTTCCGCTATTTCGATTTTCAACTTGCAACGTTTTCGCCTGTTAAATTTTGCAAAAAATAAGCTTCTTATTTTTAATTTTTATGGTTTTCAGTTTTTAACTCCAAAATAAAATAGCAGTAATTGTCATATAACTGATTTTCTTTGAATATTCTCTGTATTTCTGTGTGTATGAGTGTTAAACTAAAGTGTTAAGGAGTCGGAGTTAGAGGAGGTATCATAAAAGGAGTGGGAGTCGAAGTAAGATTCAGCATTCAAAAATTTAGGAGTCGGACCTTATATTATCCGACTCCGCACCCCTGGTAAAAAGACTTGTTACTGCTTTGAAAGACTTGAAGCTAGTAGACTATGAAAGCAGATTCTTATACACGGAATACGACTCTCTCACTATTTATATTCCACATAAGCATAGAAAAGCTTTAGACCTGTCTACGTAATGTCTAGCTAGCACCTTTCAAGAATTGAAACAATTGGGAATCAAAGAAAGCCCCAAACTATTTTGATTAACAAGTATAAAGCTAGTGTTGGTATTTTCAACAAAATTGCTAGAGATTACTCATGTTACAGAACTTGTAAGAGGTGGAAAATGGCATTTTTATAATGCCATTGGCTGGGTTATAACAAGAGCGAACACGCCTGGAATGTATACAAGTGTTAGAAAAGGTGGAAGGAAGTGCATTATTAGGAGTTTAGCACTGTGCCTAACTGAAAAATCCCTGTGACTTAGAGGTGGATGTGACAATCAGGGTGTGGAGTCGGAGTAGCATCTTTGGAGATTTTAAGTTCGTTTTTTTCACTTTAAGTCCGTCCTTTTTCATTTTAAGTTTGTCCTTTTTCATTTTAAGTTCATCTTTTTTATTTTGATTTTTTTGACCCTCGCCCCTTCCCGGATGTGCGCCCCTGCTTTATTCATCACGGCGTGTTATATAACTTTTACATTCTTCGCTGTTAATTAAGAAATAGGCTTCTTTAATAACATTTGGTAGCGTGATTGATTGGACTGTGACAAACAATTTCTAGAACATGTTTTGTGACTAATAAATCTTGTTTTACCCAATTTTTGTTTTGCTAATTTTTTTATTTTTGAAAATGCCAGGTCAGTTGGATTTAGCATGTAACTATATGTTGCTAAAAACTTCAAAATATGTCCATTTGACGTTATCAAGCTTTCGATTTTAGCTTTGAGTATGATAACTCCGAGAGGTGATATCTATGGTCAAATTGCCGTGCAAAACGTCAAAAAACGTTTTTGATACGACCTACCCACAGAGTACCCAAAATGCGTGACAAAAATCTAAATTACTCATAAAAACACAATATTAAACCAGCCGTGTCACCTGTTACAAAGAACGCTAAATCTTCTGCATTGGAGGAAAAATTACAGCCTTACAGCTGAAAAAGAGCAAATATATTGCAAATTTTAATGAAAAAAATAAAATACAAGTTTCAAAGAAAAATTCCTTTAAAATTGAAGAAAATTTTTTAGTAATTGCTTAGTTTATTAGCATGATGTATGAGATAGGGGTTAAATCCTCATCACACTGCAAGGGATCATACATAAATAACATCCGTGAAAATTTTTAACTTTTTGAAGCCCTCCCCCCGCCCTCTAATGGGGGACATCATATATGTATGAAGTATATGAGAGATTATCATCACACTAACTTTATCTTTTACTCTCAAGATTGGCATATCGCAAAATAGAAATCCTTAGCTGATTTAACATTTTCTCGAATAAACCTATAATCTTCAACTTAGCGCAACATTATCTGATTAAAAAGTTCAAGGTTTATCGTAAAAAGTGCTAGCACGCAAAATTTCAGAAATTTTCTTCGAAATCCACCCACTCACTCAAAACGTAATTTTGTGTGGAAATTGATTATGGCATGCCCTACTGTAATTTAGAATTTTGTATAAAAAAAATTCACAAATTTTTCAAGCCCATATTTTACGCATAACTGATTTTAAAACCGAAACCGTTAAAGAAGATTTTACTAAGAATTAGTAAAAAAAATGATAAAAAACCAGAAATTAAAAAAATAATTTAGAAAGTTTAAAAAAAATGAGCTATTCAGTGGAAAGCTTTACTTAGAATTTAGAAAATAACGATTATACCCTAACTCAAAAAATTTAAAATCAGCTATGTTTTGAATTTAAAAAAATGTAAGAGATAAAAATAAATTTAATAAAATCTCCAACTTTCAAAATAATTACCATTTAAAAATCTTAGATAATTACCATTTAAAAATAAATAAAACATAAATAAATTTTACAATGTTAAATGAATTTTCGGATGATAAGAAAATTCCTTAAACATTTCAAAAAATAGGTTAATAACTAATTGATTCAATTTAATAATAACTAGCATCTATTACTACATTTAAGCAGTTAAAATTTTTCTTTTAATTTTCCCGTTAGCGCCCAATGTCGATTATAGTCGACTTTACAAAAATAAAATCGTCTGCGTTTATCAAAGCTCTTTAATACAAATCTTCTGCTTTACATTAGATATCGTCTGATTATTCTGGTCGTTAACGGGTTAAGATATTTTATTTAGCAATAATTTGAAGAGTAAGGATACTTTCACTCATCTAAAGTATTAAAGTTTATTGCACCAGTTATTTTTTATCCACAAAGACTAGTTTTTAATCAGTGCAATGAAGCAAACATAGCTTAGGAGATTGTATAGTATAGGATATATGAAAAATTTTTGTTTGTATTTTAAAAAATATATACAAAAAAAATGTCAAACTTTTCTGTTACTAATAGTTTCAACTTAAAAAGTTCTCGTTTGAGGAAGAAAGAAAAACTAATAGATCATAATTTGTATGTACTTAAAAAGTGATTTTTAATTTTTTTTAAATGAAGGTAATGACAAAGCTAAATTTTCGAAGAGATATTTATTGTTAGTAAAAAATTCATTTGATTTTTTTTGTTTGTTTCAACTTTTGGCATTGTATGCGCTTTCTTGTTATAACTAATCAACGACAGGAACATATTTTGCAAATAACCGTTAAAATTTTTGTAGAGAAATACCCCTACTGTTTGTTTCAAAATTTCTTCCAATTTTAACAATTTATTTCGATAAAAAATTTATGATCAAACTTCTTCATGTTAAAAATCACTCATATAGCGCATTTTTGGAAGATTTCGATACGTTTTTTCCCAAAGGGAAACCAATTAACAATACTATAGTTAATGTAAGAAAGAAATATTTGTTTGTATAGCATAAGTAATATTTAAAGGGAAAATGTTTTTTGTAAAAAATATAATACCTATAACTCGATTTAGATTGAAAGCCAGTTAATTAATGTGTTCCTTGAATTTCATTTTGCTATCAAATACTAAACTAAGTATCTCAACATTTTTTACTTCATTAATGCCAGTAAATTTCAAAAAATTATAACTTCTATTCTTATTAGAAGTTATCATGCATTTTGATTTTTGCTTATTCAAAATTAAGTTATTCATATTACAGCATTCATAAATTAAACTCAATTCTTTATTTAGAAAATCTGAATCAATAGTTTTACCATTTTTTATTTTAGACAGAGGAAGGAATACGCAGATGTCATCTGCAAAAGGAGAAATTTGAAAGAGAAAAAATATTATTTATTGCTATGCTAAAAATTAAGTGTCCCAAAATGTATTCCAGTGGAACACCATTTTGAAGAGGTAACATTCCAAAAAAGGCATCGTTTACCTTTACTATTTGGTACCTATTTTTAAGATATCAATATGAAAAGAGCTTTTACTCAAACCACAATCATATAGATTTTTTATGAAAGTTTTAGTAAGTTTATCAAAGGCCTTTGCGAGGTCAAAAAAGAAAAGTATTGCATCATCTTTATTTTCTAAAATTTCAATCATTTTTTGTATTAAACAGGAGTGAAAAGCTTCAGTCGAATAATGTTTTCGAAGCCCAAATTTGTATTCATTTAAATAATTTATCGAGTTCAAGTAGGTTTAATTGGTAATGTACATATTCTTCAAATATTTTTGAGAGTATAGGAACTATTGAGACGGGTCTATTATCTATACAATTTTTATCATTTCTCTTTTCTATAGGATCACTTTGTTAAGCATAAGGACCTCCAGGAAGGTGAAATTCTTTAAAGAAAGATTTATTGCATTAAATAAAACAGTACATATGCTATATTTTATTGACTTCACATGATTTATTGAAATGCTATATATATCCTTAGTCTCATTTTTTGTCATTTTATCTATAACAGTAACTAATTTGAACAAAATTCAAAAGATTGGATCCATTGTCAAAATATGACAAATGTGGTTTTTCTAACAAAGAACAATTTTGCACAAAGGCAAAGCTTTCATTAAACTTGTTAGATAAGATATAATCATCATAATATTCATCCCCTTCTTTAATAGATATATGTTTATTTTTTCCCCTTAGAATTTTATTGATACTAGCCGAAGTTTTCTGTATTGAACCGAAGTTGAAAAAGTTATCTGAATAATATTTATATTTTAAATCCCTTATTTTATATTTAATACGATTTAATAAAATGTATTCATTCTTTAATAGTAAATTCTTACTTTTTTTGTATTTCTGAAAAAGTTTATCTCGTAACTTAATCATGTCCATGAATTCCGTTGTTATTTATATTTATTTATTGTAAATTCTATTAGCGAAGTACATCTTTTAAACCATATCTGATATTTTAAAAGTTAATTGATTAACCCATTTAAGGCCAAGCAAAGCAGACGATATATAAAAAAACGCAGACGATTTATATTCAAAGTCATTGAAAAAAAAACAAACGAAGATGAAATTACTTATTCCCAAATAGAAACATTGGCCCAAAATGGGTTAAATAGTCTACAAGGATCATTGAATCATAACTCAATAAGTGAAAACCAGTCTACTTTTCCACATAATGAAGAAAACATCCTACTATCAAATCTTTAGCATAATTTTTTCCCTTATTCCATTTATTTTAAAATTTACAGATAAGAGAATTGGTATGTGATCCAAAAAGAAAGACATACAATTGAAAGCTTTGTAATCAGCAATTTCATTATTTAGGAAAAAGTTGTCAATCAACGTATCGGTGTCATATCGGGTTGGAAATGTAATTGTGGGGATAAGTGAATCAGCTATAGTTAAATTATAATAATTCTCAGTGAGAAAATTGTCAATCTTTTAGAAAACTAAATTAAAGTCACTACAAAAGCTGTTTAAATTATTTGTATCTATACTGAAAATCGATGATAAATCAAATTTATCGATGATGGCTATTTTTTATATATTTATTTTACTCTTAAAATTTCCTTAAATGTATTAATTTCGTATTTTATATAGAATTAGTATGCAACATTTTAAGCAACTATATATACTTTTCTAAAACCAGACAAATAAAAGAGAACTTTTAATATGTCAATGAAAATTTTTAGAATATTGACACCAAAGAAAAGAAACTTTTTGTAGAGAAATACCATTCACAAAATATCATTAATTCAAAAAAAAATAGTAACTATTAATAGTTAAATTTATAACAAAAATATTTGCTCCCATTTTTTTTAATTTCTTTTTGTCCAAACATTAACTTGCCTGAGCCAGTGAGCCAGTATAATGTTTAATGTTCAGTCGAAATATCTTAAAAAGGTCATTTATATTTTTTTATTATACTAGTTTAGAATAATAAACACGGCTTTTTGTCTTGGGTTTCTCAAAAAAAGAACTATATTCAAGTATTATATAACCAATAGCAGGCTCCTACTGTACAAGAGTAAACATTTTTGCATGTTTGTTTCGTATTGTGTTCTTCTCTTTAACCAAGAAATAAAATAAATATAAAAATGCTTATGTGATTTACAGAAAGTTTGGTAAATCCTATGATGTTTTTTAATAAAAATAAAGGCTTTTTTGCAGTCTTTCTAAATTGTTTCATAAAAGTTTTAATGATGCCATTTTCTATACTTAGCTCTTAAAATACAGAAAAGGCTTTAAATTGTAACAGTTAGTGTTTGTGCGTGCCCTACTTATTTAGTAGCAATTCCCTCAAAGAAACGCAGCCGACTTTAGTAATCTATATCTAATTCTATTCAAAACAGTTTGTTTCTTTTGCGAACAATGGTATTAAATGGGCTAAGATACCGTGCTCAGTTTGATAAAATGGTTCAAATAAGCTTGAATCTATCCTGTGTGTGATGTTCCTGCGAATGATCTCGAATGAAAATTATAAGATGAGAAAAACAGTTTATTGCTACAAAAACAATTTTTTTTTATTAAAGATCATATCAATGTTAGGTTATATATATATAGTCAAAATTAGCATATTATAGAATAAAGAAATTATACTTTAATAAAAGATAAAATAAATAAGAAAATATGAGATATTTATAATAAAATATTGCATGTATTTTATTATAGAGAAAGTCAATGCTAGTGTATAACTATTTATAATAGGATTTTGAATGGATCTTTTTTTAGTACCGATTAAGATTTATAGGTGGGTGATCTCACTTAAAGGATATCTTTTATCTCTCTCATCCGAGTTGTCTCTAATTTTTCTGTACGTTATTTCTCTTAGGCTTTCAATCTTGTTTTTTGTTTCCCAGAAATTCCTCTTTAGAAGGACAGGACAGGACCTTGAATCGAAACAGTTCTCTCGTGATTATCAGGATGACATTTCCTTGTTTGCTTAGATATCTCTTTTAATAGTTCACTTTATCCATCAAAGGATCTTTCAAAGTTCGTTCGTGTCCCGATACAAAACTACTTTAGATGTAAAAAACAACGAGGGTAGAGACATTCTAAATTTATTCTTTCTAGAGTGGTTGAATAAGCTTTAATAAACTGTAGAGTCTATATAAATGCATAGTAAAGATGGAATAGACTGGAAAGCAAAAATTTCTTCATTGTCCTTGCCTTTTAGCTGTGAGTTTTTAAGGGCATAATAACGGCTTTCCAATTAATTCCATTGTATTTTTATCTTGAGAGTTACTAGCAGGATAATAGGGAGTCACTTAAATAATGACTACAACTCCAGCCAAAATATAACTATATTTAACACTCAAATTATAACAAATAAAATTAACCTCCAACTATCTCAATGTTATAATAATTTTATAATCTGTTTTTCAATTTGAAGATAAAATGTGTAGTAATCTATAGGAAAAATAATGAAAATTTATTACACATTCAAATTATCCCAAAAAATTGGACCTTGAAAGAAAGATAACTTCCTCTATGTTTTTTCATGAAGTAAATAAGAGGACTGATTATTATCATATACAATTTACAAGAAGTTCACAAAACTTTGAAAATGCATGTAAAAGTTTGCGATATTTAGAACACACACATACACAGTGTTCATAATCATAAATGAAAATTAAAGCTAAAAAGATGAAGAGGATTGAGTTGCGAGAGTAGAAAATACAGAGGTGTGAATTAAGAACAGGATGTTGTGAAAACGTCTTCCTTGGAAAAAAACGACCTAAAAATGCTTTAACCCTTTGACGACCAGAATTTTTAAATCTAATGGTCTCATTTTTTCAATGGAATTGCAAATACTTAAAGTTGACGATTTTCATTTCTTGGTACACCGATGTCACACTGCTTCTCAAAGGTTTATAGCAAAACAAGTCAACGAAATGCAACGAGTGAGTAAAAAGGGCCAGATGTTAAAAGAAGTAGTCAATGAATAAGTATATATAATAAAGTGGGGATACATGTAAACTTAAAATAAAGTTTATAATTTCTGTTGCAATGAATAAATTTTATATATAAGATATATAGCAAGAATATAATAATCTTATAAAAAATAATTATCATATACATGTAGCACATGTTTGCCTTGATTATAATAAATGCTACCCGTATATACATTATGTATCATAAAATATTTCAAAGTATAGAGTAAGATAAAGCCGTGACGGACTCATTGATATTCAGCTCACTCCGACTCTGATCCCTTTCAAATTCTGCAACTCTTTGCCTCCTTGACTTCGACTCGGACTCTCGATCTACGGTTCTGTTAGACAGGCTGCACCTTTGGATAACAAGTATGTTTGTAATTCTTGAGAAAGAAGATTTAGTTTTATGAGTAAGTATAAATTCTGGCCACAAAAACAGAATAAATTACTTAAACACACTACTCTTCACAGGGAAAAGCAAATGAAAATCTACTATATTTAATTATAAAAGATAACGGTTCTTTGTACTAGATGAAACTGATCCTTTGAAGTCCACGACAAGTCTGAAAGTTTCTTGTAGACCAAATTTCGTTTCTCACATCAGAAGTTCTTTGGCTTCCAACTTTTTCACCGCATTGTGAGCACATTTTTCGCATTTCTTCCATCGAAAAGGTAAGTTCTTAGAGCATAAATAGGGCATTCTTGTAACTCCACGATGGCAAAGTTTATAATGAATTTCTTTCAAATAAATTCTATATTTAATTGAAACCCAACTCTAGAGACAAAGCGACTGACGGAATATTTTGTTTTCCTGATTTGTATTGTATTTCATAGTCAAAGGAGCTAAGTTCTGTCCTTCATTGAGCAATCTTAGCATTTATAATCTTATTTCTTTTTTTGTTTTCTAACTGGAAAGCAAAGGAACGTTGGTCCTCTTGATCAAAGTGAAACATCTTTAAAAAAAATGTTGCCATTTTCTTGCCGATAGCATAACATTTTCTCCACTTTGGCCAACCTATTTCTCTTTATTCTAAATATATAGATGACAATTATATGAAGCCTTCTCCAGAGAGGAACCTAACTGAGTTAGTCGTTTTTTCGCAAAATACGTCACCCATGTGTGCACTTATTTAGAGAATTCTTTGCATCGTCATCAACGCAAAAATTCCGCAAAATTAAATTCCACAACTTAGATTTCAGAGTTTCAAGTTTTTTATACGAATTTTTATTACATTTGAAATAAAATGAAAAATTACTTCAATTTTAATAATAAGTGCTCAGCAAGTAAAAAAATGATTTTTGGGCTAAATATCTAAGCGAATTTAAATTCTCTCAAATTTGTCTTTGAGCCGTGAAAGAGAGAGTCTATTAGATTTTGCGTGAAAGAATATGGTCTTTTAGATGAAGAAGGTGGAGAACGTATTGTAATTATTGAACAATGAACATCACGAATGATTTCATCAGAAAAAAAATTTTGAACTGGAATTCGTTGACAAATATTCAGGCTGAGTATCTGATCATATCACTTAAAATTAAAATACAAGATACTTATAAAAATCCTACCATCATCAAGAAGATTCTTTAATCAGAATGCTTTGAAAGCAGGTAAAATCTCTTCAAAATAAATCCTTCGTGAAATTAAAGTAGTTTACAGTATTTTCCATATGAACGCCATTTTTGCCGTCGCTGCATTCAATGCAATGCGCAAAGTATCAATATTTATCCGCTAAATGAGAACAGTAAACTGAAAATGCGGTGTGATAAAATGAATTTTGATTTTATATTGATATATACTAACACATTCAAAAGGAAATGATACGATTTCAAGTTGCTGTAGATGAAGCTGGAGAAAATTCGAAATTAAACATGCCAAACTGCAATAGGTCAACCCCTTCTTTCAGATACGTTCTTTGTTGAATTGTGATATGTGATTAAGATTAAGACTTTTTTTAAAATCTTTTTTCTATTATAATACAATTATATGTGAATGAGCCAATTTGATTTGTCTTCATTATTTTTTTGATTTCACTTCATTTATTGACGTAAAATTTTATAAATAAAAATGAATTCCTTTTTGAAAAAAGACTTCCACCCATGTATGTACTAGATTCCTCTCTTGGTACACCATTCTTCAAATCCACAGTTTCGATCCTGAAACTCGCTGTTACAAGATTGAACCCACCACCGCATGTACGTAGATGTAAAGAACCCTCAGATAGTCATTATTTTTATATTACAAGTTCCACCGAACCGTCTAATCACAAAATATTTGCTTACTTCCACTCGTGGTTCCTGGTTTTGTAAATCAGCGCGCGTTGGTCCGCCATAAACAGCGCACTAATTGTACACAATGTAAATATACTATAAAATTCTTAAACTTTTAAATGTAACTTATAGAAATTTGAAATAGATAAAAGTAATTCGTTATAATTATGCAAAAATATATTATGCAAAGCAAACTTTTTTATGATTAAAATGTATAGGACCAGACTGATGATGATAATAATAATAATAAAAATGATGAGTTTTAACCAATGAAATTCTTTAGAAAAATCTATAAACTTTAATGCCGGGAGGAAATAATAGCAATTTTAAACGAGTGTGAAAGTATTTTAAAGGAATACTATATCTTATGTTTCAAGGATTTTAAAATTGAATCCAAATATTCATTTATTTAAAGCCTTCAATTATACCGGAAAATAGTTTCATGATTCTTACACATTTTGCTAACAAAAGAAAATAGTTCATCGTTCTTTTGAGGTTCTTTGCCGATAGCTTTTTTAGCGCGTACATCCAGGCACAAAGGTTTGAGCCTGACAGAGTTTAAAATTCTTTATTTTTATTTTCACTATCGTAACATAACCCATTTCATCCCAGAGAAAGCACATGAGGTTAAGTAATTTGATACTAGATATTGTGCTTGCAAATTAATTGGGACAGTGGTGGGAAAAATAAAAATACAAACAAGTGTAAAGAGTTTATTATATCATTCATATTTAATAAGAAATATGTCCACCTTTGGCCTGCATGACAATTCTTACACGCTTTGGCATTGATTTTAGCAGTGTCGAACACATTTTCACCAGTTTTTTTGTCATGGTACCAGGTTTTGATAATGGCTGAAATAAGCTTTTCCATAGTTGAACAATCTTCTCTCGCGATCCTGCGTTTAACTATAGCTCACAAATTGTCAAATGGATTGATGTCCGGCGAGTTCCCAGGCCAAGGTAGAACAGTTAGACCAGTTGTTTCGAAGAATGCCATCATTTTTTTCAATGTGTGACAGCGGGCAAGGTCTTGCTGAAAAATAGTCCCTCCATCTGGAAAGTCTTTTTCTACAGTAGGAAGCAAATGGGTTTGCAAGATATCCATGTACTTATCGCTGTTCATCATTCCTTAGACTAGTAAAAATCTTCCTGGACCTTTAGCAGTGAAACTTCCCCAAAACATCTTTTTAGGGGATGTTTTGAGGCTTGTTGAATGTGTCCATTTCGTAGAGGCTCGTTCACACTCCCTCTCACTACCGAAGATCAGTGGCCATGAACTTCAAAATGTGCTTCATCCCAAAATATGACATTGCTCCAGGCATCTACATCCCAGTTTTTATGATCGCGTGCCCACTGAAGCCGTTTTCTTTTCATAGCAGGTGTTAACAGTTGCTATTTCAATGGTTTTCTGGCAAGCTTACGACGGACTGTTGATGAATCTATATTTATTCCTAATGCCGCCGATAAATCTCTTGTAAGATCTTGGCTTGTCTTCTGTGGATGTATTTTACTCTTTCTTAGCAAGAATTTGTCATCGCGTGGTGTTGTTTTGCGTTTTCTTCCACAGTTTCCTCTTCTCTCTGCCTCCACGTGACCAGTATCTTCAAACTTCTTTACAAGACGTCTCACAGTCGATTCTGCTACGCCCAGACATTCAGAAATCTGTCTAAGAGTTTTATCAATATGTTTTCTAAGAGATATAATAGCTGCACGTTTACGTGGCGTAACGCCCATAATGAATGATAAGCGAGAATTTAATAAAAATCTAAATATATAATATAAATTAAATATAAATCACTAGAACATTCTACAATCATTAGAATATATGCGTTATATTGCATAACCAATGATTTAGCAAGGCATGCGGTAAAGCAGTGATTAATTTCAGCACTGTAGTTTGAACTGACTTTGGGGTGGTATAGAATAAACGCCTTATGAAGTGAAGGTCATTTTGGGAACTACTTTTCACACATGATCAAAAATTTTTGAGTTAAAATGATTAAAACAATTTGCACCCTCCCCCTCTTATTTAAACCATCTGTGCCATTTTCCTTATCTTAAAATTCAAAGGATAGGTTATTTAAATGAATTATATGTAAAGGATGGGAGGCCGGATTCGTATCTAATAAAATGTAAGAATTGGAATCCACTTTTTGTGAGTAGGAATCGGAATCCGATATTTTCCTTCCGACTCCAAAACCACTGTCTTTCATAAAACTTAATTGGCATTTTACTTTGTTTTTTTTTGATCATTTCAAAAGCCTCTTCATACAATATTTTTTATAATATTTTTCTGAGTATAACAGAGGGGGATGATGTAAGGAAACTTTCTTTACGCCTTCACTACAAAAGCTGTTCCCTCCACTTTCTACTTGACTTAGGCTGAAAAAAACTCTTAGAGGCGAAATATTCTTTTTAATGATGATTTGTCATACTATCGTACTACATTCCTCGTTTATTTGATTTTAAATATGCGTGTAGACGTGCTCTCCTTTTCTTTACGCAATAGCGACTAAAATAGAAATGATACGTGTTTAGTTTCTGCTTAGAAGTGGCTTGCTGATTGGAGGAGGCGCAGCAGTGCTAGTGGCATTAGAAAGCTCGGTACAAGCGACTGAAAACCTGGAGTGTCCGTCTTTCCCCTGGTCTTGTTGGACATTTCTTGGAACGGTGGATATAGCAAGGTGAGGCACATGCTTTCAAACACACATACACATATATATATATATATGTATATGTATAATTAGTGTACTTTGTTGCTGAAAATGTATCTTTCTTTCAGCGTAAAACGCGGCTGGCAAGTTTATAAAGAGGTTTGCTATGCCTGTCACTCGCTTCGCTATATCAAATATCGGCATCTCGGCGAATACTTCATGTCGAAAGAAGAGGTTAAAGCAGAAGCTGCAGAAGTTTGTCTTATCCATTCTTTTTACTCTCTCCTCAAATTCCTTCATTCCCTCAGCTAACATCCACTAAGCCTTCTTTACACAAAATTATCACATTTACCCACACTATTTGTGACCTCGCAAGTTGATTTTTTATTCTGCATAAACAAATTTTTTGAGCGAATCAGATCCTTAATCTGTTAACTCTTTGATGACAAGGATTTTATGCCTAATCGTTTGCTTTTTTGTTGCAAAGGAAAACTCCCTCACAGAGAGCTCATAGAAAAATCTCCTCATAGAATAAGAGCTCGTCTGAAGCAATATTGAAAATTTTAACAAATGCATAATTGATGAGCTTTTAACCCATTAAGTAGCATAGAAATCAGACGATATCTAAAAAAAACCAGACGATTTATATTCAAAGTCATTGAAAAAAGCAGGCGAAGATGAAAAAATATTTAATAAAAAAACAAAAATTTTTTTTTTTTAAAAAAAAAAAAAAAAAAAAAAAAATATTATTTTAATAAAAATAATTATTTTTTATAAAAACCAAAAGCCCCAGCCCCTTAAAAAGTGTAAAGTAAAAAAAAAAAAGAGGGGAGAAAAAAAAGGGGGATTTAGAATTTTGAAACAAAATTAAAAGAAAGAAAGTAAAAAATATACACTAAAAATTAAAATAAAAATGAAATTATTTATGTTTCCAAATGGGAGCATTGGGACTTAATGGGTTAAACATAAATGTTTGAGCCTTCTTTGCCAAATGCAATATGTGATAAAAAAAAATAACATAACGAAATTTCAAACAGTTTCGAAATAAGATACATACACTTTTGTTTCAAATGCTAAGCTCTATATATGCTCACGATCTAGATTTAAACAAGCAGAAAGTTTGAGGTATAATATTACTGCTTAAAAATGCAAGAAATCAACGGCAAACCGGGACTCTATAGATATATGCGTCAAACAAGAAAAACAACTTTGACTAGCGAAAATATAGAAAATCGTTTTCTTCAGATTTAATTTTAATATCTCTATAAAGTTTAGCAGTTTTATCTGATGAACTTACGTACTGTTGAATGAATGCTAAATGCGTTAACTCAGTCTGATTTTCCAAAAATGCAGGTAAATTATTTAAATCAAGAAGGCCCCGCGGAATCGGAATCGGAATCTTACTCCTTTGGTGAATTAATCCTTAATAATACCATGCTACGCTTCTAGAAGGCGGCTTAACTTGAATTTCAGATTTACCAGCTGTAAATAATTTGTAATAATCATCGATCCATTTGTACTGGGGAATAGCACACAAGGTTTAGTAATGTGATATATAGAGCTATCTTAAAATCAAGAAATCGATTTCATTTTGACGTGTCGTTGGGATCAAATGGATTACGATATACATTCGTATATTTTAGCAAGAAATTCTTGGAGAACCAGATGACCTTGGAGAAAGGAAAATGAGGCCAAGAGCGCCGAATGACCCTATTGTACCACCCTATGAAAATGATAATGCTGCACGGGCAGCAAATAATGGCGCTCTTCCTCCAGACCTGTCATTGATTGTTCGAGCGCGCAAAGGATATGAGGATTACATCTTCTCTCTTCTCAACGGCTATTACGACGAAGCTCCTGAAGGCATTGTGGTGGACGAGGGAAAGCACTTCAACGCCTACTTTCCAGGAGGAATCATTTCCATGGCTAGACCTCTTTACGACGACCTCATTGAATATGAAGATGGTAGGGAATTCTTTTTCTGCTTAATCAATCGTGATAAATGAATATGACCCTGATAAATTGCAACTATGACTATTTTTTTTTGTAAAAAAATGTCAAATGGCACAAAACTTTTAAATGAGTAAATAAAGATTATCACAAAAAAATTTTTTAGATTAAACTGACCAAACTTTGCATAGCTGTTAACATATAAAAATGGAACCTTATTTCAAAATTTCAAAAAATGTGAACAACTTTTGGAAAAGATATTAAACATTAAATTTTTCAAAAAAAAAAAGGTGATATATGTATATAGGACGATATACCTACCATTTTTATAGGAAATGATTTGCAAAAAAACTATAAAACAAAATTTTTCAAATTTTGAGTAGATAGGTTAATATAGTTATTGTATGTTGCATGTCTCCAAATTTGTTTGAAAAATCGTTTTAGTTTTCGAGTTATTAGCGTTAAACTAAGGATTAACTCATCAGGTCTCTATATACAAAATTTCACGACTCATCAGAACTTTTTGCACCTTTCGATCCTTCTGGCCATATATTATTAGCTATTACCATAGTAAGCATACACCACACGTATGCGCACCAGGGAAATAGAGTTTTTGCAGAGAATTTGCATATGCCTGCAACAGTCCTTGTTCCATAGCGAGTTCTATATACGCTTTTATTTTGTTATTTTTGTTTATAACTTTTTTGTTTCTTAACCGTTTTAAACAAGTGACATGTCAAATTAAAGCTCTAACTAAGCCCTTTGATATTTCTTAGAATATAATTTAAAATTTCATAAAACTTCAAATTTGCCATTTTTCCGCTTTTTAAACATGATTCGATGATATAAACTCTATTATTATTTTTAAAAAGGTTAAATTTCTAAAAATGCATCCCCTGGTATTGTTTTTTTTCTGTCAATCAAATACTAACAAATTTTATAAAAAAATTTTTTAAAACTTTAGAGTTGCCATTTTTGAGGCCTTTTAAGAATGATATGATAGTATTAAATTTGGTTGCATTATGGAATACCATTTTTATCGAAGGAATTTTTTAACTTTAAGAAATCTCATTCTTTAAAAATGTTTGTTGGTAATTGTTTTTTAAATGGAATAATAGTAAACTAATCTTTAGAGACAATACTATAAAAAGTTTTCTATTGTTGGAAATTCTTTGTATTAGTATTATGTTAGTTATTTTGACAATACAATTTATGAAAAATAGTGTTAATTATTAAAAATTTTAGAGTTGTGATATATTCGTTTTTTGAGAATGCATTTTCACCAAAATTTGCATATGCATGCAAAAGTCTTTTGTCTATAACGACTTCTATTTTACATCTATGCACTATTAAATTTTATACGTTTTTTATTTTGTTATTTTTGTTTATAATTTTTTGTTTCCTAACCGTTTTAGACTTTTGTAGCTCTAACTAAGCCTTTTGATATTACTTAGAATATAACCTAAGATCTCACGAAACTTTAAATTTGCCATTTTTCTGCTTTTTAAACATGATTCGATCATATCCACATTAAGATAAACTTTAAAAAATAACTTTTTACTTTAAATTATTATTTCGAAAAAGTTTAAATGTAAAAAATATAAGGGTTTGTGCAACGAGTTTATCTTTTTGAGTTTATAATTGTTTCTTCTTTTCATAGCTTCGTCTCTCAAGGAAACGTCAAAATGAAGCTCAATTTAGACTTTTCAATAGTTCCTAGATTGCAAATTAAACTTTAAAGAGAACTTAAGGATGTCTTTTCAATGTGAACATTGAATTCATTAGAACAAAGTGAGTTCTGTTTTTGAGAATAAAGTTACACAATACTTTTGATTTGGTTTTTGTTGTAGAGTACGAAGAAAGGAAAATGAAATAAAAGACCTACGAAAGGCTTTTTCATCAAATTTAAATTATCTTAAAATAAATACGGGTATAAAATAAAGGTAAGATAAAGCAAGCATTTACAAAGTAGGTTGTAATAACGAATGAAAATAAAAACGAACCACGTAGAAAGAAAAGGAGTAGCCATTAAAGGAAATGCCGCCATTATAAAGTAAGATTGAAAGGAAAATAAAATCATAACAATCACCCGACGCAAAATAGGATAAGTATTTTATAGGTTTAAACGATGTACAGGCTTGGTTTTTGGCTTCTAGAACGGCGTCGTCCGATGTTGGGGAAAAATTTAAGCTACCATCTTCCGTTGAGGGCTGAGGTTTGAAAGCTATAATGTCTTCACCTTGAAAGGTACGTTCGGGCGTTATTTCGCTACAATCGCCTCCCGCACTAGACCTCAGGTATCGTGCTAAGTGCCGTAGGGATACGGAATCTTCTTGCCCATCATTGTGTCTGATCCTAGCATGAGTAGGGTTGGCCTCCAGAAGTTCGACAATAGGATCATACTTGCTTCTATTGTTAAACTTTCTGAGAAGTACTACACCAGGTTTGCAGAGCCAGAGGATCAGCGCCTTACAAAATTGAACATGCGCTCGTGAGGATTCCATTAGCACATCCTGCCTTGCATTCGTAGGTAGTTTCTTGGACTCCAACGCTAATGAAATCATGTCCCATATATTCCCAGTGTAATGCTCGCATTGACTGTTACCTCTTGGGTTGTAAGCGGTTGTATTACTTCTACTAATTCCGAAACGTAGTAGAAAGCTTTTAAACTCCTGTAACGTGAAAGGGGTTCCACGGTCTGAGTGTATGAATGACGGCAGTCCGAAGATAGAGAAGAGAGAGGTAAGGCACTCAATAGCTGTTCGAGAAGTACTCTCTCGACAAGGGAACGCGAATGGAAATCGACTATATTCGTCTACGACAGTGAGAATGTACTGAGAGGACGACGAAGACACTGGAAGTGATCCTTTGAAGTCGACTGAAAGGCGTTGGAAAGGAGCTGTTGCACAAAGAAGAGTAGTATCTGCAGATTTTAAAAACTGAGGTTTTACTTTGGCACAAACAACACGTCCGAGACGACACGACGGACTTGGTCGAGAGAGTAGGGCATGTTTCTAGAGCGCACAAAATGCCAGAAACGCTGTATACCGGGATGTACTAGAGAGTCGTGCACGCTCTTTAGATGCTCTAATGAGGAAACCGCCGAGCAAGTTCGTGATAGGGTATCGGCTACTATATTACTCTTCCCTGGGCGATGTTTTATATCTGGTAAGAGCTCCATTTTCCATCGCATTATCTTCTCGTTTTTGATTTTTCCTCTGTTGGACGTCGAGAACATAAAAAAGACAGCTTGCTGGTCAGTGATTATGCAAAAATGTTTACCCGCGAGGATACTTCTCCACTTACGAACACATTAAACAATAGCGTATGCCTTCTTTTTCACGATATGGTGGCGTACTTCTGATTTATTCAATGCACGAGAAAAGAACGCTACCGGTCGTCCGGCTTGTAGAAGAGTTCCTCCTATCGCCTTTTCTGAAGCATCTGTTTCGATGACAAGAGGCAGCTCATCGTCGATAACTTTAACTGAAGAGTGGGCGACATCTTTTTTAAGTTCTTCAAAGGATTTCACGGCAGCAGGGGACATGGGAAATGCTTTGTTTTCGGCAAGAGCTCGGATTTTCCTAGAGAAGTTGGGTATCAACTTTGAATAGTACGCAAACATTCCGATGCATCTTTGTAATCTTTTAGAGTCTGAAGGAGGGCTCATTTCTAAAAGAGGTCTCATTCGTTCAGTATCGCGCTTTAGTTGTCCATCACTTATTCTATATCTGACAACGTTGATAGAAGTAAGGCAAAACTTGGACTTTTCCTGGTTCAGCTGAAGATTATACTTCGAGGCAGCATCTAGGAAACCCTGCAGATTAGCGTCGTGTTCGCTCTTCGCTTTCCCGCAAATAGTGATATCGTCGATATAGGAAAAGGTATCAGAAACATTATTATCAGAGATAAAAGAGTTCATAAAAGGTTGGAATTAGGGTGTCCACCCTGGGGATCCTCATCGCCTATTCCCCGGGGAATTTCTTAAATTTTTACTCCTTGTCCTCGAAACTCATTCCTCGACTCCCCGATGAGTTTTGAGTTTTTCGATTTGCTTCTGGGCTGAACTGTTTGATGAAAATTTTAGGCTAATTTTATAATTTTAAGTCAAATCAAATTTTTAAATCTACATTTTTTGATGAAACAAAAAAAGTCGTGTTAAAGCAGAAATAAAATAATGAAAAAAAACGTTTGACCTTTATTTGGAAACAAAAAGAAGGCCCAAAGTTTTGGAAAATCTGTTCAAGAATTTAAAAAGCATAAAACCAACATCTGTTGTAGACTCCGAACGAGTGTTTTCATCAATGAGATATTTTTCTACGAAAATAGGAAACCAGTTGAACGATGAAACTTTGAACACCCTAGTATTTATTAGATATTTTATTCAACTTTTGAACTAATAAAAAACTTTCAGAATACTTTATATTTTTTCATTTTAGAAGAGTTTTTTTATTGTGAAAAAATCGCTTTTTCTTCCCCGGGGAAATATTTCAAAAATTACGAGGTCCTCGTTCCCCGGGGAATGAAAAAAGGTCCTTAAAGTGGACACACTAGTTGGAATGCTGAAACGCCATTGGTAACACCCATGGGTAATCTCTTAAACTGATAGAGTTGGTTTCCTGCTTGAAAAGCCGTGTATGGTCGATCTTTCGGGCCAATTTCAATTTGATAACAGGCTTTCGAAAGGTCGATCACACTGAAAAATCGATATTGGGCTATGCAATTTGCGACGTCTTCAATTTGAGGTAGAGGATAGGCGTCAAGAAGTGTGTAGCGGTTGATCGTTTTAGAGAAGTCCACCACCAAACGTTTCTTTAGGTTAGTAACGACAATTTGAGCTCGCCAAGGTGAAAAGCTAGTCTCAATAACATCATCGTCTAATAACTGTTTAATTTCTTTTTCTATCAAACGCATATCTTCTGAACTACATTTTCGTGGCTTTGTACTAATGGGAGAGCAGTTTGGGGTCAAATTACAAAATAGCTTTACATGCGAGCACCAAGCTTTGGCCACAGCACAGACATCTAGGGGATCTTTGGATCCTCTTGAAGGAAACCTTTACGCTTTGATGCAACTTAAGAAACGGAACTCCGAGAATTAAGTCGGTGCATAAAACCGAAAGGAGAGTAAAGCTAATATCATTATACTTTCGATCATCAAATGTAAAATTTTCTAAGCAATACTTGCTCAACTTTAGAGAAAGCGCAGATATGTGGCCATGCAGACCGTAGAATCTAGCTTGAAAGTCGGTAATTTCAGCTTCTTAACAATACCGTCGCTGGTAAAGTTGTCAGAGCTACCAGTGTCTATAAGTGCATTCACTGAATGGCCTCTTAATAGCATGGATTTAGTGATAGGAAGAGATTTAGAGTTATTCTTAGCACTGGCTAAGACGAGAGCATAGGAATGTGAAGTGCGCGAAGTACTCGAACGACAAACCTTTGCGAAGTGCCCAAGCTTCCGCATTTTCGACAAGTGGCTTCACGGGCAGGGCATTGGCGTCGATCGTCTTCAGGATGGCGTTTGCCACCACAATTGAAACAGTGACCAGTATTAAGCTTGGGTGTAGGAATAGCTGCAATTACGTCTGAAGATCGGTTAGGAGGTACAGAAAAATTGGTAGGAGTATCTTGCGATTTTACATCTGAAGAAAGAGTAGCGGTAGTCGCGGGTTTAAAAGAATCTTCTTCAGTATGTAAGCTTCTGAACGCAGCTGAGTCTGTTCCATTGCTCTAGCGCATTGTGTGGCTTCTTTGAGCTTTGGTGTGTATATGTTTCGATTAATAAAAGCAAAAAATCTTTCTTAACTCGTTAACGACCAGAATAATCAGACGATATCTAATGCAAAGCAGAAGATTTGTATTAAAGAGCATTGATAAACGCAGACGATTTTAAAATTATACCTAGACGATTAATATTATTTATTTTATTTTATTTTGCGTATTTATGTTAAAGAATCTTACATTTTTGCCGATTCTTTAACTTACCTGCTTGTGGCTTTAAATGTAGACATTAGTAATGCATGATGAGATTTCGCTTTCCCCCAAAATTTCGCTACAATGAATAACATTTTTGTCTGCTTTTCAGGTACTCCTGCTACAACTAGTCAAATGGCAAAGGATGTTGCAACTTTTTTGCGAGTGACGAGTGAGCCTGAAATATTATACAAAAAACGCATTATGATTAAGGTAAGATCGTCTTTCTTGATATATTTTCATCTAAAAATGCTATTAGCAGACTTTACTCAACTTTATCCATTTAAGCCCCAAAAAGTAGAAAGGAAAAGAGAAATTGCCCAAAATTTGCGTTATACCTGTTACAATCTGAAGAACAAACCTAAATATTTGTTTTTCTATTTTGGTGAATAATGCAACGTTTATGTCAAAATTTCATGCTGAATAGAGGCCCGTAGCGAGAAAAAAATTTAGAAGGAATAACGTAGTCACAATCTCATTTCTTTCATCAGTCATCTGTAGAAAAGGCGCTGGGATGCGGTGACGAGAAGTTTTTTTTATTCTTTTGGAAATATTATTAGGGCGGGCAGCTAGAGCCCCTTCTTGACCCATCTGAATATTATGGTGATTTCGAGCCGAAAAAAGTTAAACGCTAAAAAAACTTTTTTTTTTTAAAATTTTTAACTTTCGTCTTAAAGGTAACGAGGCATGCGCAAATGGAATAAAATTTTTATTTCATTTTGAATACTGATATTTTCTGACCGAAAAAAAATTAAATGAACGTTTTAGGCGGAGTATGATGTAGGGTTCGAAAACTAAAATTTTTTTTGCAAAATCACCTCTTTATTTACCTGACCAAACCGAAGATAATGTTTGAAATTGAAAATAAAAGTTTGGAAAACTTCTTTACCGGTATAATATGAATTTAAAAAAAATTAAGCAATAATCTACCTCATACTTTCTTCATGACTAAATACCGAAACCGATTTGAGTAAAGAAATGAAGTTATTTGAGAACAAAAAGAGCAACAAGCGTAGAGTGCGAAAGAGCTTTTTCTTGTGCAGGCCGTTTTTTTATTATCAAAGATTCGTTCTCGATTATCCTCGAAAACCTTAGAAGCCGTATGTTTTTTAAAATCATATTTCTTTTCAAAATAATAAATATCGTTGGTTCTCATTTTTATAATTTATGCTGAACTTCTTTAATTGAATCTAATTTCAAAGGTTTTAATAAGCAATGAAAAAATATTTTCTATCAGAGGATTTACGGGTAATGATATTTTCGGTAATTTCCGAATCGTAGTATGATGAAGCCATTTTTAGGTCTGAAACTAAAGTTCATTGACCGCAAACATATTTTATGGTTGAAGTCATTTCAAATTTTATTTTGAATACAAGAGGATGTTTTCATTCCAATAAGAAATATTTTGGACTTTTGTGGGGAACTTTGGCCAATTTCCCACGGAGTTAAAATGGTCTGTTTAAATATATAAAATCGGGATGAAAAGAAAGCAGATGATGATTAGTCCTTAAAATTCTGGCTGCCAAAGGATTCCTACAAAGCTCTGTCAATTATTTGGACATACGCATGCAAGAAGCACAAACAGATAGAGGTCTTTTTTTTATTTGTATCAAGTTCACATATAAATAAATAATATCCATGCAATATTTTGACTGAAACTGGCTGGGAAACAACGACCCAAAAATGTTTCAACTAATTTTAAATTTATTTACAAAAAATTACTTCTAATTTTAATTTTATTGAAAAAAAATGAAAAGAATTTTTTGTAAATAAATTTTTATTGAAAAGAGTCATTAAATTCCATGTTATCATGGGCTTGTAGGCATTACGAAATCAAAATTTGATTCGCCGAGTGGCATGCATTATTATAGTGTCGCATTTTTTAGTCAAAATTATACAGGAAATTGATGTTAATGGAAATCTTGATGAGATCAAATTTAGAAAAAAGGCTCTAAAACTTTGAATCAAATGAAATATTAAGAAAAATTTCATTTTATTAACGACAAAGAAAGCTTCCGCTAAAGTTTCTTCAATATATTATATAAAATATTGAAAATTTTATGCTTTCCTGTTGTCAATAAAACACGAGATAAATAAAAAAATATATTTTGTGAAGCCCCAAAAGAGTTTATTCGAAAGGTAAAATATTAAAAATTCTTAGATTTATATTTGTCGACGAAAACTCGTCTTGGCTGTGGACAAAATTTCGTTTTTTTGTCGACGAAATTTCGCTTTTTTGAAGTCTCGTGTTCCCGTTGTTGAGGCAAAAAAAGCCGTGAACTCATCAACAAAAAGTAAAAGAGATCTAGTTTATGGATAGCTAGCAGATTTTCTTTTTGCCATTATTTAGTACTTATTCTAATCTAAAGCATATAAGCAATCAATACCTACATGTTAATAGTTTAAATAGCCTTTAATTGCAATTATTTAGCGTCAAATAGCTCCCTATTATTATTATTTACTGGCAAAAGCACAAAACTCACATTTTCGAAATTGATATCCCATCCATAACGGCCGTTTGATAATGATTTTATTGCAGTCCACAGAAGTGATGCCTATCTACTAACCACTCCACCCCCCTCAGTGCTTGAAATCTCAGAAAAGTCTTTTTTTTATGGAGTATAAAACCATGTTAAATTTTTATGTATCCGTAAACCTAATCTGAAACTTTTGTTTTTAGACATATATCGTGCTGCTGATTTTATTTGCTGCTTGTGTCTACTACAAAAAGTTGATTTGGTCTCCCTTAAAAACAAGAAAAATAGTTTTTTCTCCGAAAACCTACAAATAGCAACAGACATCACTTTAAATGAGCAGTGCTGCAGCCTTTTCAATCATGAATCTTTCCTTTTTCTTACTGTTTCCTTTAAAAGATTCTGCTTTTACAGTTGAGAAATACCAGTGTGTTCGCCATTTATAATAAATGCATTTAAAAATTTTACCTCCCCTTAAGAAGCACTTTTTTAAGAACATCTTCATCCGTAGCAGGACCGGGCTAGAGCTTCGGCGAAGAGACGCCTTGAAAACCTTTTAAATATTCGCATTCATTAAACGGACGAATACTAAAACGAACCATCGCGCTCAATATTTTTTTGCAATCGATAGATTTGTTTGCTCATCATTTCTCATAAAGTTTATATGTATATAAAAATAGCATATTTTAAAGCAAAAAATATATTAGAATGAATTGTTGCTCCCTTTTTGACAACTATTGCAAAAGTCAGTAACAATCTGTAAATAAAACAGCGTTATGAATTCCTTAATATTTACTTCACTGCATCCTCTGGTATCCGAGCAAATCGTGTTTTGGTTCGTTCGGATAACGAAAAGTGTTCTTCAAGCTGAATTTTGTTAGATTATACGCGCAGCCCATCAACCATTTTTCCTATGCAGCTCCACCTATGTAAAAAGCAGATTTTTCAAGATATATTTTTGTTTTAGCGTTATGACACCAATATTCAATTAAACTGCAATTTATTATTATTATTCAATTATTCTCCAATATTCAATTAACTCCATTAGTTACATGTTATATAACTCTTTCCAATTATACTCTTTGAATAGATGATTTTTTTTGAAACTCATCTTATTAAAATGGAACAACAAATGCATTCTAAGGCAGATGACACATTAGAAATATATTTATAGACTTGGAAAAAACATATGATCGGATACCGAGGCAAAAAGTGTGGAGATGTTGGTGCCAGAGAAATATGTTAGGTTGAATAGGGAAATGTAAAGAAGTGTGAAGATGCGAGTGAAAATGGTGGTAGGCAAAACAAAGAAGTTTGATGTTACGATAGGCCTACACCAGGGCTCAGGTCTTAGCCCCTTCTTCTTCAACGTAGTGTTTGCTGTATCCACAGAAGTAATAAGGAAAGAATTTCCGCGGAAGATTGCATACGCTGATGATGTTGTGGTCGATGAAGCAAGTCAAGAAGTTGAAGGTAAACGTAGGGTATTGGGAAGTCGAGGGCTAAGAATAAGCAAAAATAAAACAGAATACTTAGCGATGAAGTACGAAGATGGGGATCAAGACACAAATGAGAACATGAGGAGTATAAAACTAGGACAGCCAATAAAGAGAGTAAAGAACTTCAAATATCTTGGTTCAACTGTGATGGAGGAGGGCAGCGAAGATATAGAAATAAACAGAAGAATTCAAGCAGGATGGAAAAACTTGCGCGATATAACGGGAGTCCTCTGCGACAGAAGAATGTCTATGAAACTAAAAGGAAAAGTATATAAAAGATTTCTGAAATCTGCTCTGCTCTGGCCTAGACTCTAGAGACTGTAACAGCTGAAATGAAAATGTTAAGGTGGATGAGCAGAGTAACGAAAAAAGACAATAAAGAACGAGGTTATAAGAGGAACTGCAAAAGTGGTAAGCGTGAGCAGGAAGAACGCTTGAAATGGTTTGACCATATTCTCAGGAGAGGGGAGAAGTGTATTGAAGGGAAGATGATGGACCTACAAGTGAATGGCAAAAGGAGGAGAGGAAACCCCAAGATGAGATGGAAGGACTGGCCGACGGCAAAAAGAAGAATCTCGAACTCAATATTGACTAAAAAATAGTGATAGACAGGGCCAGATGGAGAAGACTCATCTCAAACAGCGGGCCCGTATTGAAAGGGACTAATAAAGCTGTAAAGAAGAAGAAGACTCATTAAATAGATTAAACAAGAACAAATTAAATTTTTATAAGGTCATTCTGACCGCAGTGTTAAGTGGGATATTTTTATTTTTTTGTTAAAAAGCTGAGTACCCAAATAGTAATATTGATGTAAGATATGAAAAATGTAATAAATTCGTTTCTAAATCTACAGAGGTCTTATCTAACTTGATCAAATATAACTTAACGGCCAATTTGACAGATTAATAATTCTAGTATTAACACTAGAAGAACCACCAATTTTTATCGAAGCTTCCAAAAGAGTCGGCTGACGTAAAATGAGATTTAAGAGCCATATGATCTGAATATTTGGAAAAAATATTGATATAAAATTTTATAAAAAAATGAAATGACAAATACAAGTGTTTAAAACTTTGATATTCAATCTTACCGTTCCCAAACTGTGAGGCCTACGCATCTTAGTGGACGTAAAATAAACTCAAGACAACGTATGTAACTGAAAAAAGACACAATGAATAGAGATATTTGTTTAAAAATATGTGTCAAGTTATTTTCTAGTTTAATATATTAATTTTCAATACTATACTTAAAATGTTCATAAATATATCTCTACTGAAAAAAAGAAAAAGTTTGCTTACCTTTGAAAATATAACCTCAAAAATAGATAATTCCTTTAGCTGCGATATGCATTGTCTTCTTTTTCAACCTAAAGTTCCTGGACTTGTGAGATTCATTTCGCGCATAAATTGCAATAAAATCCTTTTCTAGTATCTTTAATATGCAATTATATAGTAGAAACTTTAGTCCTAGCCACGAAGCCGTGTTATATCAGATCTACTGGAACACATGTTATATGACCATAAAAACAGGAGCCAGGCCCAAGATGCCTCCGGCGTTAAATTGGATGAAGTGTTATAATGGATCTAAAAATTTTGTAAATGTCTACGTATTACTTTCCATGTATTTCTTTTATTTCTTATTCAATAAGCCACGTTTCTGCTAACAACTAATTTAAAGAGTGTACTAATTTTTGAATCATCTTCTCCTAAAAGTAAGTTTTCCTTTTAGGTTAAATTATAAAATCTCAAACATATACTAATATCACTGTATGTAACTAAGTATTTCAAAACATTTAAGCTTTTGTTATGGTACCTATTTCTCTTAAATGACATTTTTCTTTACAGTAACCTAGAATTGGTGCAGTATAGTACTATTGCACCAAGAGGTAAACATGTTGTCAGCTCTTTTTACAAAGTTTTCAGTAGATCCCATATCTCTAAGACATTTTCCTTCAATTTACCCTACCTTTGTTTTAAGCGTTCGACATGTAGCTGCTAAAATGCGGTCATCATCTTTTGTAGACATGTATCGAGAAAAACCGTTATCCTTCTTTATGTAGAGAGCTTCTAACTTGGAGATAACCTCTTGATATTTTTGTTCTCAATGTATTTATAAAATGTGTCAGAAATATAATTACTTAGAATTCTCAGTTTTAAGTTTCTCAGGAGTATCTGAAGAAATAGAAGATACAAAAATTTTAAAGGTGAAATGTTTCCACTCATCGGCTGCCTTAACAGAATCTATGTTGAGTTTTTCGGGATGCAAGAGCTTATCCATAAGCAATGATAGGTTGAAAGTAAGAAGGACTTATTTAAAAGAAAGTCTGTTAAGAATGATTATTGGGAAGGTATTGCCAATGTTAAAACATAATTGACATAAAAATTTAAATGTTATCAAAAAGCCAAACTGTTATAAAATTAGTGCAACGTTTTTTTTAATTGTGGAAAATTGCATTTAATGACTTTTGTTGGGCATTGAATGAAGGAACATGACTTACGTTACAGAGACTTTATAAAAATTAGAATTGAAACTGTTATATAAAAAGTTTTTTAAAGTCTGAAAAATGAAGGAAATTGAACAATCTTCATTCTGATCTAAGACTACATCCTTCTTGGAATAATGCTGAAGAACGAAATTGTGCAAAAGGTATAATCGAATTTTTAATAATAAAGAATATGACAGAAAGTGTCAAAAATTAAGATCAGTGCATAGTGAAGTCACAATGACAAATGCGCCAAACTTGGACTTGGACAATTCAAAACGAAAGTGCAAAAATAAAAAAACTTACTCCACACCTTGTACTCATAAGTCAAATAACGAGCATCGTATACTTATGCGAAATAATCAAATCAAACTGGATTATTTGCAATGCAATAAAGAGCAATATATCTTAGGTTGAAACTATTTATTGCAAAAGAACATTCTGGAACACGGAGAATTGGGATTTTTCCATTTGAGTGTGCTTGAAAAGACGGCATGCTCACTTTAGCGGGGTGGACAACCCGCAAGCCATATGCAGTCCGTAAACTCTTTTTATGTGACGCTAGCAAATTTTTCGTAAATGAGAATTTTAAAATAGTCATAAAAACCAAATTTTTTTGTAGCCTTGCCTTAGGTAAGTAAAATTGAATGCCTCGTAAACTCCTTTAGTAATATCCTCTGTGTTCATAAGTGTTTTTTAATATATATCTTTACTTTGAGAAAAGTTAAGGCAGTGAAATTTTATGTAGCTTTCCTGACTTACTGGTCATGTCTTTTGTGTATTTGTAAATATTCTGGTCTGTGTTAGTTTTAGCGTGGTTACAATTCTTTTAGACTAAGTGTCGTTAACCCTTTGATTACTATAATTTTCCGGTCTTAAAGGTAGCTTTCTTTTTCATAATAATTTTATATACTTAAAACAAACCTTTTTCAATTCTTGGTACACAGGTGTCATGCTGGTCCTCAAAGGGTCAAGAAATAATTCTCTGAAAAAAACACGCCCGAAATAGGAGTCGAACCAAATTTCTCTGAATAAAAGCTTCCTAAGGTTTTTAATTAAGGAATTTCAACAATAATGTATTAAAAAAGGCATATTTTCACACTTAAACAAAACTATTTAGAATTGATATTTTTTCAAAAATGTTTTTGTTAGAGATATGGTGGAAAAGCCAATTTGGTAAAAAAAATGAATAAACGTTTTAGCTTAGTTTGAATGAGTTTAAATAGGCTTTTTATATAAATATTTTGAAATTTAGATTTACATATTTTATTTTGATATAAAACGTAATTCACTTTTATATAGAGAATATTAAATTTAAATATATAAAAATTTTAAACGTAAAACGATATCTCTTTCGAGATAGAATTAAGAAATGGATATCGTGTACGAGAAGCGGCATTCTTCACGCAAATCTGAAGAATGGTTGGAAGAGCTATCGCCGATGAACGTTGTCTTCTATGAAAGAAAAGAGGTGATCGCTTGTGATTGGATTTATGATTGTGTCCAAAACAGCTAAATAAAAAAACATTGGATTGAGGAAATAAATCTTCCATTTTAATTTCATCCTCTTTCTTACACCTACGGAAAGAAAAAATATATCATGTATGAGTTAGAGCCATCACTACAGGGCCGCAACAAAACAAAAAATGGTATACTCAAAAAAGAGAGGTTAGGCGATTGCATACTGTCTAAATCTACCACTAACACAGACACATGGTGTGTAGACAAAACTTAAGAAGAGAACATATAATTAAAAATACTTTACAACATATGTAAAGTAGAATTAACAGTTCAATAATTTTGCGAAATCCTGAAAGTTTTGATATGATATTGCTAACCTAATTTTTTCTGCAACTTTGCTATGTGGGCCTCGGTTGAGAATCAATGATGTGGAATTAGCATCAGTATTAGGGTTGAGATTAGGTTAATGTTAGCGCACTCGTACTTAATACGGCTTGTGTTAGTTTTTATTTCGTTAGTTGATTGTGTTTTGCACTTCATAAGCAAATTGAATTTTTGTTATAAAAAATGACATCTTGTGTTTCTCACTATAAAAGGTTAAAGGTGGTATAGTATTTTCATCGATGCACTGAATACCGCTGACATGAAATTATTACTTTTTGGCAGAAGCAATCGAACCGAGACATTCAGGTTCAAAGCCTGCGCTCTAACCAATCGGTCACGCAACTAAAATTAATGTGATAATATCTCTCTATAATACGTCGCCTAAATCCTATAATTCAATATAATAGTTATGCGAGCTAATGCTAAAATGAATTTATTATAAATTTGTTTCAGAACTTATTTTTTATTTTTTTTTTCGAAAAAATTAAAAATATAAAGCTAGATTATATGTAAAAAAATATCAATAAGATTAATTTTTTTAGTAGAAAAATAATCTTGTAAAAAAAATTTTTTTTCAAAAAATGATTGAAAAATTATGAAGCTAACGATAACATTAACGAAACGCATTAGAACTTAAAGTGCTTGCACACAGCTTAGAGTTAAAATAGCGATACTTTGGTTAATTTTTCGTTATCGTAATAAACTAAAAAAATTTACATTAATGTTAACAAAGTTCTTTAAAAGCAGTAACATATACATATTGAGATTAGACACCCATACTCTGAAATACTTACATCTCAAAAACAGCGATATAGTCAAAGAATCGCAGCGAAAATGAGTAAGCATACCTTTAGCTGTTTCAAAGGCATTAGGAAAGGATTTGTCGGTTCGGACGCGCATGAAAACCCACTCATTTTCCTTGACTTTGCACTCAATAATGCAGTTATTGTAATTCATGAGTTCCTTGCTAAGCTTGATGCTGGAAAAGGGAGTATCCATGTGCAGAACATACAAAAGGCCCTTCATTTCAGGAATCATGCCTGCCTTACACTCCTTCACGATTTTCAATTTAAAGTCAACGGAATTCAACCCGGGAGGCTTCCACTTCAAGAGAAAATCGAACCTGCCACATGTGTACACGTGATTCACGGGTTGAAAGACGAGACCATCGCTTTCGTGTGTGAGTTGCTTCAAAAATTTGCCTGTCCACAATTTTTGGCTTTCAAGGATCGGCCAGAAAGATTTTAGCCTAACGCTGAATGGTTCACTCGTCTTGTCAATCAAACGAGACATTATGGCGGAGTGGCGAGGCGCAATCAATTCCTTTTGAATGCAGAGAAGGCGAATGTCAAAGGAAGTGCCGCCTACAGGATGCTTTTCGAAATGTATGATGTCGTAAATGAGGAAGCGGGGAATGAAGGAGCCCTCGAACTTGTCTATCACCAACTCCCCATCAACGAGTGTGTCTGTGATGTGCTCTGTTGGTTCTTTTCGCCGAATGAAGCTCAAGTTATGGACTTGGTACACTTTATTATCTCGGTTCAGCATATAAACAAGATCCTTGCCAAGAATTAGCATCAAGTATCGACAGCCATCAGCTTTCCAACTGACTTTGTAAGGATACTTCGCCAAAAAATGCAAATTCTGGTTATTCAGAGAGACGAGTTGAGAGCCGAGAAAGCCTCTTTTCTGAGATGAGCACAGCTCTTGAACTTTTCTCTGAACGCGCAAAACTACATCAGATTCACGAACCACGTGAAAATGGGCGCTATTTATTTGAGAAATGAAGGAGTCATGATCTGGATTCGCACCACTTTCATAATTCACAGTTCCGACTTCATTACTCGCAGGAGATCGTCGCCATGAAGGAAAGTCAGTGAGTTGGGGAGTATCGTCTATCGTGTCGTATCTCAGAAACAGCTCCTCCAAATACTCCTGTTTGTAGATGCCAGGCTGTCTGGCTTGAGCGAAGGTGTTGACGGCAGCCAGCGCACTCCAGTCACACTCGCTGATCAAGTACGCACAAATGAGGAAGCCTGTACGGTTGAAGCCGTGCGTGCAGTGCACAAGGATGCCCTGGTTAAGAGCTTTCGCGGATTTTTTGTTGAAGTTGTTCACTACTTTGATGAAGGATTCCGTCTGCTCAGCATTCGGAGTTTCTTTATGACCTCGGCAACGAAGTTTAACGAATTTTATTCCATATTTTTCAACTTCTTGCTCACTATAGAAGAGGTCACTGAAACTCAGATCTATCCACAAGCCTATTTCAAGCTTAGTTAGATGTTTAACGCTTTCCACGACGTCTTTAACGGTGTAGCGTTGAGTCTGCGCTATTAGTGAGTTATACGAGGAATCAAGCGGAGTTTTGCTTGGTATGAACTGATCCAGGATCACCTGGCCATGCTTTGGACAGTCCAACCAGTCTCTTGGCAGTTTTCTCAAAAAACCGGGCATATCCGAATTCATCCGAATCTTTTCTAATTGAAGAAATAAGAGCAACAACTCTCATTGACCATTTTTTCAATTTTATATGACTTGTTAAAGCAAGCAGACTTATTTGCGCATTTGGAAATATAAAATCGAGAACAATACGAAATTGAAAGAATTATATCATTCCATTTCCTAAAATAAAAAGATCAGTGTGTCAATCAAAGTTGTTGTTTTCATAAATCATATTTCAAATATTTAGATCTATTAATTAATGTCCATATGTGTCATTGTTCTGATAACCGATCAGATAAAACAAATGTGCGTGGAAAACTAACGTCCAACTGAATAATCGTGACGGCGATAGATTGATTCGCTGATTGCAAGAACTATTTTACTAGAAACATTTACCTACATTTCAGCAAGCGATAAATAATAAGAGTCAGTGGTTCCCAACCCTTTTTTGACTCAACGCCCCTTTTATGAATCCTTTACTGCCCAAAGAATATAAAATAAAATTTTATTACTAATGACAAAAAAAGATTCTGATAAGTCAAATAAACTTGAGTCGCTGCCGTAAAAGTTTGAAAAAACAAAAACTATTGTAAATATGTTTGTGAGCACTTTGCAACAATTATCTGATGTTTTTATCATAAAATATACCTTATACGTACTGGATCTGATAAGCCTCACACAAGTGCAGAAGAGTTTAATCTGCAAACAGTACAAGAGGTTCTGCGACATTGGTACATAAATCTAATAAATTATGAAACCTAATGGAAAATGTGTTTAAAGAAGAGTAGAAGAAATAGCTCCAACCGTGTGCAATTTGCTTGCAAAAATAGAATTTAGTTTTCAGTTAGAGCATCCACTTTGCCAGGCAATGAAGCTTTGTTCCTTCTTTATGTTCGGTTTGTTAAAGATGAACATGATTCAAGATCTGTTATTAATTGCAAGACAACTCGAAACAAATTTTATGTCGTTGAGATTTTATCAGTCCTAAGCTTTATTTTAAACTCATGAGCTTCATTATGTCATTCGCAAAAGAACAGTCTATAAAAAATTATTAATATTGGCTTAACAATATTCATGACGGGCTATTTTTATTTTACAAAGTCTTTTTACAAATTCACGCGCGAACCCACTAAATAATTGATTGCAAATCTGACGGTTTCATTCATTTTTCATGAAAATCAATCAAACCTTTCAATCAATGCCAAATAAATAAACTTCATAATATATTATGATTCCACAATTTTTTCGCTTATTGTCTTAACCAAGTTTTGGTAATTAATTGACCAAAAATATTTCATATGTCAGTAAATAGCTTTCACAGCTGACTTAACACCAAACAGTTTTTCACATTATTTTAACCCTATTACGTTCCCACCCCCCCCCCCCTATCTAAAAAAGTTATTGTACAAAAGGGATTCCTTCATATTTTTTGACTTTAACTAAAATCTCTAGATGAATCTTTTGATACTATTTTTATGGTAATTGAATAACCCTCTCATGTCCAAAACTGTCAATCAAAAATTAAAATTTTTCAGCAAAATTTTGATATTATCTGTACTTAACCTTATAACTTAGGATCTATATTATATAATACCTTGAAAATTTATAATTATATACAGTTTGGAACGCATAACACTTTATATATTTAATTTTTTCAATAATCATGATTACTTTTTAGAAAATGTCAATTAAAATTTTGATTGATGAGAAATATATCTAATAAAATATTCCCTCCAATTTTACATAAAATATATGTTTTATACTAAATCCGCCATGCTGGCTTCATTTTTAGACTAATTTTTTACATTTAGCATTTGAAAATACCTATAAGTGTTAATCAAATTTGCGGTTTACTTCTAAAAATTGTCTCCAAAAATATTCATTCGAATTTTACATAAAATTTTTATACTAAATCGGCTATGCTTATTTTATTATGTACTCCAATTTGACTAATAAGGTTAAAAAATATCAGAGTGTTAATTGAATTACTGATGTATGCCTGAAAATCATTTTTTCCCCCAAAAAAACATTTCTGTACAATTTTTTTCAGAAAATCGCTAATATTGAGGGTATATAGTACAAATATAAATTATTTTATATATTTTGGCTTATAATACTTTCTTCAATCATGTTGAGTAAGAAATATTTATTTTAAAAAAAGAAAAACACGCATTATAAAAGTAGTATAAGAGAAGGAAGCAACCTAAAAATAAATTGAAAATAGAACGTGTGATCAAAAAAATTTTTGGATCTACCATGTTCCAATGAACTAGGAAGTTGTGTAATGATCTAAAATTGGGTGCTTCAAAAAAAATTTTGACCGTGAAAAAGACGTTCTTCTTTTGCAAATGAAAAATCTTTAAAGTTCAAAGAGTACATTTTCAGATTTCCTACCTATCTTAGTTAAATGATCATTGTAATCTTAGCTTATCAGCTAAGATCTGAAGAGAAATCTGAAAATTTAGAATAGGTTAGTTATCAAAAATGGCACAGATGCCAATATGTGAGAATTTAGTCGCTATCAAGATATTTTTAATTTAAATTGAATTTGTCCATCTTTTTCCTTTTGCGTCAAAGAGATAATTTTTTAGATGAAGAACGTGGACAACTTTTTGTAATTGAACAATGAACATCACGAATGATTTCATCAGAAAAAAACCTTTAGACTGGGGTTGGTTGACAAATATTCAGGCATGATAATAAAATACGCGATACAGATAAAAAAAAGTCTAAGATCATCAATAAGATTCTTTAATCAGAATGCTTTAAGAGCGGGAAAAAACTGTTCAAAATAAATCCTCAAAAAGTTTTTTCGAACATAAATTTAAGAAAATAAATTTTTAATTTAAAAAGAGCTACCAAGAAAGGAACACGATGGAATTAATAGTAAAATTACATACTGTATAATGTATAGAAGAAATGATGTAGACACTGCCAGCCGATGAAGAATTTGTAGCCAAAACGTTTGAGGTCCATGGGTACATATGTATAAAAAATATTTTGACATGAGCTGTCGTATTTAAATCATTTTTTAGGTTTGCGTGATTTTCATTAAAAAATCAACATGATCAGTAAGCTCAGCATACTTGAAAATGAGTAGTAAAAAACTTTTTCTAAGTATTTCAATAAAAAATTTAATTTTGAAGGAGCTGTCATATTTAAATCAATTTTTTGACAGGTTTGATGGATTTTCATAAAAATGAACACAATCACTAGATTCAGTATATTTGAAATATATGCAAAAAATCTTTAAAAACTAAAAAAAAAACTTTACTTACAAAAAAAATTAAACTAAAAATCCCTCCTCCCCATCACTTGAGTGGACAAATTTTGCACATCAATATAAGGTAAAATAAACGTATCCTATATAATATATAATATATAAAGCAAACGGAATACGCTAAATTTAACATTTAGTTTAACTTTGGCTAATTTGTGATCAGATATTTTTTTATCCATATTGAACAATTTTCGTCCCATTTAGCAAATCAGCCAGCCTTTCTCATGACGGTATTTTTGTCAATATATACACAGGTAATGAATACGGTATTTCAACATGGCTAAAATGGGTGTATATTGACTTATATATTTAAGTCCAATCGATAAAACAATTCCTTTCTTGATTTAATAATGATTTTCTCTATTTTATAAATAGGGATGGGACCAAATTTCTACTCACCTGAGATCGTGCTAGATAAAAGCTTATAAAATTTAAATTTTTATTTCTGATGAAATTTTTCAATAACCATATAGATGGGTTATATTTTATAATATATTTAATCATGAATAAATCAGCAATAAACTTTTATGTAAAAAGTGTTCTAAAATGACATGGTGAAAAATATTAGTGGGTGCTGCTCTAACTAAACCGAGCACTTTTGGCCCTCCTTGGTTTGATTCTTGTTCCTTAGTTTATCCTTCCATTCGTTTACTAATTAAAGAGACAGCTTTGAACTATAAATCTCAATAGGACCTCTATTGGTTTGCTTACAAATACGATATCAGCTCGTAGTCTGTACTTAATTTCTCCTATACTTTATATGGTATCTAATGTTGCTCGTAATTCTAAACTGATTGCACCCTGGTAGCTGTACTTTCATCAGAAATTCGTTTTGTGCAATCTATGTTTGAAAAAACCTTTTTTAGAGATTTATTTAGCTCAGAATTTTAGCGATTTCAAGAACTTTTCTATTGAAGCAAATCTTTGTTGATCTTGTCTTTTATTTAACATCTATCTTTTACTGTAGCATCAGGTGATATGAACAGATATCAAGAGGGCTACATCTATAAAATCTCTAGCTCTATCTAAAACTCCATTTATTTAACCGTCATCATGCAAACATATTTTACCCTCTTTATTAGTAAAGATGGATGCATCGGAACAGAACACTTTATATGGATTTTTTAATATTAATTTTACTTGTTTATATCCATATTATGTATGTATATATATTTAACAAGCTGTGGTCTTTTTTGTTAAGGGTGAAGTACGCAAGCTCTAACATCTGATTGGATAAAAAACGTATGTTTAAGTTTAATCAGTGATGGCCTAGGGAAAATTCTTATTTTTAAGTTCCTTTTTTCAACCGTAAAATCCTATCCGAGTAAAGATATGGTATTTAAAAGAGTATCACAATTTTGGAAAAAAAATTCGAAAGGTTATAATTTGGGATGTAACGAAATTTTGCGCGATTCGGAATCATGTTTTTTAGAATTATCGACACCTATCAAATTTTAGTTTTTAAAATGTTTATATATGCTTTAAAAAACATAAACAGCGAATAAATTGAAAAAAGTAGAATAGTTTATCAAAAAAGTTTGAAAAAATGACTAATTAATTTTAAAATTAATTAATTTTAAAAGTTTGAAGTTGAAATTTACAAACATTCATTTTTTTCCGACTTCTAGAGTAAGAGACGGTTTGTTTACAGAGTGAATACGTTACTTTCAATTAGTTAATGACAGAATATAATTTTGCTATTAGTATAATACATATTCTTACTCTAACATTTTCTTAAGAAATTTGTTAATTCGTATAAAATTGGAAAAAACGAGATATTTTTCATCATAGTTAGCATTTAAAAAATTTTTATGTACTCAAATAGAACTGTAATTCTCAACTTTAGTAAAAAATGTCATGAAGCTCTGAATAAGACCATGTGTGTCCATTAAAGACATACATATACACAGTGCCGTGGTCAACATTTTTTATTACAAGAGTCATAATATGGTACTTAAGTATTTGTATAAGTTTGCCAAGATCCATTCTCAGAACTAAAGTTAACAAATTGCGCTCATACAAGCTTAGTTGTAAGCAGAGAAAGAAAATTAAAAAATTAATTTTTCTATAATAAAAAAAATAAGTTTCCCAATAAATTAGACATTTAAATTTTAATATTTATTTAAATATTTTTTACATTATAAAAGAGTTTATAGATTTCAATTTTGATTAAATTACAGAATCGGTATTTTTTAGTTTTTTCCCATCTAAATCTTCAAAATTTAGCTGATTCTACCGATGCCGATTAATCGATACATTCCCAATAATAACCCAATCGAATATAACCAAAAAGAAATTCTTCCAATATTTTAGATACTCAGAAATTTTTCCATAATTCCTTAGAACATTGCTAATTTTTTACCATAAAGAAGCAATATACTTTTCAGTACTATATGTCTACAGAGTTGAAGATTGATTTTTTTGGTATTGAGAGTTTTAATGCTATAGTATTTTTTCAGAATGAAAAATAATTCTGTATCATTAATTGTTGAAGCATTATTCCATACAATTCTTTTTTCTCGATGTTCGCTGCAAAGATTTCTAATCAATTTAACTTGATCATTTGTTATGATAAGTATAAATATAATTAATGGGTCTTTTGGACCCGTTTGCCAATAACTAACTGTTGACATATTTTCTTCAAATACAATGGTAAAAGTTATTTTTACAATAAATAAGTAAAGTAAAATTATAAAGGTGGAAGGAAGCATTTTCAAATTTTATTTTGATTATTCAATACAAAAATTAAACTTTTAAAATTATCCGGCTCTGATGGACCCATGTTTGCACTTTCAGGGTAAACATCATGGCTTCAACTCCGACTCTATATCTTTTAGACCTCAAACTCACAGTGCCAACTATCGCTCCCGAACTGCTAATATAGCAGGCATGCGGATCTACTCCAGCAGCTCCTTTACTTCAATATTTTAGACTGATTCTATCTATTCAGTTATCGAGAAATATTCTTTACTTGTATGCATTACCAACAACTAAAAAAAGAGCAAATGAGTCCATATAAAAGAAAATAAAAATCTTGCTTCATTTAATTAAATCATTACAATATGCAAAAGAAATTAATAATTGTTTAATATACAAAATTTTAATATTGTTAAACAGGTGGCAGGCTTAAACGTGCACTTAATGGCGAATTTTTCGTGTAATAGTAATAAATTGTGAATCATGCTATTTTAAATTTGTTTAAAAGCTAGCGAGAGTTTTCCAAATTTTGTCACAAAAAAGTACGGTCAGCTTATATTGCTACTATATTTATGACATTTATATTAATTAATTTATAATTACAAAAATTATTGCGATTTAACCATTATTGTGATGAATAGCTAAATTTAATGTATTTAATAAGAGAGATTTTTTTTTCCTCAAAACTCAGTATATACAGCTGTTTATATAACTGGGTAGCCTTTTTGATGAAAGATTAAAAAATCAGCAGATGGCAGAAGTATAGGGTCTTAATCCAGATGGTCTAGGTTCGATTCCTGATCGTGACTATCCTTACCATCACCTGTCCAGCTGTGGAAGATAATTCAAACGTATGGATGCGATACCAACAACTAAAAAAAATTGGTTGAATGGTACATTGTATATTCAGTTGATGAAGATTAAAAGAAAAATCATGGTTTAGTTTAATGGCAGAAAATATAAATAATAAAATTTTCTATAAATTTGTCATTTTAGAAAAGTTTTGTTACCAAGAATTTACCTGTAAAAAAGTGCACGCTAAAGCCTGGCCTGTAAGAAACTTAATACTTATTAACAAACTAAAGAATAGCCTTAAATTTTTAAATATATCAATTTTAATGATATCAACACTAGGTATTTTCTTTATAAGGAAAAATAAAATAATCATCCATAAAAAAGCTTAAAGAAATCAGAATTCTATAAGTTTAAAAAGAAAATACAAGTAAAATCTTTTTATATCTTTGAAAATTTTCTTATATCTTTAAAAGGTTTAAGAACACATTTTAAAAAATTATTTTATCATTTTATAAAGAAAGGAGCTTGAGTAAGGAGGGTTAAGATTTCGATAACGCTTGAGTTCGATCCCCCATCAAGCCTACTTTCTTCATAGTTAGATACAAGCGGTGCAATTATGTCTTCTCGATGAAAATACCCCTGCTTATTTTTACCAAGATAAGGAATTTTAGTTTTTAATCATAATATTTTGTTTGTTTGTTGTATTGATGCAGTTTATAAGTCGAAAACTGGCTGTTGGCTTTCAAAATGTTATGTAAATACTATTAAATTAAAAAAAAATAACTATTTTAAATAAACATATTTAAAGCAATTCTCTTAACACACCCAGCATAGCCATCTTTTAAGCTCCCTCCTGCTTACATGATATAGTAGATTTCATTACAAATTTGGATATAACAAAGAAAGAAAGAAAGATTTATTTACTATTCACTTTTACATAAGAAAATATATATATATATAGTAATCATAAATAATATGACTATAACAATTTAATATATTTATATATAATTGAAGAGTTGTTAAAAAAACATAAGTAAAATCGAATATATATAGATGAATATGCATGTAATACAAGAATAAAATCATCACAATAAAATGCAAGTGAAAAGAAAGTGTTTCAAAAGGTTAAAAAGCTAACCCGCTTCTAGAAACATTATACAAATAAACAAACTTCAAAATCAAAAGAAGTATCTTAAGAAGTAAATGTTATCAAACAAATAAAATATCTAAATGGATTGTGAACAGTAAGAAAAAGTGACAATGTACACATATATACAAAAAAACTAGTACAACTCTAAACTAAATGATTAACTTTAATCACTTTAAAAAATTAAATTAGAATTCAGATTAAAGTGCGAAAAATAATAAAATCAGAGAATATAACTTTCTAAAGCGTCATTCTTTAATTTTTATAAGTTTGGAAAGTATAAATATTATGGTTCCAACAGTGTGTTAATTTCCAAACTATAGACTGTTTGGAGTTTTTTAATCTATAGGAAGGTAAACTCATATACAAAGATGTTCTAAGATGACCTTTTTCTAGTTCAAAATTAAAAGTAATTAACTACATAAAGGGAACATACCAAGTCATCATTTTAAAACAAAAAAGCGATAGTTTTAACTCATATATGTCTTCAACTTTAAGTAAACCAAAATTTGAAAAAACACTGTCAGTATTAGATATATTTTGCTTATTAAATATCAGTCTGATCACTTTCTTTTGAAGAACAAAAACATTGTATGGATTAGAGTGTCCCCAATTTAAAAGATTGTAAAAAATATGAGGAAGAAAATATGATTTATAAAGATGTATTAAAGTATTTCTATTTAATTTGTTCTTTAATAATCGGAAAATACCTACTAGTGAAGCTAACTTTGAACAAACAAAATTTTTTTGCTCTTTCTATCTTAAATTACTATCTATAAATAATCCCAGCAATTTAAATTCTCGTATAAAATCGAAACCAAAAACAGATAATAATTTATTCCTACAAACAAATTTATTAAAGAAAATCATTCTTTTAGACTTAGATTTGTTGACCGACAATGCATTCATATAAAACCACATATTTACCTTATTTAGGTTATCTATAACGGCAGAATAATTAGCATCAAATGAAATTTTGTTAAACGAAATTAATAAAGTCTATATTACTATTGGAAGTATAAACATTATTAATGAATATTTTGAAAAGAAGTGGGTCCATCACAGACGCTTGTGGAACTCCACAATTCAAAACAACAAAATTGGAAGAACAATTCTTGACTGATACAAACTGTTTCCGGTTTATCAGATATTCTTTCACAAGCTTCAATGACAAGCTATCAAACCCATATGATTTCAGTTTTTATAATAATAAGCTATGCCTTATAAAATCAAACGCTTTAGTCAGATCCAAAATATGGCAATTGTATCTGACTTATTTTCCAAATTTTCTATAATTTTATTAATTAACAATGAATGTAGATTTTCAGTTGAGCAACTTTTTCTGAAGGCAAATTGCTTCTCATAGTATAGACAATTTTCAACAAAATATCTATCAATTTGTAAAAAAAGAATTCTTTCAAAAATTTTAGATATAGTTGGAATAAGCGTTATTGGGCGGTAATTTTGGGCAGAGTTTGGAGAGCCTGTTTTAAAATAGGAACAACTTTACCTATTTTGAAACTTTCAGGATATATCCCTTTCGAAGTTCAAGAGTTAAATATATGATAAAGTGGAACACAGATATAGTTAATGATTAACTTAACAATCTTCATAGAAATGCTATAAAAATCTTCACATTCTTTTTCTTTGAAGCTTTGAACTGCTAAGAGTATATCATTAACAGTGATTTCGTTAAATGAAAAGACAGAATTTGTAAAAAACGAAAAATTATTTAAACTGTTTTCATCATCTTGTGAAAGTGCGAATTTAACAAATTGATGATTGAAAACTTCAGCTACAGCTCGAGGATCATCTATCGATTTTCCATCATGTTTTAGAGTCAGAACTTTATCAAACTTAGGTTTAAAAACAAAATTCACATTTTTCCAAAAAGTCTTATTATCATGGGTATTTGAAAATTTGTTAAAATAAAAATTAAATTTCAGTTTTCTGCACATACTTTTTACTTTATTTCTCACAGTGATGTACTTCCTACTATGTGAATAGAATTACTGGCCTGTCAATTTTTTACATAATTTATGTAGTTTGTCCCTTGTTTTAATTAACTCTATGAGTTTATCTGTGACCCAGGAGCTTTTACTATGCTTAAATTTTTTAAACCTGCTATTCGTGCTTCTAAAAATAAATCAACGGCTAAGAGATGAAGATAATCGTTCTAATATAATAGATGTAAGTAACCCCACATTGTCTGTATGTTCATAAACAATGTCAGTCCAGCATACTTCAGACACTAATTTAACAAATTTGTTACTATCAAATATTTTTTTTATAATACTTCTGTTTTTAATTATATTTTTTATACTTAGTAGCAAAGGATAGTGGTCTGAAATTTTGAAATCTAAAACATACAAATCATAGGTATGTTTATTCAGTTTTATAAAAATAGTGTCTATAAGAGACTAAAGTCGTCTGCTTTGCTTGGTCTTAAATGGGTTAATCCAGTGAAGAAACTATTAACATTATTATTCTTTTTTATCAACAGTAAATTCATATTAAAATCACCAGCAATGATATTAATATTACTTTTATCTAAATTCATTAAGAAATTATTAAATTCATCAATGAACTTTTTCTCTGATTGTTTATTGGGATGTCTGTAAATATTGAACATACAAACAGTAGTTGAGTTGCTTAGTTTTATTTTTATAGAAGCTAATTCAAACTGATGAACTTCATAATCATTCATAACTACAAAACCCATTGACTCATGTACATAAAACCCTAATCCCCCATGTGAATTAAGTTTACTTTTTATATGAACAAACTTATAATTATCTATCGGATACAGATTCATATCATAATTAAACCAAGTTTCTTCCAGCTTGACTACTGCTATTGGCGACGAAATAACAGAGTTCATAAATCTTAACATTATGTTAAGTTCTACATATTTGGAATTTAACGACTGAATATTAATACGTAAGCAATTAAAGCCATTAAACCTACTTTTAAGATTATCTATAACAGTAAAGTTAGACGCTTCAATATTAAAATCTTCATAAATGTCTTGTAATACATTACCTATATCAATATTATTATTAAATATACCTTCAGATAATGATATTTGATTAGTATTAATTTTCAACACACTTATTAATGAATAAATCGAAAGAATTTTTGTTAAATAAATTCCTTTTTTCTCTTAGGCTTTTAAAGATGTACAGTTAGAAGTGTTGCAAACATGGTTACAATCAATATTTATCTTGGAGCAATTTATACAAAACGATTTACTTTTATTTGTACATGTTAAGGAACTATGATCAGCACCACAAAACCTGCAAACAGAATTTATATTCTTACAGGTTTCGGTTCTTGAAAAAACAGGAATGATTTTTTTCAATATTATAAAGTTTATTTTTATGAACCTATTTTCAATTCCCATTTAGATATCCAAAAAAGTAAAGAGAGAATTTCATAAAACAATTATCAAATGTCTGCTTCAGCATTTAGCCTGTTTCTTGCCTTCGATTTTATCACCAGGAGAGTCGAAAAACAAGTTTCGCAAAGGTAAATGGATAAGAAAGGAATGAGTACCTTGGGGGCAAATTTGCTGGTCTTGGGAAAAGCAGAGAGCATCTTGACCCAGCAGTTAGAGCTGTTAAACTGTTGCTGTTCCTGGAACTCCTTTTTTGCTACAGTGTTGTTGATGAGCTCCAAGAATTCCTCTTGAAACTCATCAGAAAGATCATCCACATTGCATTGGAAAGGATTGGGTGCAAGTGTCAGCTGAACTTTTTCATTTCTATCAGTTTCATGAAAATAGCCTTTGAACTCTTCTTGAAGGATTATTAAGTATTCATTGATATCCTGATGCAGCTCCTCGCCATCTGGTTCTTCTCCAATGACCTCCTCCAGGTGCAAAAAGGAAACTACATTACCCCTTTCAATTTTCCTCTTCCAGAGAAATAACTTGTCGAGGAAAGCCTTAACCCTATTAGTGCTGGGCAAAATTTGTCCGCTCAAGTGCTGGGGGGGCGTAAAGTGCCCCCCTCCCCCTATTTTTCACAGATATTAATAAGTTTTTATAAATATTTTTAATGTTACATATATATTTCAACTATGCTGAATTCAGTGGTGATGTCCATTTTTTTTTATCAAAATCAATCAAACCTGTCAAAAAATTGATTTATATTTGACAGCTCATCTCAAAAAGGAACTTTTTATTTAAATAATTATACAAAGTTTTTTACACATGTATACCCATTTTCAAATATGCTGAATTCAGTGGTGATATTCATTTTTTATGAAAATCAATAAAACCTGTCAAAAAATTGATCTAAATGTGACAGCTCATCTCAAAAAGAACTTTTTATTTAAATAATTATATAAAGTTCTTTACACATGTATACCCATTTTCAAATATGCTGAATTAAGTGGTGATATTCATTTTTTATGAAAATCAATCAAACCTGTCAAAAAATTGATCTAAATGTGACAGCTCATCTCAAAAAGGAACTTTTTATCTAAATAAGTATATAAAGTTTTTACCCATTTACAAATATACGTAATTCAGTGGTGATATTCATTTTTTATGAAAATCAATCAAAACTGTCAAAAAATTGATTTATCCCAAAAAGAAAGGATCAGGCACGGTTTTTTGAATTAGAGAATTACGTTTAATTGAAAGTAATAGAGATGATGAAGTTTACCGTGTATAGCATTTTACACACATATACCTATTTTCAAGTGGGCTGTGTTTACTGGTTATATTCCTTTTTTTTTTTATAAAAAATTAGTCAAACCTGACAAAATAATTTAAATATGACAGCCCATGTCAAAATTAAAATTTTTATTCTTATAAAAAGTTTTTTATACATTTCAAGTATGTCTTTAAATCTTATCTAAATCTGTATTTTTTATATAATTAGATGTCATTTTTTATGAAATCAATAAAACCTGTCAAAAAAATCGATTATTTACTCAAAATATTTCATTCTACAGTAACTTATGTAACTCGATAGGACCTCCATCTTTTTGGCTACAAATTCGTCATCGGCTTGTAGTCTCTACGTCATATTATAATTTAAAGTATGTAATTTTGCTATTCATTCCATGATGATACTTTCTTGGTAGCTCTTTTTTTATTAGAAATTTATATTCTTCAATGTGTGTTCCAAATTTTTTTTATAATGATAAAATTACTTTTTTCTTCTCTCAAAACATTCTGATTAAATAATCTTCTTGATGATCTTAGACTTTTTAATCAGTATCGTGTATTTTATTATCAGGCCTGAATATTTGTCAACCAATCTCATTTCAAAGGTTATTTTCTGATGAATCATTCGTGATGTTCATTGTTCAATTACAAAAAGTTGTCCACGTTCTTCATCTAAAAAATTATTTCTTTGACACAAAAGGAAAAATATGGACAAATTCAATTTAAATTAAAAATATCTTGATAGTAACTAAATTCTCACATATTGGCATATGTGCCATTTTTGATATATATGACCTATTCTAAATTTTCAGATTTCCTACCCATTTTAGCTAAATGTTAATTGTAATCCTATATGATAAGCAGATTTAAATATTTTTCATTTTTAAAAGAGGAACTTCTTTTTCAGTCAAAATCTTTTTGAAGCATCTATTATATAATTAAACCACTTCCTAGCTCATTAGAACATGGTAGATCTTCCATTTAGTCAAGATACATATTTTTTTTAATTATTTGTTTTGATCACATGTTCTCTTTTAAATTAGTTTTCAACTTCGTTCCTTCTCTCATACAAATTTTCAAAATATTTTATAATACGTTTTGTTTGTTTTTTTAATAAATATTTCATACTCAAGATGATTGTAGAAAGTATTATACGCCAATATATATAAAAAAAAGTATATTTTCACTATATATCTAATATGAAGCCATTTTTTGAAAATTTTTTACAGAACTGATTTTCAGGCATAGATTACTAATTCACTTGCCACTTCGAGATATTTTTTAAACGTATTATCCAAAATGCAGTACAGAAATAAAATAAGCATAGTCGATTTGGTATAAAACAGATATTTTATTTTTTTGAAATTTTTTTTTGAAGACAGTATCTAGAAGTAAACCGCAAATCTGATTGAATCTTTCAGATATTTTAAAACCAGCATCTTCCATTTGGCATAAAAACAGATATTTTACTTAAATTTCAAAAATATTTCTGTAGACATTAGACGTAAATCGAACATTTGATTGATATTTTCAGACATTTAAAACCTCTAAATGCAAAAAATGATTTCAGAAATAAAAATTATCATGGTCGAATTGGTATAAAAACATATATTTCATGTAAAATTAGAAAGAATATTTTGGGATATAGTTTTACGCCATAAATCGCAAATTTGATTGACCCTAGCAGTAAGACCTCCAAATGCAAAATCTGCGCCCAGAAATGAAACCATCATGATCTAATTGCTATAAAAACATATATTTCATGTAAAATTTGAATGAATGATTTTGGAGACAGTTTTTAGAAGTAAACCGCAAATTTGATTAACATTTATAGGTATTTTCACATCCTAAATGTAAAAAAATGAGTCCAGAAATGAAACCAGCATGACCGATTTAGTATAAAAACATATATTTTATGTAAAATTTAGAGAATATTTTTGGAGATAGCTTTTAGAAGTAAACCGCAAATTTGATTGGCATTGACAGATATTTTAAAACCTCTAAATGTGAAAAATGAGTTCAGAAATGAATACAGCATGGTTGATTTGGTATAAAAACATATATTTCATTGTAAAATTTGAATGAATGTATTTGGAGACAATTTTTAGAAGTAAACCGCAAATTTAATTAACACTTATAGGTATTTTCACATCCTAAACGTAAAAAATGAGTCCAGAAATGAAACAAGCATGGCCGATTTAGTATAACACGTATATTTCATTGTTAAATTTGAATGAATGTTTTTGGAGATAATTTTTAGAAGTAAACCGCAAATTTGATTAACACTTATAGGTATTTTCAAATCCTAAATGTAAAAAATGAGTCCAGAAATGAAAACAACATGATCGATTTAGTATAAAACATATATTTTATGTAAAATGTGAAGGAATGTTTTTGGAGACAATTTTCAGAAGTAAACCGCAAATTTAATTAACACTTATATGTATTTTCAAATACTAAATATAAAAAATGAGTTCAGAAATGAAAACAGCATGACCGATTTACTATAAAAACATATATTTTATGTAAAATTTGAAGGTAATTATTAGATATATTTTTGATCAATCAAAATTTTGATTGACATTTTCTAAAAATTAGCCGTGATTATTGAAAAAATTAAATATACAAAGTGTTATGCGTTCCAAACTGTACATAATTATAAATTTTCAGGGTATTATATAATATAGATCCTAAGTTATAAGGTTAAGTTCAGATAATGTCAAAATTTTGCTGAAAAATTTTAATTTTTGATTTTTATTGACAGTTTTGGGTATGAAAGGGTCATTCAACTACCATGAAAATGGTTTCAAAAGATGCAGCTAGCGATTTTAGGAAAAGTCACAAAATTTGAAGGGATGTGAATCAGCCAATTTTCTACAATTAATTTTTTAGTGGAGGGGGGGGGCGTTTTACGCCCCCAGCACTAATAGGGTTAATGGCATATGTGTGCATTATGATGGTGGTATCTGAGCCCTGTAGTTGCCTGTTGAGTCCATTCTAAGCTTGAATGGCTCCTGGATGTCATTTAACATGTGCTCTGTTTTCTTCCCTTGGGATGCCAGAAATATCTGCAATTCATCAAAAAGTTCAAATACACGAGCGAGAACATTGCCCTTTGACAACCAACGAACAGATGTGTGAAAGAGGAGGTCTTGATGAGTAGAATCCATGTCTTGGCATAACCTACGAAACAGCCTGGTTATGAGTGCCCCTCCTTGATATGGTTGACGAAGCGGATCACTGTTTTCAATGTAACTTTGAGAGGAGCAGGAAGCGCCTTGGAGGCAAGAGCCTAACGGTGGATCAGGCAGTGTATTGTAATGATGTCTGGGTTCTTCTCTTTGACCAGTGTCATAAATCCTGACAGAATTCATCCGTACAGACCCCAACCAATTTTGCCCACAAAAGTTTTTCTTCTTCGAAGAAGTTGGACACTAAGTTCATGATATCTTTAGTCTTTGTTGCTGTTGTTAGTGGTCTGCAGAAGAAAAACTTTTCCTCAACCTTCGGAGTTGAACCGAGCATAAACCAAAAGTTAAGGAAGATCCAGCTAGATGGCTAAAAATGGAGGGAGTTTGATTTTCTCTATCACCTGAGATTTTATATCCTTTGACATGTCATCGATACGTTGTTTAACTGTGCTCTCCGAAAGACTTATCTGATTAAGGTTTTTGACACAGTTCTGATCAAGAACAAGACGAGCAGCTTCTGTCATGCAAGGTTTAACAAGCTTCTCTTCAATTGTGTGTCCTTCTGCTTTGCAATAAGAAAGGAGTTCCATGATCCAATCTAGACCGTTTGAGCTGATGTTCCTTGATTTTGAAGTATGCCAAGTCCTTGTTTGCCAGTCCTGGATGAACTTTGGTGAGGTGTTCATTCAGCTTGAAAGGTTTCATGCTCTCGTTAGCAAGTGTTTTCTTGCAGGTGACGCACTGTCGCATCTGCATCTCATTGATCACCTAAGAGTTAGAGACGCCATTGAGTTTTAGGTTTTTTTTGTCATATTATTATCTCATTTACAAAGCTAATTAACTTATCACATTGTTCCCTATTTCATACTCAAAAATTACATATATAAATTAGTTAATGACATGCACTCAAAACCATAAAAATATCAGATCAAGTCATTGGCTCACTGTCGGTAGGGGAAACACAGGCGTTAGAGAAATGCTTCTTTGTGTTAGACCCTCCAACACCCCCAGAAAAAAGCTAATGAAACCTATGGGGGTCATCACCCCCAGTTTAAGAATCCCTGAACTAGACGATTCGCGCTATCTCCATATAAAGTTAATAGGTGTCCATAAAATAAATGCGTATTTTGGTCAGACATCAGGAAAAATTTTAGGTTTTTATTTTTTAGACAATCATATTTGTTTTTAACGATATTTTAACAAAAGAACAAGGATGGAAATATGATAAGCGCTGTTTTTTGAAATGTTTAGCATAAATTTTTGTAAGTGGATTAGTCCAAGTGCTTTTATAACCATTGATTAAGATATTTATCGGTCTAAAACCGCTCGTCAATTTCAATGTTTTACAATAAAATAGCTATGATTATGTCAACAAGTGTCCCAAAATATTCTTTATGAAAAAAATATATACCAATCTTTGAGCTTACATGTCAACGTAGTGAAGCAAAAAATATAATAATAAAAACATTTTAATTATTTTTTCATTGCTTCCAAATCTTGAGTAATGAAAGATGTATTAAAAAACGACCCATTTAAATCTCTTTTACTACCAGAAAGGCGGAGTATGGGTAGATTGTTCCTAACCTAGCATGCCTTAAATTATGTATATCTTTCTTAACCCCTATAACATGTATCAAATATTATTTATTAATAATATATAAGATAGCCTTCAAACGCTTCTATTCTTGTAGCATATACCTTTTATAATCATATTCTTTTATTTAGGAACAAGATACATTCCGTTGTGCCGGTTTTTTACCCTGGTTTTCTTCCTCTAAAGAATTCAAAGGTTTTTACGGTTAGGTAGTGCTCTAGCGACCCGATTCTACGTGGTTAGTAATCAAGCTATCACTAGACAATAAGTTTGTTTCCCAAATTGGGAGCGTTCGCGTTAGGATAGTATCGTTCACTCAGATGTATTTATATATTGTAACATAAATTCTTGTAAAATAATATATATATAACAAGGTATAGCTATTCTTTTGTAACAAGGGCCGGTAGGCGTTTAGTGTGATGGAAAGTCCAGGTAGACTTGGACACAGCATTCCGGGCGGGCTACGATATCCGAAAGGATGGGTGCGAACGCCACAAACAACTTAATTAATTAATTAAAGGCGGAGAAAATATTGTTGACCCACGAATAGGATACAGTTCTTGTGTGAAGAAAAGTAAAAATGGAACATCAAAGCATGTTTAGTTTTGGAAACTTCAAGAATAAAGAACGGGATTGTTTATTATTTGAAAAATGATAGTGAACCGATAGAAATTGATTCATTTTATTTGGTATGGAAATTGTAGTCATTATTTATGCTTTATATTGAAGAAAAGTTCACTAGTTGATAGTCCAATAAACTCAGAAACAACACAACCAACAATTTGAAGAGTAAAACAAGATCAAATAGAGGTTGCGATAAATATTTTATTTTGAGCCAAGACTACAAACAAGAGAAAGACAAATTGAAAAAAGTCAAGTAACGCTGCCAGAAATGTGAAAGATGTTAATATACTTTATACTCTCTCTATCCTACTTATTTTGGTTGATATATCTCAAGGTAAGTTGTAAAAATTTTACTTTTTCATTTTACGTGATTTTCCTTGGTTTAAATAGTAAGTTAATATTTCCGACATTTTTTAATTCAAAAAAATTTATATTTCTGAAATTTGTTTGTATGATTATTGATAAGTAATCAATTAATTGTAATTAAAAAGATAAGTGCATGCTTGTTTCAAATATAAAAAGTATCATTTCTAAAATTTTAACATAAATATGAAAATTATTCCATAAAACACCCTCTCCTGCTGATTTTGACTATTCAATTTTTTTCTCCAATTTGCACAATAGTTGACAAGTGTTCACCAAATTTCAAATGGACCTTATGTGTAAAATTTTGGAAACCAATTGTCGAAGTCAGGATTACTGTAGAGTGTAAAATTAGCATGGTTAGCATTAGAGTTAGTGCAATCGTACACACATTTAGATATCATTTTTTGACATTCTTGACACAAACTTCCCTATTTATTTGTATTAATACACGTTTGAAACAAAAGCATCTAGACATAAATACACACATATTGATATTAGACACCCATACACTGAAATCCCAAAAACAGTGGTATATCCATAAAACAAGCTTGTGAAAAGATAATGAAAATTTAAATATGTTTGTTATTTGATCATGGATAATAATCGGCATGCCAATTATGAGCTTATATTTTCGGTGACACACCTTGTACGTATGGATAATCCGCCCGTATCTTTTGAAAAATTGAGACTCAAAAATAGAATATTTATTATATAAGATAAATAGAATGAATAAAAATAAAGAAATAGTTTTCAAATAATATTAATCTATATGCAGGTGGTATATTATATGCGTTTTGCCTATTTTCGTTCAGACATTTTTCTATTTCATCTTTTATTTTCTTTGGTTAAATTCTTTTGACGTAGGTAACCCGCACCCATGTTTTTAGTCCATAAAATTCTGGTAAAAAGTGTGGATTAAATGCGAGTATTTACTACATTACTGATATTAACCCATTTACGACCAATGTTCCTATTTTGGAACATAAGTAATTTCATCTTCGTCTGCTTTTTTCAATGACTTTGAATATAAATCGTCTGCGTTTTTTTAGATATCGTCTGCTTTGCTTGGTTTTAAATGGGTTAATAAGAAAAAAAGCTAAAATTTTTTAAAAAAAGGCAAATTTTTTAAAAATTTTACTAATATCAGTGAAAGATGAACGAATTTTGCTCAACAATATACAGAGCAAAAACCAAAATTTCATTGAAAATTTTACTAAATATAGATTTTTACAATCATATTGTAAAACATAATGTTAGCTTGAATGTGTAAAAAAATTAAATCAAATATTTGTGTATTTCTACACTCAATTTTTCATCAGTAAAATATTGTTACTTTTTTTAAGTCCATTTTTTCTCACCATAGACTCATTTGTGTTTTAAGCTGCTTGCATCGGGTTCGAATGGTTGACACTGTGAGTATATTTTTTATGTGTATGTCATAGTGAGTCTAAATTGTTGTTATCAAAAAATTAGCCAAAATAAAATTTATCAGAAGTCCATCGTGATTTTTTCAAGTATTGGCAGCGGAATAATATTGGGAAATTTTGCTACCATTACCATTCTGATTCTTCGAATGTATACAGGTTCTGAAAAATGGAATAAACTTTGCTGATGAGCTTTTAAAATGCAAAACTTTTCTACTTTTACTTTTGAGCAACGTTGCATATTAAATTTTAATTTTAAACTTGAAAACTAATTGTGATTTTTTAAATATTTTCTTCTAATAAGTACGGTGATTTTCTATGCAATTAGGGCTGTTTTCATTTAGCTGTATTTAACAGACAACAAAAATCAAAAACAAAATCAGATTTCGCTAGATGTGTATATGGCTGAACTTTTATTTGAAATGTAATTTTAAAGAGTTAAATTTTTGAAATCCAAAATAATCAGAATCCAGATTGGAATGGGCAACGTAATCGGAATTGTATAAAATTTTGCTATCGTGAAATTGGAAGTTAAACGCTTTTAATGTCATAGGATAACATATTTTTTAAAGAAGCTAAATAATAATCAATATATAAAAAATAAGAAAATATCCATTCAAACTATCAAAATAGTACATAGTGAAAAAGACACTCATCTAAAGCCGATTATTATTACACAAATTTAAGGAAATAAGGAATATCATAGCGCTTTTCGAAATGGCCTTGTTGATTTTATTATTGATACATCATGTACAAATATAAGGAATGCTTTGACTGGAAGCAACGCTCTTTGTTATCTCTTTTTGAAGCCATATTTTTTTCGTTCGTAAAATAAATCCGTTTTTGCGCTTCCAAGATTGACGATCTTCGGACATCCGTCTCGCTGAAATAGAAATTCAGCATTCAATTATAATGTAGCGAGGGATAGCAAAAGTAAAAAAACGATTACATCTTTCTCGAGAATAGTGCACGATTTGCAGTAGTACGCATCAGAATAACCAGGTCCCCCACAAATAACGCAACGACCTTGGTATGAGCCGTAGTTGCATTCGTCACAAATGCGAACCAGTGTACAAGGGCGAACGTAGGAGTCGCATATCACACATTTTCCATCACACTTTTCGCACAAACGACCTATTGCTTTGGAATATTGGAGGAAAAAAAAATAAAAAAACGTATTCCAAGGGTGTTTATCGTAATATAGATATATTGCACCCCCCCCCCCCCCCCCAACCATGATTTAAACGTCGCGTGATAGGTAAATTAGTTATTATATAACTTTGAAGGGGGAAACAAGTTTTTTTACTATAACTTTTTTTACTGGAGTTTTGTTTCATTTTATTATTAATATTTTTTGATAATTCAGCTTTTTTTTTATAATTTTTTTTCATTTTATATTATGCAAAAGTAGGCTTGTTTTTTATGTTCATCTTTTTAATACATAGAGATTTTGAGTTTAAATGATTTTAGAATCTATTTTTTCCAATTTATAATTACTTTTAGTGTATAATAGTATAAGAAAAGCCCAATAAGATTTTTCAAAACTAAAATTAAAAAATTAAAAAATACTTATGTAGTTTTGTGAAAAATATTTAACAATAAGGATCAAACTTTATTAAGAACAAATAAATGAGTTTGGATTTCCGAAAAACGTAAAAATTTGATAATCGTAGGTAAAAGGTAAAATTTTCCATTTTTGTAGCTTTTAAAACTTATTTTCATTCAAGGTTCATATATTTCAATAATCTCAAAATAACTTTTCTGCGAGCGTTTGCCTTTTCCCACTCTATTTCCTAAATCGCTACCTGTAGGCGTATTGATACAGGGAAGGTGCCCCTACCCAAATAAATTTGGCCACAACAGGTATATCTTTTTATATTTTATTCTCAATTTTTATGAATAAATTAAAAAAAAATGTTTTAAAAATATCATGGCAAATTTCTATATAAAATAAACAATAAAGTAAATAGACATTAAAAATTTTTTTTACCCCTTTCAATAACTTATACATATAATGTGTATAAAATAAATTTGTTTAATTATGATTTTAACTTCCTTGTTCTCCTAATAATTTTTACTGAATTTACTATGCTCATCTTCTCGAATCATATGAGATTAATCCCTCCTTTTCACTCTTTACCAATGATTCTGAGTGTGACTTTTTATCGGAATCCGCCAAAATCTTCTACTGAAGTTAGCCTTTTTGTATAAGATTAAAAACTATATAATTTTCAAAGTTAAAAAGGAAAAAAATCTAAGTAATAAGTTTTTACTATTTACCAAATCCCTACAAAATCTTCTACTGAAGTTAGTTTTTTTTGTATTATTTGAATTTTTAAATTATGATTATTTTTTGTTTATTTGAATATATTAAATTATATGACTTTTGCCAAATTAATTGTTTCGTAGTTTTCATTTGAACATGAAGAATAACATTTGGTTGGCATCTTTTTATTTCCTCAATAAAACTTCTTAAAACCTTTTAGATAAAATCAGTTTTTTTTATTTTATTAAAAATTTGTATAACATTAAATCAACCTAAGTAAACTTAATTTTTTAAATTAAATACTGTTTATTTTATTAAAAATAAATATAAATTAAAAAAAAATATACCTCAAAGTTTTAAAACTAAAATTTTAAATTTCATATTTACCAACATTAGGCAAACACAGGTGAAAAAAGAGAAACCTTTTTTTATCAAAACAAAATTACATTTAATAAATAACTTATCTTATCTTCCTAAGTTTTTTACGAGCAAATTTTAAACTTTTTCAAAGCTTACTCGTTGTGTCAAATTTTAAAGTAGTTTGTCTGTAAAAGCTATGTGAAAATATTCTTTTATTTTCAATCGATTTTATTCAATAAACGTCCTTTCCTTCTTTCTCATCATCCGTTTTTCCAGAAATTGTTTATCAAATAGCTTTCTACGTAATAAAATCATCATTAAATGCATAGACAAAATATGTGTATAGTGTATGTATTCAAATGCTCTCTGTTCATCAATATTAAAAAAAATGTTTTACGACTATCTCCGAAAATTTTTCCGATAAGTGTAAACTTTTTCTCAACTTTTCAGACTTTTTTTCATATATAATGAAACTAATGCATTTTTTTTATCTAGGTTCAATATTTGAAAAAAATGTTAAAATTTTGCTATTATTGCCTTAAATCTGGATCTAATCGTTTATTTTGTGTGGACTGTGGAAATCGCCATCATAAGTAATATTTTTAGTTTTTTTTCAAAATATTTTTCCAATTATTTTGAAGTTTTAACAAATTAAATTGATTGTATAATTTAAAAACTTTTTATAATGAGGAAATCTATACTGTTTTTTTTTATATTTTATTTTATATCGTGTAAAAGTTAAACGAGGGGTTATAACTTTTCATATAATATTTATCAGGGTTTTTCTTATTTCGATATCTTCTGCTATCAATTTGATATGAAGGAATCAATTGGGGAGACAAAGTCTGTTAATTTGTGGTGAATATTTTTAGGCGTTAATAAGGCATGGAATAAGTAAATGGGCAGGCAAAGTGCATTCTCAAAAAAATATCCTCCCTAAAGAATTTATCTCATGGTGATATTAGGTTTTTACTATCTATTTTACGGTTCTCACGTTTACCCGAGAAATAAAATTTTCAAAACATTTTTATTAGTTTAATTCTTTCTGTGTGTGTGTGTGTGTGTGGTTTGTGAAGTTTGTTATTTATTAAAAAATGATCAAAGTGGGTGTGAAAATATTCACGACCGGCTATCAGTACAAAGCAAGTCTATTTGTCACTTGAAAAAAGCCGTGAACCAACAAATGTGGCATTATATAAAAAGTTTATTGAAGTTGTAAAGCTAATTGAAAACAAAGATCATGAAAAAGATTTAATTGCAATATAAATTTGTTTAATCCATTATGCTCCAAATGTCTCAAAAAATATACACCTCTTAAATTTCGAAGAAGCAAGGAAGTTTTTATTGACAAAAATGGAAAAAATGAAAGCTTTGAAAGTCAAAATGAGGGCGCACCCAAAGAAACTTTTGCTAGTGGGAACTTTTCTTTCATGAAAATTGAAATATTACTAAGCTCATTTTTTTATGAAAATAATTGCCAAAAAATATACAAAGGTGTTCGTTTAGCAAAAAAGAAAATGTGTTTTTTCTTGTTGATTAATAATAGGAAAAACTTTGAAAGTTATAAAAAAAAACACACATTTGTCCCGAGTATTGGAATGCCTGTGGAAGATGGATTAAAAGCATTTCACCTATTTTTTTTATTATAAATGAAATTTTTAAGGAATCTTATAAAAGAAGTAAAAATTTTTACACGCAAATTAAAACAAATAAAACCTATGAGCTAGAAACTAGTATGCAAGTAGATTGGAAACGACAAACAGCATAGAGTGTTTACTTTTAAAGATGTTGAAAGATTTGGAGTATGTGGAGAAGGTGAATTCCAACTTTCAACTTCATTCACAAATTTTTATATTAGTCCAAATTAGAGATGCACCGAACAGCATTTTTGCCGAATACCGAATATTCGGTTGTATACTAATCGGTAATGGCCGAATACACATAATATTGTTTTATGTGTATATATTTTATGTTGTTTTAGCCATTTTTATGTTTATATTAATTGTATATTTTATTTTTATCTTTTTAGAAACTCCTTCCTAGCAATTATAACGATTGTTCATTACATAATATTCATAATTAGAAATACAATTATAGTTTGAATTTTCAAACGTCTCAAAGTCGCAGTATCGTATGGAAATATTTTAAGCCTCGTGAAAATGATCCAACATACTGTTTGTGTAATTTATGCAATGACAAGGTTTCAAGAGGGGGAAGGATTGCAAAAAATCTCTCTCTCTGGAGAGAAAGAAAATATGGAACATAAATGACCATAGAGCTGTTGAACTTCACAAATTAATCGGAGATGATTGCTGTAGATACACAGCCATTTTCAGTTGTTGAAAATGAAGGTTTCAAACGTGTAGTTGCCTGTAAACAAACTATAAGGTTTCAAACGCCTTATGAAAAAAATTTGCCCAAAATATAGTAATCCATGTAGGAGATATTTTTCTGATTAGATTGTCCCAAATATATATAATCAGCTATTTAAGAAATTTGAAGCTGAGGTACTAGCAGCAAATTTTATTTCTTTAGCAACATATATATGGACTGCCACTACAGCAAACTTTCCATTGATAAGCTTAACAGCACAGTGGATCTCTAACAACTTTGAATTGAATGTCAAAATTTATCAATATAAGTACAGTACTGACTGATGAGTCTTCTGACTAGGTATTAAGCAATAGCTTAGTAATCACCGTATTTACTTTTTGTGTTCATATTCTTGTTTGCATTTAATTAATAAAGTTGTTCAAAAAAGCCATAAAGGTATAGCTATAGCCATTTAAGTAGCCTGGTGAGCCACGTGGTGGTGGTAAAATACCCGTATAATATAAAACTATTCGCTACCGAATGGTCCACAAAAAGGCCGAATACCGAATAGTGAGAAAAATGACCGAATACCGAATATTCGGTACACCTCTAGCCCAAATATATGGCTTCGTTTTAATCAAGAACGAAAAAAGAAACACATTGATAAAGTACTCAAAAGCAAAAAATTCTTCTGGAGCTTTTCAGTCGAGCGAATCAAGTATTATCTTATAAACACTCCAAATTTAAGGGGAAAAAGGTCAAAGCAAATTTACAATAATTTTAATTCAAGCTTCTCGATTTTTTAAAATAAATTTAGAATTTATTTTTTGTTGATCTTCCATTTCATGATTTTGTAGAAGTTTTTAGAAAGAAATTATACACAGGTAATTAAGTGGCATTATTTTAATTGTTTTATTAAAGTGAAAATGAATCTTACAAATTGAAATCTTTCAACAACAAAATCATTACAAATATACACTTTTCTTTCAATAAAACTGGAATCTCTTAAAAACATATTTAAAATAGATTTTATAGATTTTAGTAATTAATTTTAATAAATATGCTTGTTAATTTTTCAACTTTTATAAATAGAGTTTTTAATAAAATACAAAAAAACCAACGTAAAAAATTTAAAAGGAATCCGCGTTACTAAGTTATAGAATGTCATTTAGTTTAATTGGCAATTTGCAAAAAAGATGACATAAAAATGTATTCTTTTTTTAGGGATAAATCACGGAACAAATTTACTTTTCAATTAGAAAATAAAATTAAACTAAATTGGAGATATCGGTAAAGTCATATAATTTTATTTGAAAAATGGAAATAAAAAAAAAATTTCCTTCCAACTTTTAAAATTATAGTTTGGAATCTTATACAAAAAAAACTTGGGGATTACGGTAAAAAATCACACTTATGAGACACTCAACCGTTTTTCTCTTATGCACCCTATTCGAAGTGGGAAAATTTTTTGTGGACCCATTATTTTTATTGCTAGCAAATTTTATTTTTCAAGTGGTTTAATTTATCAAGGCTATAAGAAAAAGTAAGCCGTATTTAATCGCTATTTTTTATTAATTTACTCAATTAATTTTATATCGAATGTAAAAACTCTGCTTATCTATCGGAAATTGATTAAATTTTATTCGAAAAAATATGTTATTCAGTAGTACTTGATGTGTTGAAGCTAAACTTGATATGTCAGGTTTGATTATCTTAAATCTCCTCTATCAATAACATTGTCGATTTCGACCCTTCGAATGCAGACAAAGAACAGATGAAATGCTTTAAAATGAAAAATTATAAATAAAGTATATTTTAATCACTTTTAGTATCGAACCTGAGTCAACGGGATATGAAGATGGAAAAGCATACACATATATATTTTTTTCAATTTCAGAACTTTTCTTCAATAAAATTCAATTTTATTATTAGTATGGACCCTTTGAAAAATTTAATGGACTTCAAATTTAAAAATATTCTTATATGGACTCCTTGGGATCCACATGAAGCACGTCTCTTGGGAAAAATGCTCGTAACATATATTTTGCACGAAAACAAATCTACATTAATACATCAAGCAGCGCTATAATTAAAGCTACCTATCGCTTTGTTGTTATTAGAAATATGAAAAAAGGCCTTTTCATTGTTATAAAATACCTTGATAAAATTGTAGTGCTCAGATTATTAATAATAAATGAGAAACCTGAAAAAGCTTGAAATCATAACAAATGAGAAAGCATTAATTCACAAACCATAAAAGCAAAACTTATTGATTAGATGTCCCACTTTTATCATTACCAATAAATTTTCTAAGAATTGCTATAAGAGAGGTAAAAGTTATTCTTTCACAAATGATCACGTTACCTCAACTTAATGAGGCATTCTACTTCAAGGATAGAATCAATATTGTGCACTGGCGAAGATCGACACCATTTACCGCAAAGCGCATGCAGTGTCCAAATTACATCAAAGGCTTGCTAGTTCTACTGGTACTCCTCAACGTATGCATTCCGTTCATCTACTTCTACATTTACTTCAAGAAATTCGCGAACACAAACGCCTTTGACCAGAGCGTTTTCTTTCTAGTGGCTATCAGTCTTGTAAGAACGTTGTCCGAAGTGTGTTTACTGCCACAAGCCTTCAACATGGGAACAATGAATGCGTTTTACTGCAACTTCCTCATCTTCATCAAGCAAGTGACTTCTTTCATAGACTTGCTCACAATCATACTTCTATCGCTTGACCTCCTCGTAAAGATTTGGAATAAGAGCGCCTTTTCCAGACTGCTAAAGAGTAGCGCGTTGAAGTTCTGGTGGACGTGCATCTTCTCCGTCTCTATCCTCATATACTTCATTCCGACGATGTACGAAAATCATTTCATTTCAAGCTACGTGAATGGCTTGTGCATTTACCCACTGTACATAGGATTCACCATTATTCGCTCTGCCTTCTTGCTCACCGCAACATTCATCACACTCATTTTCTCCTTAGTGCTGTGCGTGCTGATTTACCTGCAAAAGAATGACGCAGATGTCTCCATTCAAATCAAAAGCAAGTACAGAGTCACCATCAAAGGCATCCTCATTCTCAATCTGATGTCGTTCACCAATTCCATCCCCTTCTCATACAACTACATACACGCTTATGTTAACAGGGAAATATTCTTCTGTTCTGAATTTCTTTCTGAGAGCATTTACATGATTGGCAAAATTATAGGTGTTCCTCTTATTGCGCTCTTAAATAAAGATAAAATCTTCAAAGGAAAAAGAACAATCCAAAGCACTAATAAATGAACGTCAAAGTTTTTTTACATTAAATTAATTTTATGCCTGAATTTTATAATCAAATTACATTTCTATTTTAAATGGATTTTTGTTCAAATACATTCGTGTAATGTGCATTTTTTAAATTTTCACTAAATTAAAATTTAATTAAATAAAAAAATTTTCTTTAGATTTCATTGAAAATGAGTAGGGCTTTGTTTCTTTTTAAATCAACATATTTACGGTGTGCAAACTACAATGGTTGAAATGTAGTTTTATAAATGTAAAGCGAGAGAGTATAATTTACGCAGCTTTTATCGAAATGTGAGAAGTTAGGTTAGCATGTTGCGATTCGAACAAGACTAGCTCTATAACTCTAGATCATAGACATCTGCCGCTGTTTTTGAGATTTAAGTTTTCAGTGTTTGGCTGTCTAATGTCAATACGTATATATTCGTATGTATGTATAGATGTATTTTGTGTCAGGCGTGTATTAATACAAATAAATAGAAATGTTTGTCAAGAATGTCAAAAAATGTATATATGTACGATTGCGTTAGCACTAAACCTAATGGTAGCCTAACACCAACTCTAATACAAAGATATCAAAAAATAAAGAAAAGTATATAAATTCAAATTCAGTAAAAAGGCAATTCACCTCAATAATAAATCATCGATAAAAATGCAAGAAAATGTCTTGGATCACCTTAAGAACGGCCAAAAAATCAATCCTAAGATTGATTGATCAAAAGAATTGTCACCCATGTGGATTCTCACATCAGGTATAGGATATAATGAAATGTAATTTCAGTTTTTAAGCAATTTAAAAATATCATTATTTATAATTATTAGGTTTTTAAATAATTAAAAAAATAGTTGATTTTTTGCAAGTATACAGAGTGGCTCTTCTTTAGTCGAAGTGGGAAGTAAGAGTGCGCGTTAAACTTAAGTCCGGGATCGGGTTTTTCATGTACTTGGAGTCGGAGTCAAAAAGTACTGAGTCGTATATGTACCCTCAGACTTCGCAAACCACTCTTAGGATTTTTACCGACAGAAAAATGTTACTAATTTATAGAAAAAACTTTTGCAGGTACTTTGAAAAGATGATGTAACAATATATATTTAAAATATATTTGCAAAAAGAATAAGATTTTTTAGACAAAAAATTAGGGTTAGAGTAAATTATCAGCATGTTTTGATAAATATATATTTTTTTCTATAAATTTTTTCAAATTTATTTTCTTTTATTTTCTAATATATTGTTTTTTTTAATTTTGATAAATATATATTTGCAAAAAGTGTAACTTTTTAATTTTGTTGGCTCCGGCATCAAATTAAAAATTTATTGCATTCGAATATGGTTCTTCTTTGTTTTTACTAAATTGCCAGAGCCAAAAAAATTAAAGTTTCCCTTTTCAAAATAGACATTATCTAAACCTAACCATAAGCCTATAAAATCTTATTCTTTTTCAAACATATTTTAAAAATGACATTATCTAACTCTAACGCTAAAAATCTTTTACCTTTTTGCATAATGTTATCTTAAAAATGACATTATCTAATCCTACTGCACTCCGACTCCAAGTACATGAAAAACCCGATCCCGGATTTAAGTTTAACGCGCACTCTTACTTCCCACTTCGACTAAAGAAGAGCCACTCTATATACTTGCAAAAATTCAACTATTTTTTTAATTATTTAAAAACCTAATAATTATAAATAATATTTTTAAATTGCTTAAAAACTGAAATTACTAGGCTAACCCTACGGCCTAAGCCCAAAAATCTTATTCTTTTTCTAATATTTCATTATAGTATCACTATAACATAGAGTTCATTAAAAATGGCCTCTCTATTCCTTTTCAAAAACACAATAATTTTTACCAAGTTATCTTCCAATTTTTATTACTTCAAATCAAACAAGAAGCAATTATGGAGAGTATTAAATTAAAAGAACAGCAAAACTATGTAATTGAAAGAATATTCAAAAACATAATGACTTTAACATCGGTTTCGTCATTTTTATTATTCCAAATCAGACACGGAGCAAACTTTATTATAAACAGTATTAAATTAAACACACCGGAAAGTCTAGCTATACTTAAATCACAATTATCTTTACACGGTTGTCTACCCTTTGTTATTATATCAAATCATACATGGAGCAAATTTTATCCTAAATGGCAGTAATATGTAATTGATTATAGTGAATAAAATTATGATAGAGTAGTGGATGTCTTTTTCCAAAAATATGTTATAAAAAATTACTTTTCTCTGCTCCTCACTCGACTTTTATGATAGCATATTATCATCACATATCGTCAGTTAATAAAGGATTATGTGATAGATAAATCTACATCTACTGAATATTCTACAAGATATTTCAATTTTCTTGATTATGATGAGTTCAAAGTTGTAAGACATTACGAGATCAATTAGAAAAGAACCGAGTTAGAATTATAAATCTATTTTAACATAATTAAAACATAAATTAAATTTATTAACTTATTAACATTTTAATTAACATAACCTTAATTTTTAGTTATATTTTAAGATAGCAGTATATAAAAAAATTTTACTGAAAAATTAAAAAAGTATTAGTTTACCAACTCCTGGTTGCTTCCGACAAAATATCAAATCAGGATGATGTTTTGCCATAAATCTAAAAAAATTGATTTTATAGACAAGTTTAAAAAATGAAATTGAAATATAAAGATAATCAAAATGTTACATAATAAGTGAAGAATATTAAATTGAAATTTAAAAGTTTAAACTTTTAGAGGCATAGGAGACATTTTAATATTATGATTTATGAGATTGGTAAATTTTAAAAACAAATTTTTTTTTGAAAATAATCTGAAACTATTATCACCTTTATTTTAAAAGTATTTATATCAATATAAATCAAATCTCCTTTTTTTGTCATAACTGTAACTTTTGATCCCTCTTCTGTGAGTTTAAACTTTTGGTGCCAAAAATACAGTCTCTAACTATCGACCCATTTCTATCCTTCCTTTCTATAACAAAATTTTTGAGAGCATAATCCTTGAACAAATGACTAACAACTCGACAAATATAAACGTATAAACAAGTATAAATTTAGTTTCAGAAAAAATCTTATCCACACAAGATGCAGCTGGGCATCTATACCACAGTATTGCTTCTACTGTTGATAAAGGAAACCAATTATTAACTATCTTTTGTAAGGTCATTGATAGGGCTAACCACAATATTTTACTTGATAAGCTTTACAAGTATGGTTTTAGAGGTAAGTTCAGGAAATTGCTCAAAAGTTTTCTCAATGATCGTATGCACTATACATGTTTTAATGGAAACTCACATTTTTCCTCACTTTCCAATGGTGTCCAACAAGGTTGTGTATTAGCCCCACTCCTTTTTAATATCTACATCAATGACATTTTTCAACTTAAACAAGATAAAACAGTATTATTTTTATATTCTGATGATTGTGCTGTGACATTTCACTTCAAGTCAATTAATAACGAACAATCAACCATTATGGAATTCTTAGATAACTTCAATAATTAGTGTATTAATAATTTGCTCATTAATTTCTCTAAAACGAAATATATAGCATTCAATTAGAGAGATACTCTAGGTCTTACTATTGGTCAAAAGGTCTTAACTTAAACCAACAATATGAATCATCTTGGTATAATCTTTAAACCATTATTAAAATTCCACCTACACAACAAAGTTAATAGGGAAATCTCCTCTTAGGCTGTTTCAACAAGATAATAAATATTTTAAATACTAGTAACAAATATTTATTATGTTTTTATTCAACCTAAACTGTCTTACGGTAAATGTAATAAGTATTTTCACAAGTTACAATGTTTAGCATGCTTTCACATACTTTATCCTGAAGCACCATTAAATGTTTTTGTATATAGTTCACATTTTATATGTTATTTGTCTAACGTAATTGTTACCTTTTTCGTGTTTCTGTTCTTTCAAAAAAGTATATTTCTACTACTCGCTACGCCATAACTGTATACGTTACAAAGATCAAGGATGGATAGATTGCTTTAACCAAGTAGGCTCGAAGCAGAGCCATCTGATCCTAACTCGTCTACAATTTTCAAGCACTGGAGACGATGCTTTGAAAGCTTTCTACCGTCTTTGCAAGCTACTAAAGATTCATCTACCGTCCCTGATAAACTTAGTTTACTAATTAATTCCATTTCAAGTTCAATCTACAACTACGTCTCAAACCAAGATATTGCACATCTCCTAAAACTCATTTAATCAAAGCCACTCAAATTTGGGGAAGATTATCAATGGATTTTAAAGGGCCTTTGCCATCTTGTTGCTTTTCAACATCTTTGGTCATCCTAGTTTTGTTCATTCTGATAGAGGAAACTCATTCATGTCAAGCGAATTGCAAACTTTTTTCTTCTCCTGTGGTATATGTCAAAGTAGATCTTCAAGTTATAATCCTCAATGCAACGGACAAGTGGAACGCTTCAACTCAACTATATGGAAGGCCATAGAGTGTTACTTAGATTCTGATTCTTTCAAAGGCTACAAACGAGACGCGCCATGAAAGGAAGTTTAAATTTCAACGCCATACCCTCAATGGATACCAACTCCCTACGTGATTGCTATCTTCAAAGCAAGCTATTCTGAACAAAAACGTTAAAGCGTCGAAATATGATTCTGGCGTTGAAATTGTAGACTTGATTGAAATTAATCCACATTACGCAAAAATTAAGAACTGTCTTGGTAATGAGCTTACTGTTCCAACTCGCCATTTAGCTCCTTCTGGAAACGAGATTGGAGAATGCAGTGATAAAGATGATCTATTGTTGGAACAAACTGAAGTTCAACAACCAGTTAAAGCTTTCGAAAACTTTGAAGTTTGTGAACCTGAAGAAGATGTTCAAGTGCCTAATGAAGAAGTAGAAAACCTACCCAGAGGATCAGAAAGAATTCACAAAACTCCTGATAGGTTTAAATTTAAAAAGAAAGGAAAAATGTAATAAGTGTTTTCACAAGTTACAATTATCCTTGAGTATCATTGACTGTTTAGTATGCTTTCACGTACTTTGTAAAAATGCCCTGAAGTACCACTAAATGTTTATATATATATATATATATAGTTTACATTTTATATCTTATCTTGTAAAGTAGTTAGCAGTAATAGGCCAAATCATGTATCTCGTATGAAAATAAACTTTTTTTCCAAATTCAAAAAAGCTGTAAAATTTATTGAAAACCCTTCCATATGAATGGTCTGCACGAAATATCACATACTTGATCTAAAATCTAAATGAACTCCACTTTGTATTACTCTACTCTTTTATGTATAAAAACTTAACCGATGGTCACTTCGCCAACATTTATTAGACTCAACCACTACTCAAAATCTTAGAAATAAAAAGGATATTAGACATCTACGTACAAACAAAAAACTATTCAGTCAATATTTTATTCTTAACTCCATTAGGGATGGATTATCGTACCTTTGGAAATAAAATACCTTCGCAACATTAAGTTCTTTAAAAAAATTACTATTTGGCTCTCCAAACTTAATTTACTCCAATTTAGTATTTTAAAATCTATTTTTCTTTCCAACCTTACTGAGTAATTATCTTTTTCTGTATGATTATTCACTTTATTTCCTATCTTTTCAAAAAATTTAATATTTAAAATTACTTGATTTCAATCTTATGTTTTATCGTATTTATTTTCACTATTATTTTTACCTTTTTTTTCTATCTTCTTCCCACTTTTTTTTACTTTCTCAAATCTTTAATTTATATATAACTATTTTAATTTTCCTTCTACCTTGAAATATACTTTCGAACCCAGTCTGATCATATTTTCCTCTTCATTTTCTTACATATGCTTCAAACTTCTTATTTGCATCTACCTCAATCCCTACCAATCGCTCTCCCATCTCATATATTCACACACCCTTTAGACTCTTCTTATTCCACTCCAATGCTTACTTTTCAAGCCAACGCTGATCTTTACAACAATGAATTTTCCTGCATCCAAATCAAATGTTATATCTTACACCATCTAACTGTTTATAATCGAATCAATTTTCTTTTTCACTCATGTGACGACAACCTATCTTGGTTTGTTTACTTTAAAAAAAATCTTCCTTCTTTAAAAAATCGCTTCTCTACTTTTATAATCATATTTGTATATTTTATGTTTGAAATTTTTAGATTTATTACTTATGATTTGCAAATCTTGAATGCTATTTGAATCTCAACTGCTTCTAGCTTTTTTCAAAAAAAAATTGAATAATGATAACTATATTAACCCTATTAGTGCTGGGGGGGCGTAAAACGCCCCCCCTTCACTAAAAAATTAATTGTAGAAAATTGGCTAAATTATATCCCTTCAAATTTTGTGACTTTTCCTAAAATCGCTAGTTGCATCTTTTGAAACCATTTTCTTGGTAGTTGAATGACCCCTTCATGTCCAAAACTGTCAATCAAAATAAAAAATTAAAATTTTTTAGCAAAATTTTGACATTATCTGTACTTAACCTTATAACTTAGGATCTATATTATATAATACCCTGAAAATTTGTAATTATATACAGTTTGGAACGCATAACACTTTATATATTTAATTTTTTCAATAATCATCGCTAATTTTTTAAAAATGTCAATCAAAATTTTGATTGATCAAAAATATATCTAATAAAATATACCATCAAAATTTACATATAATATATGTTTTATGCTAAATCGGTCATGCTGGTTTCATTTCTGGACTCATTTTTTACATTTAGTATTTGAAAATACCTATAAGTATTAATCAAATTTGCGGTTTACTTCTGAAAATTGTCTCCAAAAACATTCCTTCACATTTTACATAAAATATATGTGTTATACTAAATCAGCCATGCTGGTTTCATTTCTGGACTAATTTTTTACGTTTAGGATCTGGAAATACCTATAAGTGTTAATCAAATTTGCGGTTTACTTCTAAAAATTCTCTCCAAAAATATTCATTCAAATTTTACAATGAAATATATGTTTTATACCAAAAAATACCAGTCAAAATTTGCGGTTTACTTCTAAAAGCTATCTCCAAATATATTCTTTCAATTTTACATGAAATATTTGTTTTTATACCAAATCGATCATGCTGGTTTCATTTCTGGACTCATTTTTTACGTTTAGGATCTGAAAATACCTATAAGTGTTAATCAAATTTGCGGTTTACTTCTGAAAATTGTCTCCAAAAACATTCCTTCACATTTTACATAAAATATATGTGTTATACTAAATCGGCCATGCTGGTTTCATTTCTGGACTCATTTTTTACGTTTAGGATCTGAAAATACCTATAAGTGTTAATCAAATTTGCGGTTTACTTCTGAAAATTGTCTCCAAAAACATTCCTTCACATTTTACATAAAATATATGTGTTATACTAAATCGGCCATGCTGGTTTCATTTCTGGACTAATTTTTTACGTTTAGGATCTGGAAATACCTTTAAGTGTTAATCAAATTTGCCGTTTACTTCTAAAAAGTATCTCCAAAAACATTCATTCAAATTTTACAATTAAATATATGTGTTATACTAAATCGGCCATGCTGGTTTCATTTCTGGACTCATTTTTTACGTTTAGGATCTGAAAATACCTTTAAGTGTTAATCAAATTTACGGTTTACTTCTAAAAATTGTCTCCAAAAGCATTCCTTCACATTTTACATAAAATATATGTGTTATACTAAATCGGCCATGCTGGTTTCATTTCTGGACTAATTTTTTACGTTTATGATCTGGAAATACCAATAAGTGTTAATCAAATTTGTGGTTTACTTCTAAAAAGTATCTCCAAAAACATTCATTCAAATTTTACAATGAAATATATGTGTTATACTAAATCGGCCATGCTGGTTTCATTTCTGGACTCATTTTTTACGTTTAGGATCTGAAAATACCTTTAAGTGTTAATCAAATTTGCGGTTTACTTCTAAAAATTATCTCCAAAAACATTCATTCAAATTTTACAATGAAATATATGTTTTTATACCAAATCAACCATGCTGTTTTCATTTCTGAACTCATTTTTCACATTTAGAGGTTTTAAAATATTTGTCAATGTTAATCAAATTTGCGGTTTACTTCTAAAAATTGTTTCCAAAAACATTCCTTCACATTTTACATAAAATATATGTGTTATACTAAATCGGCCATGCTGGTTTCATTTCTGGACTCATTTTTTACGTTTAGGATCTGAAAATACTAATAAGTGTTCATTAAATTTGCGGTTTATTTCTAAAAATTGTCTCCAAAAACATTCCTTCACATTTTACATAAAATATATGTGTTATACTAAATCGGCCATGCTGGTTTCATTTCTGGACTCATTTTTTACGTTTAGGATCTGAAAATACCTATAAGTGTTAATCAAATTTGCGGTTTACTTCTAAAAATATCTCCAAAAACATTCATTCAAATTTTACAATGAAATATATGTGTTTATACCAAATCGGCCATGCTGGTTTCATTTCTGGACTCATTTTTTACGTTTAGAGATCTGAAAATACTAATAAGTGTCAATCAAATTTGCGGTTTACTTCTAAAAATTGTCTCCAAAAACATTCATTCACATTTTACAATAAAATATATGTGTTGTACTAAATCGGCCATGCTGGTTTCATTTCTGGACTCATTTTTTACGTTTAGGATCTGAAAATACCTATAAGTGTTAATCAAATTTACGGTTTACTTCTGAAAATTTGTTCCAAAAACATTCCTTCACATTTTACATAAAATATATGTGTTATACTAAATCGGCCATGCTGGTTTCATTTCTGGACTAATTTTTTACTTTAGGATCTGAAAATACCTATAAGTGTTAATCAAATTTGCGGTTTACTTCTAAAAATTATCTCCAAAAACATTCCTTCACATTTTACATAAAATATATGTGTTATACTAAATCGGCCATGCTGGTTTCATTTCTGGACTAATTTTTTACTTTTAGGATCTGAAAATACCTATAAGTGTTAATCAAATTTGCGGTTTACTTCTAAAAATTGTCTCCAAAAACATTCCTTCACATTTTACATAAAATATATGTGTTATACCAAATCGGCCATGCTGGTTTCATTTCTGGGCTAATTTTTTACGTTTAGGATTTGGAAATACCTTTAAGTGTTAATCAAATTTGCGGTTTACTTCTAAAAAGTATCTCCAAAAACATTCATTCAAATTTTACAATTAAATATATGTGTTATACTAAATCGGCCATGCTGGTTTCATTTCTGGACTCATTTTTTACGTTTAGGATCTGAAAATACCTATAAGTGTTAATCAAATTTACGGTTTACTTCTAAAAATTGTCTCCAAAAACATTCCTTCACATTTTACATAAAATATATGTGTTATACTAAATCGGCCATGCTGGTTTCATTTCTGGACTAATTTATTACGTTTAGGATATGAAAATACCTATAAGTGTTAATCAAATTTGCGGTTTACTTCTAAAAATTGTCTCCAAAAACATTCCTTCACATTTTACAATGAAATATATGTGTTATACTAAATCGGCCATGCTGGTTTCATTTCTGGACTCATTTTTTACGTTTAGGATCTGAAAATACCTATAAGTGTTAATCAAATTTGCGGTTTACTTCTAAAAATTTGTCTCCAAAAACATTCCTTCACATTTTACAATAAAATATATGTGTTATACTAAATCGGCCATGCTGGTTTCATTTCTGGACTCATTTTTTACGTTTAGGATCTGAAAATACCTATAAGTGTTAATCAAATTTGCGGTTTACTTCTAAAAATTGTCTCCAAAAACATTCCTTCACATTTTACATAAAATATATGTGTTATACTAAATCGGCCATGCTGGTTTCATTTCTGGACTCATTTTTTACGTTTAGGATCTGAAAATACCTATAAGTGTTAATCAAATTTGCGGTTTACTTCTAAAAATTGTCTCCAAAAACATTCCTTCACATTTTACATAAAATATATGTGTTATACTAAATCGGCCATGCTGGTTTCATTTCAGGACTCATTTTTTACGTTTAGGATCTGAAAATACCTATAAGTGTTAATCAAATTTGCGGTTTACTTCTAAAAATTGTCTCCAAAAACATTCATTCAAATTTTACAATAAAATATATGTGTTATACTAAATCGGCCATGCTGGTTTCATTTCTGGACTCATTTTTTACGTTTAGGATCTGAAAATACCTATAAGTGTTAATCAAATTTGCGGTTTACTTCTAAAAATTGTCTCCAAAAACATTCCTTCACATTTTACATAAAATATATGTGTTATACTAAATCGGCCATGCTGGTTTCATTTCTGGACTCATTTTTTACGTTTAGGATCTGAAAATACCAATAAGTGTTAATCAAATTTGCGGTTTACTTCTAAAAATTGTCTCCAAAAACATTCCTTCACATTTTACATAAAATATATGTGTTATACTAAATCGGCCATGCTGGTTTCATTTCTGGACTCATTTTTTACGTTTAGGATCTGAAAATACCAATAAGTGTTAATCAAATTTACGGTTTACTTCTAAAAATTGTCTCCAAAAACATTCCTTCACATTTTACATAAAATATATGTGTTATACTAAATCGGCCATGCTGGTTTCATTTCTGGACTCATTTTTTACGTTTAGGATCTGAAAATACCTATAAGTGTTAATCAAATTTGCGGTTTACTTCTAAAAATTATCTCCAAAAACATTCATTCAAATTTTACAATGAAATATATGTGTTATACTAAATCGGCCATGCTGGTTTCATTTCTGGACTAATTTTTTACGTTTAGGATCTGAAAATACCTAATAAGTGTTAATCAAATTTACGGTTTACTTCTAAAAATTGTCTCCAAAAACATTCCTTCACATTTTACATAAAATATATGTGTTATACTAAATCGGCCATGCTGGTTTCATTTCTGGACTCATTTTTTACGTTTAGGATCTGAAAATACCTATAAGTGTTAATCAAATTTGCGGTTTACTTCTGAAAATTTGTTCCAAAAACATTCCTTCACATTTTACATAAAATATATGTGTTATACTAAATCGGCCATGCTGGTTTCATTTCTGGACTCATTTTTTACGTTTAGGATCTGAAAATACCTATAAGTGTTAATCAAATTTGCGGTTTACTTCTAAAAATTGTCTCCAAAAACATTCCTTCACATTTTACATAAAATATATGTGTTATACTAAATCGGCCATGCTGGTTTCATTTCTGGACTCATTTTTTACGTTTAGGATTTGAAAATACCTATAAGTGTTAATCAAATTTGCGGTTTACTTCTGAAAATTGTCTCCAAAAACATTCCTTCACATTTTACATAAAATATATGTGTTATACTAAATCGGCCATGCTGGTTTCATTTCTGGACTCATTTTTTACGTTTAGGATCTGAAAATACCAATAAGTGTTAATCAAATTTACGGTTTACTTCTAAAAATTGTCTCCAAAAACATTCCTTCACATTTTACATAAAATATATGTGTTATACTAAATCGGCCATGCTGGTTTCATTTCTGGACTCATTTTTTACGTTTAGGATCTGAAAATACCTATAAGTGTTAATTAAATTTGCGGTTTACTTCTAAAAAGTATCTCCAAAAACATTCATTCAAATTTTACAATGAAATATATGTGTTGTACTAAATCGGCCATGCTGGTTTCATTTCTGGACTCATTTTTTACGTTTAGGATCTGAAAATACCAATAAGTGTTAATCAAATTTACGGTTTACTTCTAAAAATTGTCTCCAAAAACATTCCTTCACATTTTACATAAAATATATGTGTTATACTAAATCGGCCATGCTGGTTTCATTTCTGGACTCATTTTTTACGTTTAGGATCTGAAAATACCTATAAGTGTTAATCAAATTTACGGTTTACTTCTAAAAATTGTCTCCAAAAACATTCATTCAAATTTTACAATGAAATATATGTGTTGTACTAAATCGGCCATGCTGGTTTCATTTCTGGACTCATTTTTTACGTTTAGGATCTGAAAATACCAATAAGTGTTAATCAAATTTACGGTTTACTTCTAAAAATTGTCTCCAAAAACATTCCTTCACATTTTACATAAAATATATGTGTTATACTAAATCGGCCATGCTGGTTTCATTTCTGGACTCATTTTTTACGTTTAGGATCTGAAAATACCAATAAGTGTTAATCAAATTTACGGTTTACTTCTAAAAATTGTCTCCAAAAACATTCCTTCACATTTTACATAAAATATATGTGTTATACTAAATCGGCCATGCTGGTTTCATTTCTGGACTCATTTTTTACGTTTAGGATCTGAAAATACCTATAAGTGTTAATCAAATTTGCGGTTTACTTCTAAAAATTTGTCTCCAAAAACATTCCTTCACATTTTACATAAAATATATGTGTTATACTAAATCGGCCATGCTGGTTTCATTTCTGGACTCATTTTTTACGTTTAGGATCTGAAAATACCAATAAGTGTTAATCAAATTTGCGGTTTACTTCTAAAAATTGTCTCCAAAAACATTCCTTCACATTTTACATAAAATATATGTGTTATACTAAATCGGCCATGCTGGTTTCATTTCTGGACTCATTTTTTACGTTTAGGATCTGAAAATACCTATAAGTGTTAATCAAATTTACGGTTTACTTCTAAAAATTGTCTCCAAAAACATTCCTTCACATTTTACATAAAATATATGTGTTATACTAAATCGGCCATGCTGGTTTCATTTCTGGACTAATTTATTACGTTTAGGATATGAAAATACCTATAAGTGTTAATCAAATTTGCGGTTTACTTCTAAAAAGTATCTCCAAAAACATTCATTCAAATTTTACAATGAAATATATGTGTTGTACTAAATCGGCCATGCTGGTTTCATTTCTGGACTCATTTTTTACGTTTAGGATCTGAAAATACCAATAAGTGTTAATCAAATTTACGGTTTACTTCTAAAAATTGTCTCCAAAAACATTCCTTCACATTTTACATAAAATATATGTGTTATACTAAATCGGCCATGCTGGTTTCATTTCTGGACTCATTTTTTACGTTTAGGATCTGAAAATACCTATAAGTGTTAATCAAATTTGCGGTTTACTTCTAAAAATTGTCTCCAAAAACATTCCTTCACATTTTACATAAAATATATGTGTTATACTAAATCGGCCATGCTGGTTTCATTTCTGGACTCATTTTTTACGTTTAGGATCTGAAAATACCTATAAGTGTTAATCAAATTTGCGGTTTACTTCTAAAAATTTGTCTCCAAAAACATTCCTTCACATTTTACATAAAATATATGTGTTATACTAAATCGGCCATGCTGGTTTCATTTCTGGACTCATTTTTTACGTTTAGGATCTGAAAATACCTATAAGTGTTAATCAAATTTGCGGTTTACTTCTAAAAATTGTCTCCAAAAACATTCCTTCACATTTTACATAAAATATATGTGTTATACTAAATCGGCCATGCTGGTTTCATTTCTGGACTCATTTTTTACGTTTAGGATCTGAAAATACCAATAAGTGTTAATCAAATTTGCGGTTTACTTCTAAAAATTGTCTCCAAAAACATTCCTTCACATTTTACATAAAATATATGTGTTATACTAAATCGGCCATGCTGGTTTCATTTCTGGACTCATTTTTTACGTTTAGGATCTGAAAATACCAATAAGTGTTAATCAAATTTACGGTTTACTTCTAAAAATTGTCTCCAAAAACATTCCTTCACATTTTACATAAAATATATGTGTTATACTAAATCGGCCATGCTGGTTTCATTTCTGGACTCATTTTTTACGTTTAGGATCTGGAAATACGAATAAGTGTTAATCAAATTTGCGGTTTACTTCTAAAAAGTATCTCCAAAAAAATTCATTCAAATTTTACAATGAAATATATGTGTTATACTAAATCGGCCATGCTGGTTTCATTTCTGGACTCATTTTTTACGTTTAGGATCTGAAAATACCTATAAGTGTTAATCAAATTTGCGGTTTACTTCTAAAAATTGTCTCCAAAAACATTCCTTCACATTTTACATAAAATATATGTGTTATACTAAATCGGCCATGCTGGTTTCATTTCTGGACTCATTTTTTACGTTTAGGATCTGAAAATACCAATAAGTGTTAATCAAATTTGCGGTTTACTTCTAAAAAGTATCTCCAAAAACATTCATTCAAATTTTACAATGAAATATATGTGTTATACTAAATCGGCCATGCTGGTTTCATTTCTGGACTCATTTTTTACGTTTAGGATGTGAAAATACCAATAAGTGTTAATCAAATTTGCGGTTTACTTCTAAAAATTGTCTCCAAAAACATTCCTTCACATTTTACATAAAATATATGTGTTATACTAAATCGGCCATGCTGGTTTCATTTCTGGACTCATTTTTTACATTTAGGATTTGAAAATACCTATAAGTGTTAATCAAATTTGCGGTTTACTTCTAAAAATTGTCTCCAAAAACATTCCTTCACATTTTACATAAAATATATGTGTTATACTAAATCGGCCATGCTGGTTTCATTTCTGGACTAATTTTTTACGTTTAGGATCTGGAAATACTAATAAGTGTTCATTAAATTTGCGGTTTATTTCTAAAAATTGTCTCCAAAAACATTCCTTCACATTTTACATAAAATATATGTGTTATACTAAATCGGCCATGCTGGTTTCATTTCTGGACTAATTTTTTACGTTTAGGATCTGAAAATACCTATAAGTGTTAATCAAATTTGCGGTTTACTTCTAAAAATTGTCTCCAAAAACATTCCTTCACATTTTACATAAAATATATGTGTTATACTAAATCGGCCATGCTGGTTTCATTTCTGGACTCATTTTTTACGTTTAGGATTTGAAAATACCTTTAAGTGTTAATCAAATTTACGGTTTACTTCTAAAAATTATCTCCAAAAACATTCATTCAAATTTTACAATTAAATATATCTGTTATACTAAATCGGCCATGCTGGTTTCATTTCTGGACTAATTTTTTACTTTAGGATCTGAAAATACCTAATTGTGTTAATCAAATTTGCGGTTTACTTCTGAAAATTGTCTCCAAAAACATTCCTTCAAATTTTACAATGAAATATATCTGTTATACTAAATCAGCCATGCTGGTTTCATTTCTGGACTAATTTTTTACGTTTAGGATTTGGAAATACCTTTAAGTGTTAATCAAATTTACGGTTTACTTCTAAAAATTATCTCCAAAAACATTCATTCAAATTTTACAATGAAATATATCTGTTATACTAAATCAGCCATGCTGGTTTCATTTCTGGACTCATTTTTTACGTTTAGGATCTGAAAATACCCATAAGTGTTCATCAAATTTGCGGTTTACTTCTGAAAATTGTCTCCAAAAACATTCCTTCACATTTTACATAAAATATATGTGTTATACTAAATCGGCCATGCTGGTTTCATTTCTGGACTAATTTTTTACGTTTAGGATTTGGAAATACCTTTAAGTGTTAATCAAATTTACGGTTTACTTCTAAAAAGTATCTCCAAAAACATTCATTCAAATTTTACAATGAAATATATGTGTTATACTAAATCGGCCATGCTGGTTTCATTTCTGGACTAATTTTTTACGTTTAGGATCTGAAAATACCTATAAGTGTTAATCAAATTTGCGGTTTACTTCTGAAAATTGTCTCCAAAAACATTCCTTCAAATTTTACAATGAAATATATCTGTTATACTAAATCAGCCATGCTGGTTTCATTTCTGGACTCATTTTTTACATTTAGGATTTGAAAATACCCATAAGTGTTAATCAAATTTGCGGTTTACTTCTGAAAATTGTCTCCAAAAACATTCCTTCACATTTTACATAAAATATATGTGTTATACTAAATCGGCCATGCTGGTTTCATTTCTGGACTAATTTTTTACGTTTAGGATTTGGAAATACCTTTAAGTGTTAATCAAATTTACGGTTTACTTCTAAAAATTATCTCCAAAAACATTCATTCAAATTTTACAATGAAATATATCTGTTATACTAAATCAGCCATGCTGGTTTCATTTCTGGACTCATTTTTTACATTTAGGATTTGAAAATACCCATAAGTGTTCATCAAATTTGCGGTTTACTTCTGAAAATTGTCTCCAAAAACATTCCTTCACATTTTACATAAAATATATTTTTTATACCAAATCGATCATGTTGTTTTCATTTCTGGACTCATTTTTTACATTTAGGATTTGAAAATACCTATAAGTGTTAATCAAATTTGCGGTTTACTTCTGAAAATTGTCTCCAAAAACATTCCTTCACATTTTACATAAAATATATGTGTTATACTAAATCGGCCATGCTGGTTTCATTTCTGGACTAATTTTTTACATTTAGAATCTGGAAATACCAATAAGTGTTAATCAAATTTGCGGTTTACTTCTAAAAAGTATCTCCAAAAACATTCATTCAAATTTTACAATGAAATATATGTGTTATACTAAATCGGCCATGCTGGTTTCATTTCTGGACTCATTTTTTACGTTTAGGATCTGAAAATACCTATAAGTGTTAATCAAATTTACGGTTTACTTCTAAAAATTGTCTCCAAAAACATTCATTCACATTTTACATAAAATATATGTGTTATACTAAATTTGCCATGCTGGTTTCATTTCTGGACTCATTTTTTACGTTTAGGATCTGAAAATACCTTTAAGTATTAATCAAATTTGCGGTTTACTTCTAAAAATTATCTCCAAAAACATTCATTCAAATTTTACAATGAAATATATCTGTTATACTAAATCAGCCATGCTGGTTTCATTTCTGGACTCATTTTTTACGTTTAGGATCTGAAAATACCTATAAGTGTTAATCAAATTTGCGGTTTACTTCTAAAAATTGTCTCCAAAAACATTCCTTCACATTTTACATAAAATATATGTGTTATACTAAATCGGCCATGCTGGTTTCATTTCTGGACTAATTTTTTACGTTTAGGATCTGGAAATACCAATAAGTGTTAATCAAATTTGCGGTTTACTTCTAAAAAGTATCTCCAAAAACATTCATTCAAATTTTACAATGAAATATATGTGTTATACTAAATCGGCCATGCTGGTTTCATTTCTGGACTAATTTTTTACGTTTAGGATCTGGAAATACCAATAAGTGTTCATTAAATTTGCGGTTTACTTCTAAAAATTGCCTCCAAATACATTCATTCAAATTTTACAATGAAATATATGTTTTTATACCAAATCAACCATGCTGTTTTCATTTCTGAACTCATTTTTCACATTTAGAGGTTTTAAAATATTTGTCAATGTCAATCAAATTTGCGGTTTACTTCTCTCAATTTTACATGAAATATATGTTTCTATACCAAATCAATCATGTTGTTTTCATTTCTGAACTTATTTTTTTACATTTAGGATGGGAAAACACTTATAAGTGTTAATCAAATTAGCGGTTTACTTCTAAAATTTGTCTCCCAAAACATTCATTCAAATTTTACAATTAAATATATGTTTTTATATCAAATCAACCATGCTAGTTTCATTTATGGAGTCAATTTTTGCAGTTTGAATTTGAAAATACCTATACATATCAATCAAATTTGCGTTTAGTTCTAAAATTAGTTTTCAAAAATATTGATTCAAATTTTACGTTAAATATATGTTTTTATAGCAAATAGATCATGATGATTTCATTTCTGAACACAGTTTTTGCATTTAGAGGTTTTACTGCTATTGTCAATCAAATTTGGGGTTTATGTCGTAAAACTATATCCCAAAATTTTCTCTCTAATTTTACATGAAATATATGTTTTTATACCAATTCGACCATGATCATTTTTATTTCTGAAATCATTTTTTGCATTTAGAGGTTTTAAATGTCTGAAAGTATCAATCAAATCTTCGATTTACGTCTAATGTCTACAGAAATATTTTTGAAATTTAAATAAAATATCTGTTTTTATGCCAAATGGAAGATGCTGGTTTCATTTTTGGACTCAGTTTTGTCATTTATGGTTTTAAAATATCTGAAAGCTTCAATCAGATTTGCGATTTACTTCTATATACTGTCTTCAAAAATATTTTCAAAAAAATAAAATATCTGTTTTATACCAAATCGACTATGCTTATTTTATTTCTGTACTGGATTTTGGATAATACTGTTAAAAAATATCTCGAAGTGGCAATTGAATTAGTAATGTATGCCTGAAAATCAGTTCTGTAAAAAATTTTCAAAAAATGGCTGCATATTAGATATATAGTGAAAATATACTTTTTTTTTGTATATTTTGGCTTATAATACTTTTTACAATCATCTTGAGTAACAAAACGTATTATAAAATCTTTTGAAAATTTGTATGAGAGAAGGAACGAAGTTGAAAACTAATTGAAAAGAGAACATGAGATCAAAACAAATAATTAAAAAAAAATGTATCTTGACTAAATGGAAGATCTACCATGTTTTAATGAACTGGAAGTAGTTTAATTATATAATATTAGATACTTCAAAAAGATTTTGACTGAAAAAAAAGTTCCTCTTTTACAAATGAAAAATATTTAAATCTATGGCTTACAGTTAACATTTAGCTAAGATGGTAGGAAATCTGAAAATTTAGAATAGCTCAGATTTATCAAAAATGGCACAGACGCCAATATGTGAGAATTTAGTCACTATAAAGATATTTTTAATTTAAATTGAATTTGTCCATCTTTTTCCTTTTGCGTCAAAGAGATAATTTTTTAGTTGAAGAACGTGGACAACTTTTTGTAATTGAACAATGAACATAATGAATGATTCATCATAAAAAAATCAGATTGGTTGAAAAATATTCAGGCCTGATAATAACATTTACGATACTGATAAAAAAAAGTCTAAGATCATCAAGAAGATTCTTTAATCGGAATGCTTTGAGAGGGGAAAAAAGTAATTTTATTATTATAAAAAATTTTTCGAAGACACATTGAAGAATATAAATTTCTAATGAAAAAAGAGCTACCAAGAAAGGATTATCATGGAATGAATAGCAAAATTACATACTGTAAATTATAAATATGACGTAGAGACTACGAGGGGATCGTATCAAGTGATCTGACTTGGCATCGCCATTTTTCACATGTATGCCACAAACTAGCTTATATTTCTAGTGTGATGAGACAAGCCAAAAAGTTTTTCCCAATCAATACAATGCTCACCATGTATAATAGTTTGTTCCTTCCTCATCTAAAGTACAGTGTCTTCAACTGGGGTCACTCAAAAAACACGATGCTTTTTACACTACAAAAAAAGATATTGAGAGTAATTTTCAATCTTCCTCCCCTCTCCCACACAAACAACATATTTATTCAATACACTCTGTTGAAGTTCAAAAACATTTATGTATATTTACTATGGATACATTGTCCATAGTGCCTACACCTACCTATATAAATTCTTGCATGGCAGCTTCCATTCACTTTCAACGACTTCATCGCTTTTAACTCAGAAAAGGAAAGAACATCTCCTCGCTTTATGACTCACATGATGCTCCCTTACTATAACTACACAAAATCAAAGCAAGCATTTGCATTCAAAATTTCAACACTATTCAACTCCAATCAAATGTCTTTTGTTTCTGATGCCTTTTTGAATATGAAAAAATTTCCAAAGATGATGATGTCCTATTTCATCAACTCTTACTCAAGAATCAACAATTGTTCAATTTCCAACTGTCATGCCTGCAGAAAAAGTATGACTTCATCTTGAACAGCTCGTCTCATAAAATTCCCAAGATTATAGAAATCTCACAAGCAGGTGACATCTGCCAGCGGCTAACTTGGCCTTTGGTATTGACCTTCAAAAGCAATATTTTATTATGATACATATTATCTCCTTTTGTAAATGTTCACAATTTACCATATTTTTGCATTAAGCAATTTGCTCTATATATTTTTTTTCCTTGTTACCTTTGAAAAATAAACTAACTAACTAACTATGTATTTATTCTGTTACTAGCCGGTCGCGTGGTAGATTCTCGCTTCGCTCGAAACATAGGATCGTTGGTAGAGTGTTGGTAAATTAAGATCGAAACGAGCACCTGACCCGCTAGTTATAAATATAGTTGATAAAAAGAATTTTGATGTAAGTAGCTATTTTAAATTTCTTTATACTAAAAAATTTGATTGATTTTCATCAAAAAATATTACCTCTATTGAATTAACGATTCTCCTTTTTGTCAGGTTTTGGTTGATTTTCAAACGAAATAAACAACAGAACATCGTTATGCTTATTTTTTTTGAAAATCAATCAAAAACAGTCATAAACAGCATTTTACATGTGTATTTCAGAGAATGTGATTTTTGTTTTTTATTCCAAGCCTACCTGCAGGTATGTGTATGTATAAATACATTTTAAAATACTTTATCTGGAATACAGGTCCCCCCAAATTGGTATTATCCGCGCAAAGGCGGGGGTATCATGTGAGCCAGAAATCTCACACTCATTGTTGCCTGTTTCGCTACGACTACTAATTATTATTTATCTCCTTATTTTGTTTTCCGAATCTCACATATGTTTATGCCTGTTTTCTAACGTTCTTCTTAGATTTTTCTAATTCTTTATTTGGTTGCTATTTGTGTAGTATTCATATTTTTAGTTCTTTCGTCATTTTGAAATCATCTTCTTTGTTTCAGCTTGGATCGCCAAACACAACAATCATATGGCTCTAGGATCCAATCGTCTTTTTATGTAAGGATTTTGTTATCATCTTCCTTGTTTCAGCTTGGATCCCCACCCACCCACCTCAGCCATATGGCTCTAGGATCCAGTCGTCTTTTTTATGTAAGATTTTGTTATCATCTTCTTTGTTTCAGCTTGGACCCCCACCCGCCCACCTCAGCCATATGGCTCTAGGATCCAGTCGTCTTTTTTATGTAAGGATTTTGTTATCATCTTCCTTGTTTCATCTTGGATCCCCACCCACCCACCTCAGCCATATGGCTCTAGGATCCAGTCGTCTTTTTTATGTAAGGATTTTGTTATCATCTTCCTTGTTTCAGCTTGGATCCCCACCCACCCACCTCAGCCATATGGCTCTAGGATCCAATCGTCTTTTTTATATAAGGATTTTGTTATCATCTTCCTTGTTTCAGCTTGGATCCCCACCCACCCACCTCAGCCATATGGCTCTAGGATCCAATCGTCTTTTTTATATAAGGATTTTGTTATCATCTTCCTTGTTTCAGCTTGGATCCCCACCCACCCACCTCAGCCATATGGCTCTAGGATCCAATCGTCTTTTTTATATAAGGATTTTGTTATCATCTTCCTTGTTTCAGCTTGGATCCCCACCCACCCACCTCAGCCATATGGCTCTAGGATCCAATCGTCTTTTTTATATAAGGATTTTGTTATCATCTTCCTTGTTTCAGCTTGGATCCCCACCCACCCACCTCAGCCATATGGCTCTAGGATCCAATCGTCTTTTTATATAAGGATTTTGTTATCATCTTCCTTGTTTCAGCTTGGATCCCCACCCACCCACCTCAGCCATATGGCTCTAGGATCCAATCGTCTTTTTTATATAAGGATTTTGTTATCATCTTCCTTGTTTCAGCTTGGATCCCCACCCACCCACCTCAGCCATATGGCTCTAGGATCCAATCGTCTTTTTTATATAAGGATTTTGTTATCATCTTCCTTGTTTCAGCTTGGATCCCCACCCACCCACCTCAGCCATATGGCTCTAGGATCCAATCGTCTTTTTTATATAAGGATTTTGTTATCATCTTCCTTGTTTCAGCTTGGATCCCCACCCACCCACCTCAGCCATATGGCTCTAGGATCCAATCGTCTTTTTTATATAAGGATTTTGTTATCATCTTCCTTGTTTCAGCTTGGATCCCCACCCACCCACCTCAGCCATATGGCTCTAGGATCCAATCGTCTTTTTTATATAAGGATTTTGTTATCATCTTCCTTGTTTCAGCTTGGATCCCCACCCACCCACCTCAGCCATATGGCTCTAGGATCCAATCGTCTTTTTTATATAAGGATTTTGTTATCATCTTCCTTGTTTCAGCTTGGATCCCCACCCACCCACCTCAGCCATATGGCTCTAGGATCCAATCGTCTTTTTTATATAAGGATTTTGTTATCATCTTCCTTGTTTCAGCTTGGATCCCCACCCACCCACCTCAGCCATATGGCTCTAGGATCCAATCGTCTTTTTTATCTAAGGATTTTGTTATCATCTTCCTTGTTACAGCTTGGATCCCCACCCACCCACCTCAGCCATATGGCTCTAGAAGTCCTCTTTTTTATGTAAGAATTTTGTTATCATCTTCTTTGTTTCAGCTTGAAAAACAAGCATTTTGTCAAGCTGAATTTGCCAGAACTTACTCATATTTTGAAATTCTTGCAGTCTTTCTGTAAATTTTTTATTTACTTTTTCTTTTTCCATATCTACATCAGCGGCGTTTTTTTGTTTTTCTTCTTGCGAGTATAGTCCACACATTTCATTTGGTGTGTTAACTTCAATTTTCATATGTTCGCGTATATGTTGTACTTCTATTTTTTCTATTTCACACTTTTTTCCTGTTTTTTGAAAATTTACTTGGTGTTTTCCATTCACTTCATCAAAGTTAGCTATTATTGGACGTTTTTTTTCTTTTAACTCATTCTTTACAATAAACTTTTCATTGTCTTTTCCAGCATTAAGGGATTTATTTTCAGTCAATTCTTTTTCATCAACAACACATTTACCTACATCTCTTTGCTCATCTTTTTTCTTTTGTATCTCCTCCTCTTCAGACAATCCTTCCAGCATTTTGTCAAGCACAATTTTCCAGAACTTACTCATATTTTGAAATTGTTCGAGTCCTTCTGTAAATTTTTTATTTGCTTTTTCTTTTTCCACATCTACATCAGCATCCTTTTTTTGTTTTTCTTCTTGCAAGTATAGTCCACACATTTCATTTGGTGTGTTAACTTCAATTTTCTTATTTTCGCGTATATGTTGTACTTCTATTTTTTCTATTTCAGACTTTTTTCCTATTTTTTGAAAATTTACTTCGTGTTTTCCATTCACTTCATCAAAATTTGCTATTTTTGGACGTTTTTTTTCTTTCAACTCATTCTTTACTCTACCCTTTGCTTTGCCTTTTCCAGCATTAACGGATTTATTTTCAGTTAATTCTTTCCTTTCTACAGCACTTCTACAGCCTCCAAAATTTTTATCGATTTTAGCTATGGTTTTGTTAAATGGTTTTTCTATTATTTCAATATCGAATACAACAGAATTTTTATTGGGAAATATATTTGTTATTGTTTCGTTATCCTTCTTTCTTTTATTCTGGTTATAAATATGATGGTTTTTAAATATAGGATGATTTGTATAAAAACTTTTAGAAGAGCCTTTCTTATTGTAGTCATAAAAGTCATGGCTTGTTACATTACCATTATTTGGGAAAAAATTATTGGAATAACCTTGCTGGTTGTTGTTATAATTTGTATTGAACGTTTTAAAAGAGCCTTTCTTATTGTAGTTATAAATATCATGGCTTGTTACATTACCATTATTTGGGAAAAAATTATTAGAATAACCTTGAGGGTTGTTGTTATAAATGTGGTGATTTGTATTGAAAGTTTTAAAAGAGCCTTTCTTATTGTAGTCATAAAGGTCATGGCTTGTTACATTACCATTATTTGGGAAAAAATTATTGGAATAACCCTGGTGGTTGTTATAATTTGTATTGAACGTTTTAAAAGAGCCTTTCTTATTGTAGTTATAAATATCATTGCTTGTTACATTACCATTATTTGGGAAAAAATTATTGGAATAACCTTGGTGGTTGTTGTTATAAAGGTGGTGATTTGTATTGAAAGTTTTAAAAGAGCCTTTCTTATTGTAGTCATAAAGGTCATAGCTTGTTACATTACCATTATTTGGGAAAAAATTATTAGAATAACCTTGAGGGTTGTTGTTATAATTTGTATTGAACGTTTTTAAAGAGCCTTTCTTATTGTAGTTATAAATATCATTGCTTGTTACATTACCATTATTTGGGAAAAAATTATTAGAATAACCTTGAGGGTTGTTGTTATAAATGTGGTGATTTGTATTGAAAGTTTTAAAAGAGCCTTTTTTATTGTAGTCATAAAGGTCATGGCTTGTTACATTACCATTATTTGAGAAAAAATTGTTTCTTTTATTAGAACCCATTGTGGTTACGTCTTTATATTACAATTGTAATAATGAATCAAAAACTTTGTGAGTTAATATTTATAGCTACGAAAAAATTAAAAACCAATGAAAAACTAGTGTGCATATAATTGGTCTTATATGTTTTGTGTGTATTTTTTAATTGTCTGATTCATGTATATAGAGTCGTTTTAAAGTTACATACAACACGATTAAAGCAACTCATCAGACCATATAAAAATACCCACAAACATATAAATAATTTTATTCAATCAGAATGCTTCAAGCAGCAGACACACACACATAGACAGATGCTAGCGTATTTTAATTGGTCTATATATCTTTTTTGTAAACTTTTATATGATGTGATGATGGAATTTATTTATATAGAGTTGGTTAAAGTCCATCTATATTAGATATAGTTAATATAGATAGCCTAGTGTGTCTCTACTAGAATAAACCTTATTTATCATTCATTTTAGATACGATACTTTTTGCTTATTTGAATGAAGCCCTGCGGATATTAGGATTTGAATTAACGAATTTTTAAAACAAGAGCCATATTATTAGTTTTAAATATAGCATAACAAGTTCAAGTGAAATGTTTTCAAGTTCAAGTGAAACTTTTCAAAGTTTCACGTTGTTTTATTTTTTGGTTCGATTTGAAAACTTAAAAAATATAATTAATTATAGAAAATTATAAATTAAAAATCATATTCATTCAGCGCTAACTGCATGTTCTTTTAGCCCCACCAAACCTCCCAATACAATCCAACAGTCTAATTTTATTTATTCCGGTTTTAAAGCAATTAACCTAATCCATATCACAATTTTCGCATTTTTTAATTGAAAAAAAGCTAAAAATTAGTTTTAAAAGTTGAATTTGAAGTTCTGAAATTTTTATTTTAGAACTGTTATTTGGAAAAGATGTGTAATTCAATATATATCTTCTCTCAACCAAAAATCAAATACCTTCAAACTTAATAAAAAATTAGTTTTCAAGTCGAACTTAAAAATAAAACTACTTAAAACTTGGAAACGTTTCACTTTAATTTGAAAACATTTCGCTTGAACATGTAATTCTTTTAAGTTTCGTGTATTTGCTTTTAAATTGTCATCATCATTTAAATGGACTTTTAAGAATTAAAAACGTTCTTGTATTGAAACACCCAATAACGGCTTTTCGTGTTCCAATAATAAAGATGATGATAATACAAGAAAGACATTTGGAGCTTCAGAAACACTTGAGTCTCAGCTAGAGTCCAAGATAATCAGGCCGAAGGATAACAAGTATTTTTATCAATTTTATTATAAAAAGAAAGAAACATGGGTAAACATACATGCAAACATATACATAAGATATAGAGTAATAAAAAGCATCGCCAGCTTTTTCGAGTGTTAAGGTGGACTTTATGCAAAAATAGGATATTAGCTTGCAAGCGAACAAACTTTTTATGTGACTTTTTTTATTGTGCACCCCTCAGCCGGTGGAGTTTTGGTCTGATAGGAACATTTCTGTGTTTTTTTTTCAAAAAAAGAAAGAAAAAAACTCACGCCCGAGAGGAAAAACTACATGAAGGTTCGCTAAGCCAAATTTTAAGAGTACATTCCTCTGAAACACTACAAATTTCACTTTAAACCATGAATTTATTTTTAAAAGAACATAAATTAATGATTTAGCATGTTTTTTAATTGAATATTTGATAATAAAAATCTTAACTGCAAATTTTCCTTTTTTTACAATTTTTTTGAATATTTGCATCATATTTATAGCTCGCTCTGCGCATTAATTGCTTCTAGGAATGTGAATTGGTGTTGGTTTTGAAGCTCCAATATTTTTTGAACAAATTTAAGGCTTTATGATATTTTTCAAACTCTCACCGAAGTTCCGCCGCCATTTTCTTTATAAAATTGTTCTCAAAAACATAACTCTGTCCAATCGTTGACAATGAAATCACAAGAATTTTTCAAATCATTTTTCGTTTCGCGCATCAGAAAATGAGCAAGTAATGCCAAAATGGCTCTAGGATTCCACCTGGCATTGCTGATTGGAGGTATTTTTTGAAATTTGATTCGAGAAACCCATTTATTTTCTTCCAAAAAAAGATAGGCTTTTGTCAAATGGAATAAAAATTTCATGTCATCTCTCGAACCCCCCTTTTCTTTCATTTCTTCATCTCCATTTTCAAACTTTTCAATCAAACTTTATAGTTTTCAATTAAATCTCGGCTGAAAAAATAATTTATATCCCGTGAAACTGCACTTTCTTTTAATTCTTGGTCAATGATGAGTCTGAGAATCCTATCCAAATTGTGATGCTGGCATCCAAAAAATTGTGGAACTTCACTTGCCTTACTTTGAAAAATTGTCTGCAACTTCTTGACTACACCATTTTTTCTTCCAGTGTTAACGTTTGTTGTATCACAAACCATCATTTTTATCGACTTCCAAAGATCGTGTTCATTCAATACTTCTACCAGACCTTTAGTGATTGTTTCAGCTTTACCGTCAATTAGTTGTAAAACTTTTAATTTTATCTCCCTTGTTTCATTCTTAAGGACAACAACTTGATATTCCCGTCAAAGTGCAAGCTCCATTTTTCTTTCTTCAGTTCTTCTTTGTATCTCTTTTCCATATCTTTTGCTTTCTTTATCAGCGCTTTGTGTATTCCTGACTGTGAAGGTGTTGGCAATGAGATTCCTTCATTTTTTAAATTAACACAAATTTTGTGAGCTTGATCAGTTGATATTTTTGTGGCAGTAAGTAAGTTGGTAGCCTGCTTGCAACTACTATTCTTTTTCGGGCTTTTTTCTTTCACATTGGCAATGAAACTTTTCTCTCGTTCATCATCCCTCTCAGGGCTCAAATCCTTTTTGTCAATTACTTCGATTGAAGAGCTTTCTTCTGGTTTTGTAGAGATGGCTTTGCATTTTTGTAAAACTCTTGGATGAATTGATTAGTGGTCTGCAAGTTGTCTTGTTGATTTTTCGTTAGATTCAATCTGAAGTTGATAAAGATTTTTGTCCTCTGTTGTCAGCCAAACACCTTTACAATTTGTGATATCGAACAATTCTTTTTCTAATTCATCAGCTTTTCCTTTTTTTCTTAATTTTTCATTTAACTTTTCGGTTCACTGTTTTGATTTCAAAAGAAGGAAAATTCACTTTGATATTCCAAAGATCAATAATTTCTTCCGAAATTAGTGAAGCACGTTTGCTTTTGTCTTTTTCGATAGAAGCTAAATGTTTAAAGCGACAAACAATATCCATTTTGGATGGCATCTTGGCAAATTCACAAGACAATGGAATCTAAATAAAAGAAAACAAATATCCATTTTTTACTTCATAAATTATTTTTAATTGTTTATGTGTTTTTATTATGATTTTAATATAGGATTTGTTTAGGAAAAATTGTTTTATAGTGGGGGCGTAACATTTTTTGAAGAAAAAAAATTTTCAAATACTTTTCTAGATTCATAAGTAAAAACTCCTCCAAAAATGACATGCACCAGAAAAAATTCCAAAAAAATACCAAAAGTCATCACCCTAGTATGCATTCTTTAGCTACATTGGTGAATTTTGAAGGTCGCCTGTGTGTGTGTGTGGGGATAAATGCTTCTTTTCAGTTGAGGGAAAAGCCGTACTTCAAGCGTTTGTAGTTGTAGGAGCCGAGTTTTGATTTGGGTCTTTGGAATATGACTGGATTCACTTCTTTCTTTTCTGTATCCGCCTCCTTCGCCCTGCCTGCTTTCATTTCCTCTTTATTATTAAAAGAGTTCTTTTTCTCAACCTCAAGTTCCTGGTCTCTTCTTTCTTCCATCTGCTTCAGCTTTTTCGCGCGACGTAACTTCTTTTTCAAACTCTTCAGAATGAGCGTTTTGAGTTTGTGCTGGGACTCACTCGGTGCCTTTATCTTCTCTTCGTACGAATCCATTTCCAGAGGCGCATCTTCCATTTCCATCGACTCTTCTTTTTCTCCCTTCTTTTCTTTGGTGCTCCGAGGTGTCAAGTCAAAATCCTTCACTTTTTTCAAGTACGTCTTTCCAATCACCCCAATTTTTTGCCTTCTTCAAAATAATTCTTAGAAGTCAGTATTTCAATCTCGCCATTTTTGATTCTGAATTTTCTGCGCCCCAAAAGCCTGATGATTCTCTTGTTAGACACATTTTTAGTGCGCAGATGCATTGATGAATTTTACAAAAACTTTTTTCCACTTGATCAGCTCCATGTCAATTAAACAATTAATTCAAGTGGATTCAACTAAAAAAGCACAAAATATACAGTTTTTATTATCCAAAAATGTTAAAAACAGGCATTTATCATAAAAATGTCTATGATACAAAAATCCCAATTAAAATGAAGGATTGGAGTGAATTGGACTAAAAAATGATGGATTAAATTGCATTTAACAAAAAATTCATGCTAAAAAGCCATCAATTTCACGGAACTACATTTTTAACGAATAATAATCTTCGTGCATGTAAAGAGAAATGCATATACTTTTATACGCACTTGATGCAAAGCAGCTTTGCTTCTTGACTTGCAAAACAGAAGCTAAATGTGTATTTCATAGGATTGAAATTTTGTTATGGTTGTACGTAGACTCTTTATGCTTAATAAAATTTGACTTGTATATTACTTAGTAATGAAAAAAAAAAGTGAAAGTGGACTTGAGTGACACGTGGTATGCGAATCCGAAACTCGCATATGAGAACAATCAACATGCGGCCCAAACAAAATCTGACGTAACTGAGCTTTCAAACTTTTCCCTTTCCACTTTGTATTGTAATTTCTCTTAGACCTCAAACAAAAATGACCTTTTTGAAGTCTCTCTTCTTCCTCCTAATAGAAAATATGGCCCAGCATTGAATTCGATTTTTGACATGGTCCTATCCGAAACAATTAGCGTGTTCCCGGCCTTATTCAGATACGTGAGTTTGCATATTTATATACTCACTGATTGTATATTTTAAACAATAGTTGATTTGCTACACAAATACTTTTATTGATTTCAGTTCAAATCAGTTGTTGTTCCGACTCCCGCGGGTCAAGCCTATTGCCTACTAGAGGGCCTGCGAAATGAAAGAATGGAACTCACTCTGCAGGCATTTCTTTGACAAAGTGAAAAGCAAAAGCTACAAGAGACAAGTGATGACTGTTATCCCTGCATGCTTGATATCCTTTCTGAAGGTGTCACAAATCATTAAATTCAAGTGTTAATTCCCTAACCTGATGTACACGTGGAACGGCTGATAAGTTAGTATATATAGTGGTTTTTTGGAAGCGTGTCAATTTGACGTCTAAATATACTGATATTACCATTTACGACTAATGTTCCTATTTTGGAACATAAGTAATTTCATCTTCGTCTGCTTTTTTTAATGTCTTTGAATATAAATCGTCTGCGTTTTTTTAGATATCGTCTGCTTTGCTTGGTCTTAAATGGGTTAAGGCCAAGCAAAGCAGACGATATCTAAAAAAACGCAGACGATTTATATTTAAAGTCATTGAAAAA